>JADKYC010000351.1:0-13160 GCA_019843955.1 Xylaria sp. 218_066 | reverse complement strand
TAGCTGTTTATTTATTATACTTTTTTAACAAAAAAATAGCTTTATTTGTTAGCTTTTAGTATAATATAGTATTAAGGCGTACTATAATTGGAAGATCTAACTTTTTAAAAAAAACTTAAAATGCTAAAAATAATTTAGCAGTAATAAAAGCTATTTTTTTATATTTTATAAAAACTGCTTTAATAAAATTATTATTAAGAGTTAAAATTTTATTATTAACTAAATATTTTTTACGCTAACTTTTTAAATAAAGTATTTAAAAGTTTTTAATATTTTTTATGATAAATTGTAAGTAGCTTTTTAAAACTTTAACATTAATATTATTATATTTTCTAATTTTAAAATTTAATTTTATATATTTTTTTTTTATTTATTTTTTTTTGTTTATTATAATAGTTTAAAGCTTAATAAAAAAAAATATTGCTATTATATTAATTAAAAATAAAACGGTAAGTTAATTATATTAATAATTATGTTATATTTATTATTAATATAATAAAATAATTTGTTTAATAAATAATTTTAAAATAAAAAAAAAAAACTAAAAGTAAGAAACGTTATAAAATATTTATATTTAAAGATATAACTATATAAAATATAAAATAACATTTTTTTTTTAAACATGCTTTTTATTTTTAATATTTATTTTATATAATTATATTAAAGAACTTTATAGTTATAATAGTAAAACAATTTTATTGTTTTATATAGCTAAAAGTAATAATTAATAAATAGCGGTTTTTAATTAAATATATAATTGCTGGAAAAAAGGAGGGAAAAAAAGTTATATTTAAATATAAAATGCCTATTAAATAAACTAATTGCTTATAAATTATTAACAAAAGTTTTTTTAATATTAACTTTAAATTAATATTATATTATAGTTTTAGTAAAACTATATATTTTTTGCGGGGTATAAAATATAAATAAATATATAAAGGCAGCAAATTTTATATTATATATTATATAAAAAAACAAGTATTGCTTTATTTTTTTATTACTTAAATATATAAGCTTTTTTACTTTTTTAAAAAAAACAATATTTAACAAACCTTATTAATAATAAAAATATATATATAGCTAGGTTTTAGTTTCTTAGTAAAACTATTATACCGAAGTAATAGTTTTATTAGTATTTATTTAGGACACTATAAAAAGGTGCCTAGCAATTATCCTAAACTTTTGCTTTATACTATTAGTACTAAGTATTATAGGTAAAAGCCCTCCTACTACTACTATAAACAGGGTTTTTATTTTTAATAGTATTAGGTTTATTTTATATAGCTTGCCGGTTAGTATAGCAATAAATAGCAAGAAAAAGTATTATTTAATAACGTATAAAAATTAATAGCAAGGTTAATTATATTTTTTATATATTAAACAAAGTAGCAATTTTTTAATAGCTAGTTAGTATAGTTTTAAGCAAATAATATAATATATAAAAAAACAAAAAAACGTATTTAAATTTAATAAACCTGCCGCTATAACAAAAAACTGTTTAATAAATATATTTTTAATATATTTTATTAGGTTTTTTATATATATAAATAAAATATGTTTTTTTTTATATATATATATTTTTTTATTATTATATTTTTTTTTTTTTTTAATATATATAAATTTATTTTTAGTAGTATTAAGTTTATTTCGTATAGCCTGCTAGTCGGTATAACAACAAATAACAAAAAATAATACTGTTTAATAATATATAAATTAATAGCAAAGTTAATTATATCCTTTATATATTAAATAAAATAGCAATATTTTAGTAGCCAGTTAATATAATTTTAAATAAATATATATATATAAAAAGATTTAAAATATATTTAAATTTAACAAACTTATTGCTAGTAAACAAAAAAGCTATTAGTAAAGCTGCTTTATTAAATTTTTTAACTTATATAACGCTATTACGATTGCTAAAAAAATTTCTACGTTATATTTTTTTTGTTTAACTTATTTTTTCGTAATTTTTTTTGCTTTATTAACTTGCTATTTAATTTATTACTACGTTTTTATGCTATATTAGCCTAAATAGCATTATTACTTTATAAACTGTTTTATTTTTTTGTTAATTTATTATATTTTATATTTAGCATAGTTTACGCTTTATAACTAAGGAGCATAGTTTATTAACAATTTAAGCTTAAAAATAAAAAAACAAACGTTTTATTATTTATTTTCGTTTTATTATTAAAAATAGCCTTTTTTTTATATTATAGCTTAAACTTTTTATTAATATATTTATATATACTTTAAAATAGCGTAGTTTATTAAGTTAGCAGCTTTTTATTATTTTTACGCTATCGCTAACTATATTATATATTTAGTTATACGTTAGTTTTTGCTCTACTATTTTTTTTTTGCTGCTTATACTACTTTTTTGCTTTTTACTTTTTTTATTTTATTTCTGCCTGCTTAACCTTTATAAATTTATAATATTTCTACTATTTTAGTTTTAACGCAGCTATATTACGCTAAAACTAACAAATAGCAGTATTTATATATATAAAATATTTTAAACTTAACAACTTAGCCTTAATTTCCCAAAGTTTCTTTTATTATTTTACTATATTTCTAGTAGTAAAACTTTAGCTAAATATAGCTAATAAATAATTCTAAATATATAAAACCAGGCGCCTACAAATAAAACAACTAGCTCCCCGGACTAAAACGCTATTTTTATTATAAAAATATTATAGCTATTTTTTATTAATATATAATAAACTTAAATATATAAACAAAAAATAAAAAACAAAAAACAGCTTATATTTTATAAACAGTTTGCGCTAAATATATAGCTATAAAGCTAAAAAACTAAATAAATCTTATAAAAACAAGCCTCTACTTTATAAAGCTTTAAGTTATTAATAGCTAAAATATTAACTTTATATAAAATATATTTAATAATAATACACGTAATATAGTTATTTAGATCGCTATTTTTATTAAAATAAAATATAAAGTAGCTAAAAAAAATAAAGTTAATAATAATAACAATATTATTTATATCTTAAAACTATAATAAAGCTATTATAACAGGGCATATTTTAATAGCAAATAAAACAGTATAATAATAATAAATAAAACAGCGTGTTAACAATAATAACAAAAGTAGTGTAGTAATAAAGTATAATAATAAAATATAACAATAATAATAATAAATAAGCAAAAAAAGCTTATAATTAAATATAGAAATCAAGAAATAAAAATAATAAAAAAAAATAAAAAGTAGAAAAAATAAAAAAAAAAAGCTAAATATATATATTTAAAAAGGAAAAAAATAATTAATATAAAAGTAGATATTATAAAAACAATAAATATAAAAATATTTACTATAAATAAATATTAAATCGGTAGTTAGCAAACATTTCTACTTAAGTTTATACGCTTTTATATAGAAGCTTCTTATTTTTTTATTTTATATTTACCTATATTTATCTTTTTATATTTACTTTCCTATCTACTTTTTTATTCCTTATATATATTAATTCTATTATAATTACTAAAATTTAGCTTTATTATTTACTACAACTATTATTTTTATTATTTACTACAATTATTATTTTTAATTTACTATAATTATTATTTTTATTAACTACTACAATTATTATTTTTATTAACTATTATAACTATTATTTTAATTATCTACTACAACTATTATTTTTATTATTTACTATAATTATTAGCCTTATTATCTACTATAATCATTAATTTTATTATTTATTACAATTATTATTTTTATTAATTACTATAGTTATTAGCTTTATTATTTAATATATTTAATTTAGCTGCTACTTTTAATAAAAAATATAAACTTACGCGCTATTATTTTGCTGCTAACTATTATTTAATATATTATTGTTTAAACTAAAATACTTTATATTTTTATTTTATCTCCTTTTTTTACTTAAAAAAACACCTATAACCTAGCAGCTTTATTTATTTTAAAAAATATCAGCTTTTATACTTTTTTAACTATATAGCAACTATTTTACTAATTTTACTATTGCCTTTAATACTAATAAAAACAACAACTTTAATACTAACAAAAATAATAATACTAATAATAATAATACTAATAATAATAATACTAATAATAATAACATTAATAATAATAATAATATCGACAACTTATTAACAATAATAACAGACCTAAAACTGGTTTTTAATATAATAGCAAATAATCCTATAATAATACTTAATTTCTTTAAGCTAAAAAAAGTTAAACTTAAACACTTTAATAGTAATAGCTTTAAAAAAGTTAATAGTAAAATAAAAAGTATAAGGTATTATATTTATTATTTTTTTTATATTAAAATATATAGTATTTTTTATTATATTAACAGTTTTATCTGCTGCCTTATTGCTTATTATTATTGCTTTAAAACCTTAACGTAAATAAAGCAAAATAGCATCAGCTATTATACGTTTCTAGTAAAATATATAATATAGTTTATTACCTATTAAATTTAAATATTAACAGGTTTATATACTTTAATAACCTTTATTTATAAGTTATATATAATAACTTCTTATTTGTTATATAAGCGCTACAACTATAACCGGTAAAATAAATAATATAGCTTTTTGCTTATCAAGCTTAACTGCTAATAAGGTTGCATATTTTAATAATTTGTTTTTTAATTAAATATAATAACCTCTTATTTATTGTTTTAACGTAGCAACTTTAACTAATAAAATAAGTAATATAACATATTGCCTATTAGGCTTAAATACCAAAAGTTTTATATATTTATTTAAATAGTTTATTTATAAAAATAGCTTATTTATAAGTTATATATGTTGCTTTTTCGTTTATTATTTTTATACTACTACTAAAACCCTAATATAAATAATATAAAATAACGTTAGCTACTATATTATCTTAAAAAAAGAAGTTAAATAGCCTATTACCTGTTAAGTTTAAATGCTAACAGCTTTATATATTTTAGTACTTTTTATTAAAATAACATTGTAACTAACTTTTAAGTTTTATAGTATACTTAGTATAAATTAGAGTTTATATATAATAAACCTATTGTTATTATTATAGGCTGCTAAATAAAAACAATAAGAAAAAACGGTAAATATATTTAAAGTTCTATATATAATGCTTAAATAAAAAAACCTATATAAATCTATATATATAGCTAGCACGTAGCCGGAGCTAGCTTGCGCTTATATATATATTATATACGTTTATATATAATTTTATATAAATAAAGTAATTTTAACCCTTAATCGTATTTCTTTATACTGCTAACTACTATTTAAAACTTTTGTTTTATATTTAAATATTTTTTATTATTTTTATTATAGTAGTAGCTTAAAAATTAACTAACTATATATATACTGTTTATATATATAGTTATTTTTTTAACTTTTTTTTTTTTTCTTTTTTTTTTTCTTTTTTTTTTTTTTTTTAAATTATTATATTTTTTTTAATAAATGTTAAAGAACAACCGTACTATATACTACCTATTATAAACTGCTTATAGCATTCTATAGTTAAAGCTATATATTTTTGTTAAAATATTTTTGTTAGTTTATAAAATACTACTTAAAAGAAATTAGCAGCTAAATAATAATAGCTGGCTTTAATATATAACTTTATACTAAAATGTTAAAAAAGCAACTAAATATATTTTAAGTTAAATAATAATAAAGTATATATAAATAGAAATAAAAGGAAAAAACGTTTTCGGATGCTAACCTTGCTTTATATTTTTAATATACTAAAATAGAAAGAACTTTTCTAAATGCTGACTTTATTTTATACTTTTAATATATTAAAATAAAAAAAACGCTTTTAAGCTAAAGATTTCGAAGTAAAAAAAACGCTTTTAAATATTGAACTTATTTTATACTTTTAATATAAATAGTCCGTAATAAAACTAGATTAAAAAAGAAATTGTTATTACTAATAAAACTATAAACTTTATAATAGCAATTATTTTTTATAAAAATTAGTATATATATTACTATATTTAATATAACTAAAAAAATAAAGTATTATTAATAACCTCGTAGAAATATTTTTATAAATATTAGTTATTATATAATATTTAAAATAAAACTTTTAAAAATAGCATAATTTTGTTAACGTTAATATATACGTTTTAAATATAAGATTTAACCTAAAAAAATAGTTATAAGCTCCTGTATAACTATTATTTAATAATCTTTTTTATAAAACTATTAACTATATAGCTTATATTTTTTTAAAATATATTTATTTTCTATTATTAAAACTTTTAGTTTATTTTATATTTATTTTTTTTAAGCTTTACGTTTTATATATTTTTAAAATTATATATAAAAGCTAATATAGTATTTTTTACTATTTATTCTATTAGCTAAAATATATATAATAAGTTAAAAAATAGAATAGTAAAAATTTTAATAAAATTTATTTTAAAATAAATAAAAAACAAAGCCAAAGTTTAAAGTATATTTAAATCTAGGGCTTTAGTAAATAATAATTAAAATAGCTAGCTATATTATTACTTTATATTTATTAAATAAGCTTACTTTATTTTTTAGCGTATAAAAATAATTTATAAAATTGCTAGCAATAATTTTAATTAGTTTTATAAAAAAAGTAGCATTATATTAACATCGCTTAAAAAAAATAAAAGTATTAAAGTTTAAAATTAAGCAGTTATTTTAAAAACATTTCTATAAAGGGCGTCCTACGTTAGCTTTTATTAATATTTATAATATAAAATTACTACAAAAAACTATTTTATATAAAAATAAAATAATAATAGCTTTTTCTAAATTTTAAATTTAATTTTATAACAAATAAACTTTATTAAATATTTATATATAATATTGGGCTCTAAAATCCTAAGCTTTAATAATAGCTAACTAGTTTTTTTTGCGCTAAAGTAAAATATTATAAATTATATAAAAAACTAGATATTTTATATAATATTTAAAGCAGAGCAGTTTTAATAGCTTAATATATTTAAAAAAGAATTTAACGCTTTTACAATAGTTATTATACTATAATAAAAAGCTTAGTTTTGTTAGCTAATAAATAATCGAATAATAGAAGTGCTTTAAATCTAAAAAGCTTAAAATAAAAAAAACCTTTTTAAATATTAACCTTGTTTTACGTTTATATTATAACAGAAGGACCGCTAAAATTGCTTTATAGTTCTAGTATACTAAAGTATAAAAAGTGCTTTAAAGCTAAAAAGGTTAAAATAAAAAAAACGCTTTTAAATGCTAACTTTACCTTATACTTATACTAAAATAAAAAAAACATTTTTAAACTAAAAAAGTTAAAATAGAAAAAATACTTTCGGGTGCTAAAATTGCTTTACGCTTCTAATATATTAAAATATAAAAAATATTTTAAATTTAAAGAAATTAAAATAAAAAAAGCATTTTCGAATGCTAAAATTGCCTTATATTTTTAATATATTAAAATAAAAAAAACGTTTTTAAACTATAAAGTTAAAACAAACAACTAAATACGTTTTTAATTAAAAAATAACAAAACGTATAAAAATAAAAAAAACACTTTTAAATACTAAACTTGCTTTATGCTTCCTATATATTAAAATAAAAAAAACACTTTTAAATATTAAAATTACCTTACGCTTTTAATATTTTAAAATATAGGAAATATTTTAAATCTAAATAAATTAAAGTAGAAAAAACGCTTTTAAATGTTAAAATTACCTTATTTTTCTAGTATTTTAAAATATAAGAAGTACTTCAAGTTTAAAAAAATCGAAATAAAAAGAACGCTTTCAAGCTAAAAAAATAAAAATAAAAAAAACGCTTTTAAACTAAATAAATAAAAATAAAAGAACTACTTTTAAATGCCAAACCTGCTTTACGCTTATTTTAAAATAGCGGGAATTGTTACGGCGGAGCCTTGCGCGTACCGTCAGTAAATTCTGGATTCACATATTAATATTAAGCTGCAGAAAAAAGGATTCCACGAGGGATATAATCTGGCAGCGTGGGCTATATATATAAGGTCTGTATGTAGTAAATACAGGCACCAGTGAATAAAGGCAGTAAATAGGGGTCACGAGCCACAGCCCTAGCCACGTACTAGCTACAACCACCACTAAGGCTATATAGATCTCTACGGGTCTGCCACCTATAACTACCCCCTTAAGTCTCTTGTTCATATGTTAAATTGTGTGCGTACAGCATATAAAAAAGCATGTGTATAAAAACTTGGAAGTAAGTTAGCTAGAAATCTACCCCTCTAGCCTCCTCCGCGGAGTCTAATCTATTTATATAGGCCATACACACTTTACTTCGTACAAATACTGCCACAAACTGTAAGGTACCTAGGTCTGTATAGGTATTTGTATAGATACGCAGGTATCTGCAAGTATTTGCTTAGGTATAGATAGGTCTACGTCGAAGGTCCAAGTTGAAGGGCATATTTACAGATTGGCAACAGAGCTTGCTTATATAAAGATTTATATGGTAGGTTGCTTTTCAGCTAAATGTAAATCCTTGCATTCGACGGTAGCTATACGGGGCTGTATGCAAATTAGCGTTTTTTCCGAATAGCTTAAAATCGCGCGATCGTACAAAGCAATAAATACTTCTATTTAGTAGCGAAAAGTACTGAAATAGAGGTATCTAGAGCTATAAAAGTACGAGGGCTGTAGGGCAGTCTAGGAGACTCTACCCTTCGAATTGAAGGCTATTTAAGTAGGTGTTTCGAAAGCACGCGAAGGTCTGGCATCTGTAGATCAGCAGATCTGTAGGTCTGTAGGTCTGCCAAAGTTTTCTATCTGTAGAGATGTACTTGCAAGTCGAAACTATAGTTGTATATAGTAATTTTTAGTGCAAAATCGGACGTTTTATACAAAGAAGTACAAGGGCGGAAAGTATAGGGGTAAGGCTTTGCGAGGGTCTATTAGACGGAGCTATATAGGTATTCTGCTTAGCTATCGAAAAGGATGTAGCAAACCGTTAAATCTGGGCAATTCCTAGTATAAAAACGAAAGGTCTGTACTTTAGAATATAAGGTCAGGTGTAGCGGCAAAAAAGCCAACCACTAAGGTCTGGTTAGATCGGGTTTGGCGAAAAAGCTAAGGGCGCGATCCGGATCTATATCTGTAGGGCGAAAAAACCAAGGGGTTTATAGCCGTACGGGTCCCTTGCTAGTAGGCTTCGAAAAAGAAGTACCAACAAGTCGAAATTCAGTGTTTCTGGGTGCTAAAAAAGGCAGATTATACGAAAGGGTACAAGGTCAGGGGTGCCAGCGAAGGAATTTAGCTACGAAAATGGATAAATTGGTTGGCAGCAAAGGAATCTGCCCACGAAAAAGAGGTAGTGGCAGCGAAGGAATCTGCCCGCGAAAAATGGGAACAAAATAACCTAGCCCATATAGGTGCTCTTGCGAAAATTGGACCAACCGATAACGAAAAGCTGCCCGAGCAAAATTGTAAGGAATTTATAAAGGATACTGCTCCGTGTAATAAAGCTGCGGCGTTTGAAAAATCGAAAGAAGAATATAATAAGTAGCAAATGCGTGCTTTTGAAGAACCTAAGGGAGCTTAATATTGTTACGGCGGAGCTTTGCACGTACTGTTAGTAAATTCTGGATTCACATATTAATATTAAGCTGCAGAAGAAAGGATTCCACGAGGGATACAACCTAGCAGCGTAGGCTATATATATAAGGTCTATATATAATAAATACAGGCACCAGTGAATAAAGGCAGTGAATAGGGGTCACAAGCCACAGCCCTAGCCACGTACTAGCCACAACCACCACTAAGGCTATACAGATCTCTACAGGTCTGCCACCCGTAACTGGAATGCTTTAAGTCCAAAGAAATTAAATTAAAAGGAACGCTTTTAAGCTATAGAGTTAAAACAAATAACTAAGTATATTTTTAATCGAAAAATAACAAACCTGCCTTAAACTTCTAGTATATTAAAGTAAAAAAAACGCCTCTAAACTAAGCAAATAAAAACAGAAAAAACCTTTCTAAATACTAACCTTACTTTATACCTTTAATATATTAAAATAAAAGGAACCCTTCTAGACCGAGGAGTTAAAATAGGCAACTAAGTATATATTTAATTAAAAAATAATAAAGCGTATAGAACTAAAAAAAACGCTTTTAATCTATTAAAATAAAAAAAACGTTTTTAAACTAACAAAATTAAAATAAAAAAAATACTTTCGGATACTAAAATTGCCTTATACTTTTAGTATTTTAAAATATAAAAAATACTTTAAGTTTAAGCAAATTAAAATAAACGAACTATTTTCGGATATTAAAATTGCTTTACGTTTATACTAAAATAGAAAAACTGCTAAAGTTGCTTTACGCTTTTACTATATTAAAGTAGAAAAAATATTTTTAAATGCTAAAATTACCCTACGCTTTTAATATATTAAAATAGCAAAAATACTTTAAATCTAAAAAAGTTAAAACAGAAAAAACGCTACTAAGCCAAGCAAATAAAAATAAAAAGACTACTATAGCTACTAACCTTGCTTTATACCTTTAGACCGAGGAGTTAAAATAAGCAACTAGGTATATTTTAAATTAAAATATAACAAACTTGCCCTACGCTTATATTAAAATAGTAAAAATGCTTTAAAACTAAAAAAAAAAAAAAAAAAAAAACGCTGCTAAGCTAAAGATTTTAAAGCAAAAAGACCGCTTTTAGGCCAAGGAAGTTAAAATAAAAAAAATACTTTCGGGTACTAAAATTGCCCTACGCTTTTAATATTTTAAAATACAAAAAATACTTCGAGTTTAAGCAAATTAAAATAAAAAAAACTCTTTTAAATACTAACTTTGCTTTACGCTTTTAATATTTTAAAATATAAAAAATGCTTTAAATTTAAACAAATTAAAGTAGAAAGAACGTTTTTAAATGTTAGAATTGCCCTACGTTTTTAATATATTAAAATATTAAAAATACTTTAAATCTAAAGAAAATAAAATAGAAAAAGCACTTTTAAATGTTAAAATTGCTTTACGCTTTTAATATTTTAAAATATAAAAAGTGTTTTAAGTTTAAGCAGCTTAAAATAAAAAAAACATTTTTATAACTTAAAATTGCTTTACGCTTATATTAGTATAAAAAAAGCGCTTTAAAACTAAAGATATTAATATAAAAAGATTGCTGCTAAGCTAAACAAATAAAAATAAAAAATATATTTTTAAGCTAAAGAAATAAAAACAAAAAACATACTTTAGCTACCGACCTTGCTTTATACTTTTTATATATTAAAATAAAAAAAGCGCTGCTAAGCTAAACAAATAAAAATAAAAAACATACTTTTAAGCTAAGAAAATAAAAATAAAAAGCGCGCTTTAGCTGTTAACCTTATTTTATGCTTTTTATATATTAAAGTAAAAAAAGCGCTGCTAGGCTAAAGAAATAAAAATAAAAAAAACGCCTTTAAGCTAACAAAATAAAAATAGAAAAAATGTTTTTAAACTAGCAAAATAAACTAATCTAAATAAAAAATATTATATCCCGTACTAAAAAGTTAAAAAAAGCAAGTATATATATTTTAGATTAAATAATAATAAAGATTATATAAATAAGAAAAAATATTACTAAGTGCTAAATCGTAGTTAAAAAAAACAGTAGTTCTATTAAGCAGCTACTATATATATATATTTTCCTGCTTACTAACTGCTTTTTTTTCTGCTTTTCTATTTTTTTTTATATTTATTTATTTTTTGCTCCTAAATTGCTAGCTTCTTTTTTTTTAATAATAAAAAACAATATAAATTAAATATTTATTTAAAATAGTATATAAATCTCCTGCTTTTAAAAAGGCACTGTTTATAAAACATTTTAAAAGTTATTTTACGCAAAAAATATAAACCTAGCAAAATAGCAACGCTTTTATATAAAAAACATTTATAAAGCAGTAATATTTTAGTACTTAAAATAAACTAAGAATAAATAAAAAGCATTTAAAAAAAATCGATAATTTAAAAAAAAAAGAAAAAACAAAATAAAAAACTATATTATAGCAACCTAAAATAAATATTAAAATATTGCGTATATTTTTTTTATAAAAAAGCTATTATATAATATGCTAAACAAAAGAAATATAAATTAACTAATAGCTAAATATAGCTAAATATAGCTATAAAGCAAAGATTAAATAAAAGAAAAAAAAAGATAACATAAAAACTTATATTAATAAAACTAAGCTAAAATCTTTGGAAACTTTTTATATTATTAAAAATATAAAAAATAAATATAAACAGTATTATTTTTTTTAAGCTTTATATTATAACAAGGTTATATTAGCTAAGTTTACTTATATTATTTATTTAACTAGAAAAATATATTTTATTAAAGTATTAAAAAAAAAGCACTTTTATAATAAAAAAATAGCAATTTTATAATAAAAAAACAGTAGTTTTATAAAAGCATACTATTACTATATAAAAAACTTAATTATTAAAAAATATATTTTATTTTTTTATTTATTAGGTTTTTTTAAATAAACGTTATAAAATAACTATATTAACTTATTAATTTTTTAGCCTGCTTATTTAACTTTTATTTTTAACGTTTTAGCTAGCTATTTTAGCTTTTTTTTTATATTAATATTAACCTTGCTTAATAAACTTAATGTAGCTATAACTTTAACGTTAAACCTTTTTTTTTTTAAGCTGCTTATTATATATTAAGCTAGCTTATTTACTAAAATATCCTAATATATATATAGCTTTTTTAAGCTTTTTTGCTTATAATCCTATTTTTTTTAATATTACTTATTATAAACTGCTTATAATATTTTATAGTTAAAGTATTTTAAATATGCTTATAGCAACTACTTTATAAATATTACGTTTAGCTACCTAGCTAGCTAATAGTTTATATTTTAACTTTTAATCGCTTTTTTATAATACTTTATACTATGCTATTATTACGCTTTATACCTATAAACTTTGTTAAAATAAATAAAACAAATTGTTAATAATATTAGCAGCTATTTTATAAACTATTACTACTTTTTATATTTTATTATAACTATTTTTTGCTTTATTAATTTAACTTATTTCTATTTTTTTTTATTTTATTATATGTTTAAATAAATAATAAGCTTAATTATATTTATATTATTTATTATTAATTTAGCTTTTTTATTTATATATTTATTTTTTTTTTTTTTTTTT
>JADKYC010000350.1:0-13211 GCA_019843955.1 Xylaria sp. 218_066 | reverse complement strand
GGATCATAGCCTTAACACGCTATTTGGAACCACTCAGGCAATTGTTTTATCGAGATTAGGGCCAAGGAACATGCAAGCCTGAGGATTTATTAGTCAAGGTTAACAAGCAGCTGTATGCGAAGAGCATCGACCTTTCTGTCATAGACTTGAACATTAGTAGAGCAAATCGCTACGTCATCACGAACCCTATGCAAGTGATGAGTGAATGTGGATGTGCACATACTATCGGAGACGACTGATACACCAAATGACTTTCCGGCCAAAAGAGGCTGTAATGGCTGTTCCTGATGATACCAATGAATAGTCAGTGGGTAAGCTCTGTTCATAAGTGACGCCCTTAGATTTTGTTAAGTTAGGGCGTTTGCTGTCGGTTAAATTACTACAGTTTATACTTTAGGAGCTGATCGAAAAGTAATGTCTAATATACCACATAGAGATATTCAATCATTGAACATGGAATCAACGTGTTTATCGGGAGCCTATAAAATAGTAGGCTGTATATGAGTTATAACCTGTCTACTATTTAGCGTCACAGTGCACGCGGGCTATATTATTACTGTGAGCTACGATATAAAGCTCGTAATGTCTATCGCTCGTCAGGTTCAAAGTTTGGACTGCCGCGGAGCAAGCAAAGCCCGTAATGGTGGCGAGACTAGGATTCGACCTCTGTGAAATTATCCTATAGGCCATGGAGAATGTACGTTAATTCGAGTCGAGCCTCCCTCAATTTGAACATGACCAATAGCATGCAGCCGGTTATCGGAACCTGCTGATAATCCGCGACGACGTAAGGCATTCCAAGTGCCGTTCGAATAGAAACAGGACAGGCATCGGCAACAGCCAATCAAGTCGCTCTACATAAATAGATTGCAGTCTCGGTATATGTCTGTGAGCTTCTCATGTCGTCGGACTAAATACGAGCTAATAACAGATTTGGCTCGCCTTATCTCTATTCTTTCAATGGTCCATGCCTGTAATAGATCACGGAGTGTGTTAAATAATCTGGGTAGCCCCATGGCCCCACGCTTATGCCTGCTCACCTATTCTTCAAATCTTTAGCTCACTGTTTCTAATACGGGCAGGTTGCTTACCGCAAAGATGAAGGTGCTCTCCACGCTTGTCACGCTTATCACGGTCGTTCGAGCTGGCCTTCGATTTCCATGCTCGACTTTGACGACTCAGCGTCTTGATCCCGCCGGCGAGCCTGGCCAGAACCCGTCTGCTCATGTTCACCACATCGTCGGTGGAAATGCCTTCAACGCCACGATGACTGGTGATGTTGCCTCTAGGGCTACTTGCACAACTTGTCAGATGGCTGAGGACTTTTCTAACTATTGGGTTGCTAAGCTGTTAGTAGCTCTCTCATCTGTCTCGTTTTAGTCACCGCTAGATTAATGGCTTTTATTGGCATTAAGATGGTGTCTGGACGCATCAGAGAATATTGTAGATCACGGTCATAGTAGTGATAACTGACTTCTAGTGCTTCAGCTATTTCAAGCACCCTACTAATGGCTCTTATCATCGCGTGCCGGTAGTGCCAGTTCAACCCTTACTGGGAGGTTCTAATGGCGCCCAAGGTGGACTTACCGTCTACTATACACAGTTCGATCTAAGCAGGGACAACATCAAGCAACAACCCATCAAGAGCTTCCCACCGGTAATTTCGTCTTCGCATATGTTCTAGTGACTTAACTCATTGGGATTCAGGGCTTCCGCATGACCGTGGGCACTCCAACTGCCACCTCTCGCTCACATATTGGGCTAAGCTACCAATGCATGACTGGAGGTAGCAGAGGTGCATTGCAAGCTGACTTTCCAAATAGACCATGCTCAGGCGGTATCTTTACTACTCATCACTTTCCACCGTATGTGAGCTACCTATCATGACTGTTCGATCATGCTAACAAGGCTCAGATGCTGGGATGGCAAGAACCTTGACAGTCCCGACCATCAATCCCACATGTACAACACTGTCAATACAGATTACTTTAACAATGCGCCCCCATGCCCGGCATCCCACCCCGTGCGCGTACCACAGGTGACCTTTGAAATCACCTGGTGCGTCTGCAATGTTGTTTTTCTTCCATAAAGCTGCTTTAAGACGCAGATTCAAACCACAACTACACGGCAGCAGGGTCTGAGTAAAAAAATAAATTACTGACATTGAATTTTGGATAGGGACACAACCAAGTTCAACAGCATGTGGCCTTCGGGTGCTCCTAACCCATTCGTATGGAGTTTCGAAGGTAACCCGCAAGGTAAAGTACCACGATAAATATGTCCAGCATACATTTTCTATACCAAGGCATTGTAGCCACGGCATTGTAGCCACGGCATTGTAGCCACGGCGCTCAATATCTGTGGCAAGTGCCAATAGCCTCACCCTACTCGCTATCAACGACAGACACAACACAACACAAATAACATTTCTATAGAAACTGACCTAAGTTGCTAGGGTACGGAACGCACGCGGACTATATGTTCGGGTGGAAAGGCGATGCGCTACAGCGTGCGATGGATAAGTCCGAGTGCTTTTACGACGGCTGTGGCTCTATTCAAAAGCAGAGCATGGCCATTGCCAACCAATGCAAGGTTGAGGACATGGTTGGTGAGGAGACGGACGGATGTAAGCTCCTAGACTTTCCATAATTCGATATGCCTATACTAACTTCCATCAGGGCTCTCTGCATTGCCAGGTATGGCCATGTAAGCGCATTATGGCGAGGCTGATAAAGGCCCGTCGTCATGGTGCCCATGATTTTAATATAATAGCTGGAAGATGTGAAAGCTCCTATTCTTGACTCCATAGGGAGTTTGAGGTTTAGGTCAGATTGATTAGTAGCCTGATTTATACGTGTTGCTTTCGCCATAAATCGTTGAAAATGGATATGACAGTAACTAGATTGGCTTGTAGAAGTCATTGTACCCTTGACTTCCAAGGCGACTAAACACACGCTTTGCATACTAGTAGAGGAAAAGACGTTAAATACGGACAACTCAGCGTATCTAGGCACAGTCAATCTCGCTAGTAAAGGTTAAGTATATTGAAAGTCATTGCATGTACTGTACAAAAACAAGGGCATCCCATCATATATAAACAGGTCTCTTATATAGTAGTTAGACGAAGAGTACGCCTATATACCTCGCTTCACATTAGACGGCTATGAAATTCCAAGGACTTTGAGCGACCGAGATCGTTTAAAAGTGCTGTTGCCATCTATAGGAAGCACTGTTTTATCGATATGTCTCTTCGTCAGAGCTATCACCCCAAACAACTTCTTTCATGTACTCATCATACGGCCGTGGGGTATTTCCAGGTCTGAAAGACCCGACGACTTGTCTATGAAATTCTTTTCTATGACTATCCCGTATCGTGACAAACAAGTCTGTGTCACCAAACTCGCGTTGCATAATATCGTGGCTTGCCCATTTTAATGGTGAAACATCTTGTCCATGTATATGCATTCTTTTTTTACATAAGAACTTTCCGAGCTCGACACACAGTGAGTCTCGATCCTCCGTTGTTGAATAGGAAGGTTGACTAGGCCAGATCTCGTCGCCGAGCGGGCGAGCCAACTTGAGCATTTCGTACGTGCGATAAAGTTGACGGAGCGTATATGACATATATCTTTCCTTATAGAGGGAAGGACCAATTTCTAAAAGGCTAGAAGCGCGATAATAGACACGAATGAATCTCGGATACTCGGTTCGAGTTAAACTAGGGGGTTGGTAGGCGAGGGGGTGGCTTGCGAGGCCTAATCCTTAGCCCTCTTTACCTTGTCGTGTAAGAATTCTTAACATATCAACTTACTGGGAATTATGAAAAGTGTCTCTTGGAAAAAGACATCTGCGGCCGTGTGTGCTTTGCGAGCATTGCGGACCATACGCCGCACATCGTAGGCAGTTATAGTTGTGCTGTTAGTTGGTGCGCCACCTTGGTCCGCGAGAAGTTGACGGGCAAGTTCCAAGTATCCTATTTCAGATGGCGCAAGAGAATGGTAGATAGGTGTTGCATTCTCACGCCAAATAGCATCGAGTCGACGACAGGTTGCTGCAAGGGCAAAGACATCTTGGAAGGTCGACAATAAGATATAGATTTCAATGATGACTTCTGGAGGCATCGTCATCAACGTAAACTGAAGAGTCATGATTGCGCGTGGAACAGCTGATGAGTAGAACGGAGGGTGGGAAAAATGAAAGAGTGTCATTGAACGAACGAACTTGAGGAGGATCGTGATGAAAAGGATTGAAAACGTACGCTTAAGTAGCAACTTCTTGAATGGCCAAGGCGGGGTAATGATTACTATTACGCGCAACACGACGATACCGATGACGGCGAGGGTGAGGATGACGAGAGATGAAAAAGCTTGTATATTCCCGGTAATGGGTTACGCATCTGCAAAGGTTTTTTGATTAGATGATTATTTACCAATCAGGGGAACTCCCCGTCTTGTACATTATACTTTGATGTCACAGTACGTAGTATGCGGGACGGCCCGACCCAATGAGGTAATTGACTCTGCCTGAAACGGAACCATTCTAACTCTATTCGATTGCAAAAGGCTTAATCTAACCTTCATTTTGTTTGAACGTTACGTCCCCATGACCAACGGCGTTTCACTGCCTTTCGCCCGATGAATCGAAGACAGCATCGTCTAGTAAGACGGTTTCGATAACTACTGTATTCCGACCTCATCTCATGCGATAGGCTATACTACAACGCGTCGATGCAATCATCTTACCTAGCTGACCACTAATGCCGGGAATAGCTATTCCCGCCAACTTCAGTGTCGGGAAAGCGTCGGTAAAGATGGCTGTCGCACCATCTCACTGAAGCAATATCACTGCCCCTCCACCACTTCATAGCCATTGGTTCGGCTGTTCCAACATCGAAAGGTTCGCCGCCGCCCCCAAACGAGGTGGATAGCCCGAAGGTCCGAAATAGACCCGTGGGGTCCGGGATAGGCATGTTCGCCAGCAAGACGACAAAGCGTCTCGTAGTCTACCGTTCACGTTTTGTAGGCTCTCTGTACCCCGTTCGCCTTATACCTACTCAATCTTCTAGCACGTTCATGACCTTGTTCATGTTTGACCCGCCTTGAACACTTGTTCGACGAACTTTCGACCTACTTTTTTAAGCTACCTCTTTTGATTTGTCCCGAGAGCGCCGAAAGAATCGTCTATCTTCAATTTAGAAACCCCTCGTTTTATAGACACTATTTGCCCCTAAATGAGCTTAGACCTCTAATTTAGGCCATCTCTGCTTGTGCGGCCGCAGTTTTCTTCATTTCTTGTTTCTAGCCCTCGTTTTCGGCTTTCACGCCCTACCTTGTTCAACTCGGCCATTCTGCTTGTCTACGGCCTTTTTAGAGCTCATTACGTTGCCATTACAGCCCTAAGGACTCGGGTACAGTAAGGTAACTAGGTAATCTAGCGAAGTGATCTGCAGACATGTTTTGAATCACGTTGCGGAACTCGACCGCACCAGAATTAGGGGCTGTCGGGCTAATTATTGCATTAGCGTAGCATCGGTAAGTCTTTTTGGTGGAGCCTATACCCTGCCCCTTCAGACTAACTCTAAGTAGTGTAAAGGATAATCTTTAGCCTCACGCTAAATACCAAGAAAGCAATAATACTGTTAATCAGTGAGGCTCCTATGCAATTCTGGCAGCTGTTGATGAGCCCTGTTCGTAAGTAGATTTAGAAACTTGCCACTAAAAATCCCTAGCGCGGAGCTATATCATCCTAACGACCTGTAGGTGGCTTACGATAAGTACAGTACAGAATCCATACGGAAATAGGGCTGCAGATTTGCTTAAGCTTATACTTTCAACTATACAGTGGGCAGCATACTATCGCAGGTAGATTTTACATGTATTTAACTGGGGTCCACATCTAGAGAGGCTGCTATGTAATGAAGCAATGCGGGCGGTTCGTGATGGATTAACCAATGAGAGGGCTTGATTTTACGTACTTCATTAGTTATCTGCCTAGGTACATACTTAGTGTCACACGGAATAACCCAAGGTAGTGAAGATGCGTATATCCGATGCCAGGGGTTAGATCGTCTGCAACGCGGCGGTCTACATATTCATCTACCCGTTGATTTCCTGATTACGAAAACAGGCACGATAATGGGAGATATTAATGGATGGACGAAAGCTACGCTTTCGTGTATATATAGACCTAGTTGCCGCCAGAGCTGAAGGGATAGAAAACCTGTTCAGTATGGTTCCCTTGCGGCCATAGATGATTATATGCAAATAGAACACCAGATTCCGAGCCTCATCCTCGTTACACTTAGACATCCACCTTAGCTACACTCGATTTTTTTCTTTGATTTTATATTCAATAAACCGGCGTTCTACTTGATTCCCCATTGAACTTAGCAATAGTCACTAGCCTTCATGCGTAAGGGCACAAAGCAGGTAAACTACCTCGGGCCATTTCAATACGTAATATTTCCCAGAAGACGCGCTCTGACATTTGATATCTAACATCATAGTCTCGAGTTCCATTATAGAGATATAGATATACGACTATTGGCTAAGCATAGAATAGCCCCACCCCAGCTGCGGGTTCCGAGATCCTTTCTATCCCTTTGAATATGGCTTCAGCTCCGTGACTTTTCTGACCCCCCTACCAAACCCACACTACCCTTGCTAATTAGAGTAACATCATAATACTAGCATATATTTAAATCCTCAATCGTTTAACACTCCCTAGTATTTTGGTTAAAATAATTATTTTAATTACGCGTTTTATATAATTAAATAGCGCGTATTCTATAATATTTACCTATTATTTTTTTATTAAAAAATTCGTTATTTTATAATGTTATAAAACGTTATAAAGATAAAAACAAATATAAATATATAGTAGCTAAATATACCCTTTATTAACTACTACGTACTGTTACAGCGGAGCTTTGCGCGTACTGTTAATAAATTCTAGATTTATATATTAATATTAAGTTATAGAAGAAAAGATTTTACGAAGGATCCAATCTAGCAGCGTGGGCTATATATATAAGGTTTATATGTAGTGAATATAGGCACCAGTAAATAAGGGCAGTAAATAAGGGTTACAAGCTATAGCCATAGCTATATACTAGCTACAACTACTAAGCTATACGGATAAGCTATATAGATCTTTATAGGTTTGCTACTTATAACTACTCCCTTAAGTCTTTTGTTTATATATTAAATTGTATGCGTACAGCATATAAAAAAGCATATATATAAAAATTTAAAAGTAAGTTAGCTAAAAATCTACCCTTTTAGCTTCCTTTACGGAGTCCAATCTATTTATATAAGCTATATATACTTTATTTTATACAAATACTGCTATAAACTATAGGGTACTTAAGTTTATATAAGTATTTATATAAATATATAGGTATTTATAAATATATGCTTAGGTATAAATAAGTTTAAGTCGAAGGTTTAAGTTAAAAAATATATTTATAAATTAGCAATAAAGCTTGTTTATATAAAGATCTATATAGTAAGTTGTTTTATAGTTAAATATAAATTTTTATATTTAATAACAGCGATATAAATAAATAAATAGCTATATATAAATTAACGTTTTTTTTATTCGAATAGCTTAAAATTGCGTAATTATATAAAGCAATAAGTACTTTTATTTAGTAGCAAAAAGTACTAAAATAAAAGTATTTAAAGCTATAAAGGTATAAGGGCTATAGAGCAGTTTAAAAGACTTTACCCTTTAAATTAAAGGCTATTTAAGTAGATATTTTAAAAGCACGTGAAAGTTTAACATTTATAGATTTATAGGTTTTCTGTTTATATAAATATATTTATAAGTTAAAACTATAGTTATATATAATAACTTTTAATATAAAATTAAACGTTTTATATAAAAAAGTATAAAAGTAAAAAGTATAAAAGTAAAAAGTATAAAAGTAAAGCTTTATAAAAGTTTATTAGATAAAGCTATATAAATATTTTGCTTAGCTATTAAAAGAAATATAGCAAACTGTTAAATTTAAGCAATTTTTAATATAAAAACAAAAGGTTTATATTTTAAAATATAAGGTTTAGTTAGATCAGGTTTAGCGAAAAAGCTAAGGGTACAATCCGGATTTATATTTATAGGGCGAAAAAACTAAGGGGTTTATAGCTGTACAGGTCTTTTATAAGCTTTAAAAAAAAAGTATTAGCATGTTAAAATTTAGTATTTTTAGGTGCTAAAAAAAGCAAATTGTACAAAAGGGTATAAGTTTAAGGGTGCTAACAAAAGGTAGCAAAAAAGTATATAGCGAAAAAGCTATATAAAATATTAAGCGAAAAGTAGCAAATAAAAAAGGAGCTAAATAAAAGGTTTAGTACTATATAAAAAGGTATAATAAGTAATTTTTCGTAAAAGTTAGACCAACTAATAATAAAAAACTGCCCGAGCAAAATTATAAAGAATTTATAAGAAATACTGCTCTATATAATAAAGCTGCAGCATTTGCGAAGTTATAAAAAAAGGATATAATAAGTAGTAATACGTACTTTTAAAAAACTTAAAAGAGCTTAATATTGTTATAGCAAAGTTTTACGCGTACTGTTAGTAAATTTTAAATATTTATATTAATATTAAGCTACAAAAAAAAAATTTTATAAAGGATTTAATTTAGCAGCGTGGGCTATATATATAAGGTCTATATATAGTAAATATAAGCACTAATAAATAAAGGCAGTAAATAGGGGTTACAAGCCACAGCCCTAGCCACGTACTAGCTATAACCACTAGGCTATACGGATAAGCTATATAAATCTCTACGGGTTTGCCACCCGTAACTCGTACTACTTACTTAATTTAACTTATTAAACTTATTAAAACGTAATTTTTACGTATATACGCTTTTAAAAGCTTTTTTAGAGCTATTCGAAGCTTTTTTGCTACTTTAGCTTATTACTAAATAAATTAAATACTTTAAAAAACGTAAAAAACGAACTAAATTAAACTAACAAATCTATTTAATTTTTATATTAAAGCTATATTACTTTTTTACTTTTATTATATATATAAGCATATATTAAAAAAACTAAATTAATAATTATTAATAATAATAGTTAAAGCTTTATTTATAATATACGCTTTTATTATTTATAAATAAAAACCGTTTTTAAGCTATATTTTGTTATTTTATTTTTTAAAACTTTAATAATAAAAATTTAACACTTTTATAAATATTTTTAAAAGTTTTAAAAATAAAATAAATAGTTAATATCACAGCGGAGCCTTGCGTGTACCGTTAGTAAATTCTGGATTCATATATTAATATTAAGCTATAAATTAAAAAATCTACGAGGGATTTAATCTAGCAGCGTAGGCTATATATATATATATAAATAATAAATAAATATAAGCAGTAGTAAATATAGGTAACAAATAAAAGTAGTAAATAAAAGTTATAAGCTATAGCTTTAGCTACGCACTAGCAATACGTATAAATTTAATTAAATACTGCTAACAAAGCTACTAGCTTGCTATATATAACTACCTCCCTAAGCTTTTGTTTATATAGCTGTTTATAAGCATTTATTATATAAATTAGCATATAACTAGGAGTTTTTATTTTTTATATAGTAGCGCGTATATTTTTTATATAGCAATAAAGTATAGCCTTCTACTTTATAGTCTATAGAGCTATATTCTTTACACTTATATTCTTTTTAACGTTTTATTTGTTGTTTTACTATAGAAAACCTAGCTATTTATTTTTTAGGTATTTAAATAAAGATAATAAATAAAGCTTCGCAGTTAGACAAAAATCTAGATTTTATAAGGTTTATAGTACTAATTTCTACTTTGCTTAAATTTATAGAAGTAATATTTGCAAAAGTACTTATATAAATATAATTTATAATATTTAGCTTATACTTAGTCCTTTTAAGCCGAAATAAAAAATTAATAAAAGCGTTATATATATTTAAAATAAATTTATAATTATTTATTTTAGCTTATAGCTTATTTAATAAAACAGCACGTAAATCTTATATTTAAATAGTATTTGTTTATATAGCAATACCTACATCTTAGCTAGTTTTTTTTTAATTAATAAAAAAAGTTTGTATAGATTTATTATTTTTTATTTTTATAGCTTTAAGCTTACATAATATTTATAAATGTAAGGTATAATTTGGGTAGTAAAACAAAGTATAAATTAAAAAAGAAGAACAGAGACCTATAGCTAGATTTACGAAGTAGATATAGGTATAAGCACTCTATATATGCTAGCTAGCAACTATACTATAAGTATTACTAGGTGGCTAGCTACCCCGCTATATAAGGTACCGCTATAGTATAGCTATAGCTATACTGTTTTTTTTAAAAGTTTTTATTAAAATGTTAAAAGCATAAAAAACTATTGTTAACGTTAATAAAGATTATTTATATAAAATTAAACCTTTGTTCTATTATACTTAGCACACATATGAAAGCAAAGCTCCAATGATAAGTGCTATATTTGTACAAAAAATCTACAGATAAGGTAGAAAGGAAGGAAAAAGAAAAACAGCTATCTAAGGTGGTGTTTTTATATGTGTAAGTAGTAGGGCAGATCTTAGTAAATAAGGTTCCCAATCGGGTAATTAGATAAGTAGCTAGTGTAGCGCGTATAGCTATTAATTTATTAATCTAGCTATATATATTATAAGGTCCACTTTACAGGCTCTAGGCTCTACTACGTAACTACTCCCCCTAAAAAAGAAATAGTTCGTCCTTAAAATATATATAATATTTAAATAGGTAACTTTTTAATAAGCTTTCTAGCTAAAAGAGGGATTATTTTAGGTCTCTACTTATATAATTTTTTTTAAGCTTTTATATTATTAAGTTATTATATAAGTTTTTTTATTTATTATATTAATAAATTTTTGCGTATTATATTTTAAACGTATTAGCGTTTTATAAGTTTTTTTTTTGTACTATTGCTTAATTATTATTTTTGTATGCTTTATCGAATTTGTTATTTTTTGCTGCTTTTAACTATTTTTTTAGTTATATTAAAAGTTTTGCTAATTCGGGATTTATATTATAAAATTCTTTTAATATTTTTATATTATTTTTAAAATTTTTTACGGAGTATTATTCGTTATTAATATTTTAACCTTTTTAGTTAACTTAGTATTATAGCTTTTAATAATATATCTAAGAAGCTTTTATTTTTTTAACAATAAATTCTTTTTTATTTTTTAGCTATATTATTTCGCTATTTAGATTTTCTAATTTTTAACTAAAAAAAAAGTTATTAGAATATTTACGTAACTAGTTTATATAATAAATATTTGTTGTTTTTTATAATAGGGGTATTTTAAAAGTATATATATTGCTATTTTTTTTTAAAATTTTAAACTTTTATTAAGTTATAAAATAGTTTAGCTTATTTAAAGGTTTATTTATAATTTAAAATTGCTATTTTTTAAAAATAAAAATATAATTTTTTACGTTAAAATTAAAATTGCAACAATGCTAGTTTATTTATTTAATTATTTATTTTTAAATATATATTAGTTATTTTTTTATAGTTTTAATAAATCAAACTATTTTTTAAACCTCTTTTTATATATTAGTTTTTAAATTTTTTTTTTA
This sequence comes from Xylaria sp. 218_066, assembly GCA_019843955.1. Classification (NCBI taxonomy): domain Eukaryota; kingdom Fungi; phylum Ascomycota; class Sordariomycetes; order Xylariales; family Xylariaceae; genus Xylaria; species Xylaria sp. 218_066. The sequence goes on along the minus strand of JADKYC010000350.1, from coordinate 1,604 downwards.
TAAAAATATAGCTTTAAACTTTTTTTTTATAGTTTTATTTTTTTAATTAAAATAAAAAAGTATTAAAAAGTTTATTTCGATTTTATAAAAAAATATTTTTATAAACTTATAAAATAATAATATTTAAATATAGTTTATAGCAAATATATATTTAAACTAGTTATTTTAATAATAGTTTATATATAATTATAAACGTTAGTTTAAATATTTATTTATAATTTTAGCTTGTTTTATAGTTTTATAATATTTTATAAATAATAAAGAATAAGTTATATTATTAGCTTATATAATCTGTTTATAAAAAAATAAACTAAAATTTACGGTTAAAAATTATCGTTATAAATATTTTAAATATTTTAAAAGAACTTTTATAATATATTTTTATAGCATTTTTAGCTATAGCTAATATAATATATAGAACTATTTATATATATATTTTTTAAATAGTTTATTATTACTGAAGTGTTATTATATTTAAATTTATTTTTTTAATATTTATTTAAAATCTATTATTAAATAGCGCTAAATATAATTAAATATTAACAGAAATATTAGTTTTTTAAAATTTTTATCCTTCAATATTTTTATTAGTTTATATTTTATTTAATTGTTTATATATATATCATAATTACTTTTTAAGTTAAGCTATTAATAATGTTTAATTATTAATTTCGAAGTTTTTGTTTTTTTAAATATATCATAAATTTTTAATTATACGCTTTTTAATTTAATTTAATCAATATTTATAAAAAGTTAACTATGACTAAATATTTATAGTAAATAATTAAGTTATTTTTTATAATTTCAATGTTATTTTTATATTAAATTTATATCTTTTTATAATAAATTTTTATACTTAAATGTTTTTTTATTTTTTTCAAAAACTTGTTTAATTAATTAAAAACTGTTTAATTCTTTTTGTTATATTCAAGCTTTATAACAAAAATAGAAGTTACTTAAATAAAAAAAGTATTAATAAAAATATTGCTCGCCAATTAAAATAATTTAAAATAATATTCTAACTGTTTTTTTATTTTTTACGTAAACAAGTTTTTTTGTTTTCGACATAATATATTAGCTAATATATAATTTTTTTTAGTTATTAAATAATAAAACAATTATATTTAAAAAAAAGTTTAGCTTATTTTATCTATTAAAAGTTTCACTATTATTTTATGCTAAAATATTTTAATATTTTATAATTAATAACATCTAAAAACAGTTTTTTACGTTTGCTAATTAATTTAAGTTTTTATTTTTTTAATGTTAATATTATAGCATATAATCTTTTATGAAATATGTTATTATTTAGTTCTACGTAATAAAATATATTTAAAAAATAAGCTATTAAATATTATTAATTATTATATAATTAAGCAATTATTTTAAAAGCTATACTATTAAAAATATTAGTTTTAACTTTAATAAATATTTTATATCTATAATACTTTAATAAAGCGATAAAAGTTAAAGCTTTTTTAATTTAATAAAAACTTTAATATATTTTTTAGTTTATTAAACTAATATATTTTTTTTATTAAATTATAGTTTTTACAAAGCCTAGAAAAATACTATATACTTTTTATATTTATAAAAAACGTTTA
>JADKYC010000349.1:0-13276 GCA_019843955.1 Xylaria sp. 218_066 | reverse complement strand
TTTTTTTTTAGCTATATATAGCAATAGTTTTATTTATAAATATAAAACTATATTTTAAATATACTAAAAATATAAGTATATTATATATAAAAACGTATTTAGTTAATATAGCTACTATAGCTAGCTATAATATAGCAGAAACTTTTAAATAAAAATAAAAAAACAAAATAAAATTTAAGCTAAAAGAAACTAAACTTATTTACTTTTTATAAGCTAAAAACAAAAAAAAAGTATATATAGTATAACCTTTTAGTTTTAATTATAAAATTAAACAAATAAACAAACTTACTTTAAAATAGCTAAACGCTTAGTTCGATAAAAAATTAAACTTCTATAAATATATAAAAATTTAAGTTATAACTGTTTTAAATATAGTTAAATATATTAAAAGTTTAACAAATATAATTTATAAGCTACTTTTAAAAACAATATAAAAAGCAATAATTATTTATATTATATTAGTAATAACTTATATAACAAAAGCTTAATACTATAGTTTAACGAAACTTTTTATAAATAAATCTTAGTTTAAAAAAAAAAAAATAAATATTAAAGTTTAAAGATATTTAAAAAATATAAAACAAGCGTTAAAAATAGCAATATAGGCAGTTTTTTTTATATAAAAAACTATATTTAATAAAATATTATATAAAGATTTAGAACTATTAATAGCTAAAGTAATACTAAAAACCTATAAAATTTAAAATAAAAGTAATAAATAAAAACTATTTATTAGTTTAAAAAACGAAACTAATATTTATTATTAAAAGTAAAAACTTTAAAAGCTTTTAAAAAACAAAAATAAAGCTATAAGTAATAACAATTTTATTACTTAGCTTTATACGTTTAAAACTATTAATACTACGTTTTATATAAAAATTAATTTAACTTATAGTTATTACTTTTAAAAAAAAAGTTATTTTAGCTTTTAAAGTTTAATATAAAATAATTTTTAATACTTATATTATACTGTTTTTAAACAGCTTAATATTTAAAAAAGCTATAATAAAATATAAATATATTTTTTATAAAATAAAAAAGCTTATAGCTTAAAAAAAAAAACGTTTAAATAAAGCTAAAATATTTAATAAAAAAATAAAACGTATTAAATATAACTTAAAATATATTATATAACTAGTATAAAACTATTAGATCTATATATATATAAATAATATATTTATTATATAAAAACTATATAAAAGACTATTAAATAGCTAATAAAATATTTTTTTAAAGTTTTAAAATATAGCTAATAATATAAAAATAACTACTTAATAAACTTTAAGCTATAAAAATATAAAAAATAAAAAATTAACTAATAAGCTAGTTAAAAAAAGCTAACGCTTTTTAATTTTTTAAAATTTATAAACAATATTAGCTAAAGCTAAAAAACTAGCAAAATTACTATTTAAATAAAAATTCTTTAAATAATAAAACGCTAAAATATTATTTATTTATATTAAACTAAAACTACGTATATAATTAAAGTACCCTCCCAAATTATAAAATATTATATATAAAAATATTTATAAACTTTTAGTAGCTAGATCGGGCTATAAAAATTTTAACTAATACTATAAACAATTTAATTATAAAAATATTTATAACTATATATATAATAGAGCTAAAACGCTAGAATATTTAATATATTGTTATAAAGCAAAAGAATATAAAAACTAATAGCTATAAATTATTTTCCCTGAATAAATTACTAAAAAAATACTAATAAAAGTTAATTATAGATTTAATTAATTTTTATAAATATATAAAAATAATTAACTTTTATAAAAAAATTTACTTTTAAACTTTATACTAAATAGTTTTTAATATAATATTAAGCTAATAAAATAAGCGTATATTATTATTTTTAAACTAGCTATTTATTAAAATATAACTACTTTTATAAATATAAAATAATTTATAAAAAGCTTCCTATATTTAATAAAAAATAATTTAATAATAAAATTAATTTTAAATATTTAAATAAAAATATTTTATTTAAGCAAAAATATAATATAAATAATATAGTTACTAAATAAAATATTTTTTCTTTTTTTTATATTTAAAATTTAGCTTACTTTTTTATAAAAGGTTTAACTATAAAAATATAACGCTAATTATAAGCTTAAAAAGCAGAGCTAACAAAAATAAATTAACTATTATATATGCTTTAATAGTTTAATATATAAAATATTTTATATATTAAAATGTTTTTTTTTATAAAAGTAAAAATAAATAGTATAAATAGCTTTATATGCTACAAATCTTTATAGAAATAAAAAAGGTTAGCTTTCTTTTAGCGTTAATAATATTAACTAACTAATATTAAAAAACGGACTAAATTTCTAATTTTCTAGTATTTATATATATATATTTATAAAATAACTATATATTTTATTAAATTATATAACGTTGGGCCTTATTAAACCTTATATTATAATAGAATTTTTATATTTAAAACTTTTTAGTTATTACTTTTTTTTTTATAAGTTATATTTAGTATTAAAGCTAATTATTTAAATAAAATATATAATATATTATATATTATATATATATATATAAAAAATAAAACTTTAAATAAAACTTAAATATAATTTATAAAAAATAAAGTAAAAACTAAAAAGTTTTAGATATAAAAGTTTTATTATAATATAAAGTTTAATAAGATTTAACGTTATATAATTTAAAAACCCCTTTTTCTTAAAACAATAAAATTACGTTTTTATAATATTTTTATATATTGTTTAATAATCGTTAAACTATTTTATAATATTTTTTTATTTTTTTTTTTTTAATTCCTTTTTAACTTAATTATTTTTTACTATAAGTTAGATTTTTTTTTAAGCATAGTTAAATTTAATACTATTATAGTTATAGCATATAAAAGCGTTATAGTTAAATTATTTCTTTTAATATATATAGTAATATTTAAAACATTTATTTTTTTAAATATTTATTTAAATTAATTATATAGTAGCGCTATTAAAATAATATATTTTATAATTAATTAAATATTTATAGCTTAAATAAGCTATACTTTTTTTTATTTATGCTATAGTATTACTAATTATAATATTAGCATATTTAGCATAAAAAGTTATTATTATTTTTAAATTTGCTTGTTTAATAAAGCTAGTTATATATATATAAATAAAGTTAATAATTATAAAGTTATATTTATTACTTTATATTTTTAATGCTATATAAACTTAAACAAGGTTTTATTAGATTTTAGCTTTTAATATTTTGTTAAGCTTAGTATTAATAATATTAACTTATATTTCGTTAAAAGTAACTATATTAATTAAAAATTTTTTACGTTTTTATAGCAAAGTTAAATATTAAAAATTATAAGTATAAAATTATATATATAATTAGCGTTAGCTTTATTAATTGTGCTATATTTTTTAAAGTATTTATTTTTATTGCTTTTTATATTTAGAAAAATTAATAAGCCGCCGGCTTAGTTATAACTAATTTTTTATATAAATTTTTTAACTTAAAAAATAACTAAAAAATTATGTTTATTTTTTACTTTAGTTATAAATAAGTTATAAAATTTTTTTAACGCAAATTAAAAAACTTTTTTTTTTGTTTAATAGTTAAACTTTAATTAATAAACAATAAAAGCGCTAAAATATTTTATATATATATTAAAAAGTAGTTTAATATAGCGAACAAAAAAGTTAAAAAATTTTATATTATTATTTTTACTATAATAACTATTAGTTAAAAATATAACTAGTTTAATTTACTTATTATTATTAGCAAAAATATAAATAATAATATTTTTAAATAAAATTAATAAAATTAATATATTTAGTTTTATTATTTAGCGTTTTTTATTTATAACAAAGATTTAAATATAAATAATATTTCTAATAGTTAATATTATAAAAAATATATATATAATAATATTTATTTAAATATATAACGCTTTAATTAATTGTTTAAAAAGCTTTTTATAAGTTTTTTTACTTTTTTTTTATTAAAAAGCAAAATTAATTTTATAAATTTTAAACTTTAAAAAAATTTACTTTATAAAAGGATTGTTTTAATTTTAAGCTATATATTTATTAATAGTAGATTTAATTAACTTAGGACTTTTTTTAATATTAGCGCTTTTATTTTTTTAATAACGCTTTTAGTTAAATTAGCAAACAATTATTAAAGTTTAAATATATTTATAAAATTTTTTATTAAGTATTTTTTATTTTTTTTATAAAAAATCTATTTAAAAGTAGTACTAATAATTAACGCTTAAATAATTTTAAGCTGCTAATTTAAATTAAGTTAAAACTAATATTTATAATATTAAATAGCTATATTATTTAGCTGCTTATTATTAGTACTAATAATTTATTTTATTTATATAAATTATAAACTTTAATATTATTATTATTATTATTAGCTTATATAAAATTTTTGTTATTAGCTTATATAAAAATTTTGTTATTACTATTAATTTATATAAAAATCTTATTTTAGTTTTTTAGCTTATTTTAAACTTAATCCTAATTTTTTTTATTAGCGTAATTTTTAAATATTGTTATAGTTATAAATAAAAATAAACTAACTATATTTATTTTATATAAACAACTTATTAAAAAAAACAACTATTATTAACTTACTACTGCTAAAATATTTGTAAACAAGTTTAATATTATAAAAATATTTTATAACGTTTTATATAATAATGTTTTATTATTTTTTATTAAATTTAAAATATTTGTTAAACAAATAATTAAATTGTTTTTTTATAATACTTTATTAAAGGCTATAAGTTAATACTTTTTTATTATAACTAGTAGTATAATAAAATAAACTTAAATTAACTTTATAAATTTTATTTTTGTTAATTTTAGTATTTAATTAAACTATTATATTAAAAAGATTATTAATATTATTATTAATGTTTTTAATAAAGCTAAGTATTTTAATAAGTTTAAAATTAATAAAGTTAGTTTTTTTTTTAGAATTAGGTTTTTTTAAAGTAGTAAAATGCTAATTTTTTTTTGCTAATTTTCTAATAATGTAGTTTATAAAGTAAGCTATAATAAAAAAAGTTTTTAAGTTATAATACTTAAAATACGTTTTATTAAAATCGGCTGTTTATAAATAAAATAATATAAAATTATTTTTAGTATTTTTATTAACTATAGTTTTTATAATATTTTTTATTTTAGTTTTTGCAATATTTTTTTAAATAGTAGTATTAAAAACAATAATAAAGTTAAAATAATTTAATTTTTTCGTAATTTTTGCTAAAAATTTTTTACTTTATAGAATTTCTATAATATTAACGTTAAATATTTAAAAACAAATAGGTTTACCTTTTTTTTATGCTAGATTTTATAAAGGACTAGCTAGTATAAAAATAATAAATACTATTAATATATTAGATTTTTATTTTTTGCTTAATTTTAAATAAATAGCAATATATTATAAAATATAGTTAAGCGTTTTTATAAAAATTAAAAATATATTTTATTTAAATTATATAATAATATAACTTATAATATAACTTTTATATGCTATATAGTTTTTATAAATATTGTTAATAGTTTTAAGCAGCAACTATTCGGAAATATTTTTAATTTATTGTTTTTTAGCTACTTATAGTTTAAGTTTTATAAATAATATAATAAATTCTAAATATTATGCTATATAAACAATAAAATAAAAGCGTTTATTATTACTAAGGTTTTTATTTATATAATATATTTTAAAAATATTTTTAACAATAATACTAATAGCTTTTTTTTTTTTAACTTTAGTTTTTAAGTTTTTGTTAAAAGTATATTTAATATTTAGAAATTTAGCTTTGCAAACTTTATTAAATCGAAAAAAATTAAAAATATATAAATCTTTAGCTATAAAAAGCTACGCTATAAAATATCCGTTATTTATTAAGTTTATAATAGAAATAGCTAAAGCTACGTTTAATTATTATAAAATAAGTTTTAAAAAGCTATTTTAATATTAATATTTGCTAAAAGTATTATAAAATAATTTTATTAATATTTTTTCTAAGTTTATAAAAGTTTAAATATATTTTTAACGTTTAAAGTTTACGTCCTAATATATAATAAGCTTATTAAAAATATTAAATTCGCTAGTTTTTATGTTATATATAAAACCGTTTTATTATTAATTATAAAACTTAAGTGCTTTATTTTTTTAGTTTTATAAGTTAAACATAATATTAATTATTTTATAAATAAAACATAGTATACTTTTAAGTTTATAAAAACTTTTTTTATTTTTAGCAAAACTTTTATATAACATTTTTAAGTTATTTTTAATTTTTAAATTTTTAAAAAATTGCTTTAATATAATTTTTAAAGCTTTTTTATTTTAAAAAGTAATATAATAACAAAAGGTATACTTAAAACTTATATTAAAATTAAAAAATACTTTATATTAAATAGCCGTAAAAGCTTTTTCGTTATTTATAAATAATATTTTTTAAAACCTTAATAAAACATTTAATATAAAAGTTTTTTTATTGCTAATAGCACTAGCTATATTTATAAAAACTTTAAAGTCCGTATAATTTTTTATAGTTTCTTCTATTTATATAAAATTTAATATATATTTTTTAGCTTATATATATAAATATAAAGAACTTATAGCATTATATAATTTATATATTTTAGTTTTTTAATAGCTAAATTAATTTTATTAGTTGTTTATTATATTTAGCAATATTATTAAACTTATTTTTAATTAAAACAATTAATTATATATAATATTTTAAACTTATTTTAAAAGCTTGCTTTTTTATTAATAACTATTTATATATATTAGTTTTTAAATAATTAGCTTATATAAATAAGCTAGTGCAATTTTAAACACTCGTAAAATATTTAAGTTAATTATAAGCTTATTAATATAGCTAAGCTTGTTAATAAAATTTATTTTAAAAAAATTAATAAATAATATTAGCTTAAAACGTATAATAAATATTATTAATAATAATCCAAAGATTAATTAATTAAAAACTTTTTTACAAGTTAGGTTTTATTTAAAACCCTATTTGCTATATATATATATATAATATATAATATATTATATATTTTGTTTAAATTATTACTTTTAATATATTTTTTCGCTAATTTAGTTAATTCTTTATATTTTTTAATTAACTTAATTGCTTATATATCTAATTAATTTAATCTTTTTTGTTTTAAATAAATATAACTAGATTTAAATATATATATATAGTATTCCTTTTTAATTAGAACTTATTAAATAAGCTAACCTTTTAGGATTATTTTAGTATTTAGTTTTTTAAAGTATTAAAATAAAGAAGTATTTTATAACGTAAGTATACCTAAGTTAGCTCTTTAAATTTTTAAATGCTAAATATTTAAATTTAGCTAATATTAATAATTGTTAATTAATTTAATTAAAAAGTTAAAAACGTTTATTTACTTTAATTGCTAGTTAAAAATAAATTTTTTTATTTTTTAACTTTTTAATATAACAATATAAAAAGTAGCATAAATAATAATATATTTATTATATAGCTAAAGTTTATTTTATATTATTTTAAAAATTAAACTAGCTAGTAATATATATTTAGCCGGTAGAATTAAAAGGTTAAAAAATGTTAGTTTTTAAAAATAAGTTTAATCGTATTATTTTTAGCTATATTAAAAAAAAGCTTTAATTTTAAAACTAAATTTAATTATCTATATTAAACATAAAAAATTAAATATATTAAAAATACTAATATAAATAGTTAAAAGTAAAGTTTATATAAATTTTATTATTTTTTAATATAAACTTTAAAATATAAGATTTAAACTTTATTAACTATTTAAAAAACTTTAAATATTTTTTCTAATTATATAGTAGTTATTTTAGCTATTTATTATATAACTAGTTGTTTTTTTTAAGTTTTATATAAATTTCTTTTTTCTATTTTATTGTTTATTTTAAATTAAATATAGGTAGTTTTACCTGTGCCTACTTAGCAAAAGTTATTAATAAAAAGTTTGTTATTAGCAACATATTTTAATTAGTTAAATAATTGCTTATTTTTTGCTTTTTTTTTTTTTACTTATTTAAAATAATTTTTAACATTTTAGCAGCATACTTTTTTTCGAGCCCTTTTTTTTAAACTATAGCTTTTTATACCTTTTATATTTTTTTTATATTTTTATACCTTTTACTTTTTTACTTTATAACTTATTACGCTTATTTATTTAGTTATATAATTTATAGACCCAGCTTTTATATTTATACTATAATTTTTTTTATATATCTTTTAATTTCTCTGTTTATTTTATAATTTTTCTATTTACTTCTTAGCTTTCCCGTTTATTATTTTTCCGATTTATATATAACATATTATTTTTTAGTTATTTATTATTTTAATTAACTCTATTTTTTTATTTATATTTAAATTTTTAACTATAAGTTTAATTTTATAGTTTTATACGCTTTAAAAAGTATATTTTTTTATAATATTTTTTACGCTTTTTATATTTAGTTTATTATATTTTCCGTTTTTTATTAAATATATTACAAAAAAAATCTTATTAATTATTGCTACAATTTATTATACCTATTTTATATTATTTTAAATAAACAGCTTTAACATAATTTAGTTTATAAATAAACGTAACAAAAAAAATCTATATATATTAAAGAATTATAAATATAATAGCTAATTTTATTATAAAATAATCTAATGCTTTTTATTAAAAAAGCTCCGTTTTTTAAACTAAATATTTAAATAACAAATATTTTATATTTAACAATAATAAAAAACGCTGAAAACGTTTAACTTTCTTTATATATAACAACTAGCTGTTTATTTAATTATATAAATATATATAAACTATTTTTAAATATATTTAAATTTAATATAGCTTAACTATTAATATATTTTATATAAATATAAAATTTAATATTTAATAAAATAAAAAAACTTATATTTATAGCTATAAAAAAAGCTATAAATAATAACTCGATTAAAAAAAAAATCTATAAAATTTTAACTATAATATTAATAAACTATAAAAATATTATAATATTTATAATTAAATAAATATTAACTATTTTAACTAAATAAATATAAAATAGCATTAAATTATTTTTAAAAAAGGTAGCAATACTAATAAAACAATAAAACATTTTAAAAACAAATTATAATTAATTAATAAAACAACAATATATTCTAAAAATAAATTTTAAAAATATTATATAAAAACTAGAAGTTTTTAAAAATAAAGTATATTAGCTAAAAAATATATTTAAATATCCAATTTTTATTAAAAGTAATTGTGCTACCTAAGTTAAAACTAAACTAATTTTTTAGCTTAAACTATAATAAAACGCTTTATAGTTTATAAACTTAATTATTTAAAATAAATTAACTAACTTTTTATATATTTAATAAAATATATAAAAAGTTAATTAAAATAATTTGTAGCCGACTAACTAAAATATAATATAAATTATTTTAAAAAAAAAAAAAAAATATATAAATAAAATAATTATTTATTTTTGTTTATTAATTAAATTAGTTTATTTTTATATATTTATAACTTTTTTAATAAAGTAAACAACTTTAAAAAAAAAATATAAACGTTTTATTTTTTATATATAAAAAAAGCTATTCTTTATATTTATAAACATTATACTTATAAATATAAACGGCAATAAATAATAAGTACTAGTAGCCGTTTATTATATAAATAGTATTGCTTTTTAAGTTGATATATATATAGTTAGAGCTTAAACATTTTTTTAAATTTTTTATTTTTTATTTTAGTTTTAGTATTTTTTAAAACGTATATAACTAAACTTTAGTACTAATAATAAAACTAAGTTCTAGTTAGCAAAATATAAATAATAAAAAAAAATAAATTAATAAAAGAGCTATATAGTAGTATATTTTTTAACTAATAATTTTTTTTTAACTTTAAATATATAAAAGTTAATTTTTTTTTTTAGCTATAACGTTAAAAGTATTAAATATTTTAATATTAGCTTTAAATATAATATTATTATATTTAAATAGTATATATAATTATAAAATAAAATATTTAGTTAAATAACGTTAACTTTTTTAATTATTTATATAAAATAATAACTTTTACTTTAAAATTAATATATTTTTTATAAGTTAGCATATTTATATTAAAAAATATATAAAAGTTAAAAGTTTAGCTTTATAACAATAAACTATTTTAAAACTATTTTATTATTAATAAAAAAACTTATAGCTATTATATATTTTTTTTAAACTTAATTTAATATTATAAGCTGTTATAATTTTTTTTTTATAAGTTTTAATTAATTAATAATATTAGCTATTAGCTACTATAATATATAAAAAGCTATTGTTCTTTTGTTTAAAAGTTACTATTTTATTACTGCCGATTATAATAGTTTATGCTTTTATATTTTTTATTAATTGCTTCTGCTTTTTTATACGCTTTTTTATTAAATTTTATAAGTTTATACTTTTTTAAAATTTAAATATAATTAGTTGCTTTTTTTTAAATTTTACGTAAATTTTTTTTTTTTTTTTTATTATTTATTTTAAATTAAATATAAATAGTTCTATTTATACTTATTTAATAAAAGTTGCTAGCAAAAAGTTTACTACTAGTAATATGTTTTAATTAGTTAAGTAATTGTTTATTTTTTGCTTTTTTTTTTTATTTATCCGAAATAATTTTTAATATTTTAGCAGCATATTTTTTTTTAAGCTTTTTTTTTTAAACTATAGTTATTTATACTTTTTACGTTTTTTTTATATTTTTATACTTTTTACTTTTTTATTTTATAACTTATTACGTTTATTTATTTAGTTAGATAATTTATAAAACCGGCTTTTATATTTATATTATAATTTTTTTTATATATTTTTTAGCTTTTTTATTTATTACTTTTTTAATTTATATATAGCACGCTGTTTTTTAGTTATTTATTATTTTAATTAATTTTACTTTTTTATTTATATTTAGATTTTTAACTATAGGCTTAATTCTATAATTTTATATATTTTAAAAGGTATATTTTTTTATAGCATTTTTTACGTTTTTTATATTTAGTTTATTATATTTTCTATTTTTTATTAAATATATTATAAAAAAAATCTTATTAATTATTGTTATAATTTGTTATACCTGTTTTATATTATTTTAAATAAATAGCTTTAACGTAATTTAGTTCGTAATTTTAATAGCTTTTTAGCAATTTATAACTTATAAGTTTTGTTAAGTATAATAAATTTACGTTTATTAGCTAAATTATTAATTATAATATAAAAGCCTGCTTTTTATATTTATTATTTAAATTAAGTATAGTTTATAAAGTTAGGACCTGTTTTATATTAGTAAACTAGTAAGTTTTTTTTTTATAAAGTTATTTACTATTTTTATTATTATTTTAAGTTATAATATATTATTTAAATATATTAAATTAACGTTTTATTTTGTTAATAGTTATATTTTTAAGCAGAACATATTAAAACTATTTTATTATTATTTTATAGTTTTAATATATTAAACATAGTTTATATTTTAAAAGCTACTAAACTTAGCAATATATATAATAGTATAGCTAAGCTTAGCAACAAATCTAATAGTATTATTAAGTTTAATAATAAATTTAACAATATTATTAAGTTTAGTAATAAATTTAACAATATTGTTAAGTTTAGTAATAAATTTAATAAAATAGTTAGCGCTTTTTTTATAGTATTTAATATAAATGTTTTTAAATTTATATAAAAATTAAATAATAAAGTTAAGTTAATAATTAATTTTTAAAATCTAAAGTATTATAAGCAGGGTTATTATTTTATTAATTATTATTTTATAATAAATTTTAAATAAGTTATTGATTAGTTTTTTTTTTTGTTTTTTAAAAATTAGTTTTAAGTTTTAAAGCGATAATAAGCTTTTTTTTAAGTTTTTTTCGGTAAGCGATCGTAAGGTTAAAAGTTTTATTTTTTATTGCTGCTTTAATACTTAAAACGGGATTATTTCTTATTTAATAGTAGAACTATTATATTAAGTTATATATAGTATAAAAAAGTTTTATTATTATTATATTAAAAGCGTAAATATAGTTTTTAATAAAAAAACTAAATTTTTTATTAAAGTTATTAAAAAAAATAATATTATAAAATATTTTATTAACATTTTTAACTATTTAAATATTATAGCTAAAAATATTTTATTATTAATATTAATAGTTATTATTATTAATAATTTAAACTATTTTGTTGTTATTAATGTTTTAAATATAATAAACTTATTTTTTATAAAACTTAAAAAGTAATTAAATAACTTTATTACTTTTTTTAAAGCGGAAAATTAGCTAAACGTTGTTTGTTTGTTTATTTTTACTTATAAAAATTTTATATAGTAAGTAAATAGCTAAATAAAATAGGACCTGTTTTTAATTTTTGCTAAATTTAATCGAAATTTTACCGATTATTTATTATTTTAAGTTATAAAAAGCAAAGCTATATAAATGTTTAATAATAGTATTATATTTTGTTTTATTAATAAAAAGCTTAATTTAAATTATATTAACGTAATTTAACTAAATATTAAAATAGTTTTAATATAATATAGTTTTATAAACTTTTTTAAATATAAAATAACTATAGCTTATAATATTTAAAATAAACTAAATATAACTATTATATATATTAATAAAAAAGTAGCAGCTAAATTTAAAGCTAAAATATTAGCTTTTTTTAGTATTAACTTTTTTAATTTAAAATAAGTTCTTATTTATATTTTTAACAATAATTAAACGTTATTTTAATTATTTATAAAAAGCGTTTTTTATAAAATTATTTTTTTAATAGTTTTATTATTTTTTAATTTTAATTCTACTATATTTAATATTTATTAATAATTACTATTAAATATTTCTATATTTTACGTTTAACTATATTATATTATTAATTAACCTAATTATAACGTTTTATAATTGTTTACTTTAGTTAAAAAGATTTTATTTTTATTAACTATTATTAATAATATAATTTTTAATACTAGTTTAATATTTAAGCCGAACGTTATAAGCTTTTTTAGCAATAATATTTATATTTAAAGAGCAAAAAATAACAATTTGCCAAAAATATTTTTTATTTTTATAAAATTACTAAGTTAATTAAAAAGTTTAATATTAAAGCTTTATTTTTTTAATAAAGTTAAAGCTAACAATAATAGTAATAAAAACTAAAAAGTTTTTTTTTAGCATTTTTTTAATAATCGGTATTTTATGCTTAAAA
>JADKYC010000348.1:0-13328 GCA_019843955.1 Xylaria sp. 218_066 | reverse complement strand
TTTTTTTTTTTTTTTTTTTTTTTTTTTTTTTTTTTTGTTCCAACAGATTCCGTCTGACCACTCTTTCGTCACCATCTATGGAGTTCGCCGATACGAGGGGACATAACCACTTAACACCTTAAGCATTCAAGAATTTCAGCCGAATGAAAAATTTTCTCTCTCTTCAACATTGTAACGTCGTCGAGACCAATTGGCCAACTGCAAAGCCAAGTCACGTATCGACGACAAGTGTGTGTGTATGTCGTGTCAAAAAAAAAAAGGGTAGCTATCTTCAACTAGCTCGACTTCACTGCTTCGTCGCGATGGAATAGACACTCTGCCTATGGATCGCTGTCGCCATCGCGGCAAACATAGCCGAGCTAGACGATTCGGTCAGTAGGACTATTGCGACCCGCCAATTGAACCATACGTTGCGATATCGCGGAAGAAAAACCGACAAACCGACATAAAACCGTTGCTCATGAATATTGCGAGTCGAGCCCACGATATCGCTCTGTGTCGCTTATCGCTTCTTTACAAGCGCATCGCGAATTGGTTAGAGAATATAAGCTGCGACGTATAGTATTAGCCGTGTTATCGCATGCGATGCAACCCTTAATAGTCCGCATATTTCAGTGAAAATACCACCTCGGCATCGCCATCAATTGCCATGGGCGCGAATGACTGGCTCTCGATTTTTTTCTTTCTTCTTTTGAGTTCCCCTTTGCAACCAGGACGGCACCCTCGCTCGATCACCCTGATACATCACTTTAGCAACCGTCGCATTGAACACTATAGGGAGGGTTCCTAGCCACGTACGTTATATGCTAAGTCATCAAATTGATTGCCTACTGCTGCGAACCTTTACACGTGTTATCGATGTTGTTATTCAAAGCAATTGAGCTTTTAGATACTGGATACTACCTATCTATACACTAGATAATGCAGACTGTCAACCAGACATGAAGATCGGACGGCCCTAATTCAATTTTCTGGGCGCTTGCCAGCTTGTGCCTCTGGAACTAATGCGCCATGGAGCTTCACGATCGTTCCCGCAACGAGATGACGGTAGGACATATTCACAGCATTGCTGACACCTATAAACGTGCATTTTACATTTTCTATCTAGTCGAATTGACTAGTAAACGCGACCTTGTCCGTTTCTGCACTCCTGCATGTTGCCCTTTCGGGGCAGCGGTGTGGCAATCGTTCATTCGCTGGTTGGTTGGGGCCCGACCTCCACGTCAAATAACATCGTCTTGCTAGGCATCCCGGGGACGCTCAGGCACGTGTTTCAGACGCCCCATAAACTGCATCCTATCCTGAGGCTGTCCTAGAACTGCGCAATGGTTGGTCGCCAGGTGTTATGCCCCTTTATCATGGAACTTCTCAGAACGGTAGTTTGCCCGGTCAGGTCACTATGCCCCCTCGGCGCAGCGAGTATCTTCTAGTACGCCAGCCCGGACTTCGTGGATTTTATCACATCTTGGGCTTACCAAGCCCAATGGTAAGGCGCTTATCACTCTCCTCCGAGAACGGGACCACGCTCTGTCTGTTTCGCCTCGGTGTCTATGTCGAAAACTTTGGTGAACGATCAATCAAGCTTTCAACAAGCAGACGCTATCCACTACCTGCTCTACGAAACATTAAGCGCGTATCAAATAAACAGCTTATAAACGTAAAATACCGTTGTACGAAAATTGAATGATTTTTTTGCAACGAAGCACGGGCCAACGAGGATAAATCCTCCGAACAATGTCATTCCGACAGTTTAAACATGCGTTAGACAAGGTCCTATGTGACATACATCCCGTCTCCCTATTCAAGCATGCACCCCACAGATGCGAGATACCGAAACCGGTATATCGTATAAAATGGGCCATAGATATGTCTATTCAGCCAGTGACAAGAGAACACCAATGCAATCAAGTGGTCCTTGACAATCAGATCTTCCTAATACGGCTCTTCTAAGAGAACTTTAGTCAAAGGTCGAGTGAACCAAGTCCTTTCCGGTATGGTCCTGGCTCCGGGACGGTGACCTATGTGGATTCGGGAGCAAGCGCAAACATGTCCGATTGCTTCCCGCAGCCATGCTAGTTAGGCTCATGTTGGTTTCAGCAGGCTACTCTTTCGGCCATTGTTCAATCTTTACGGTAATCACTTTCGGCTTTTGCCTATCAGGATCGGTGCTGCCAAGACGGCCTATCCACCCGTTGTCTTTTTCGGATCGTTGACCAGTTGCCAATTGGTCACCGAGAATGGTCCTGACACCGCTTCCGCCGTACTTGAAGCCCGTCTCTTCCGGTACCCGAGGTGACGATACACGAGATCAGCGTGTAATAGGATGGGCTCATCTCATTGCATAAACTGGGTATCATGAAACGCGCTCAGCAGTGTGCACGTGCTGATGACGCAGAACTCGGTCAATAAGTCTACAGGAAGCCGTCCATACCTACTCTTTGCCACCTAGTGCCGCCTTTAATTGCATGGTTTCACGGTGTATTTATTGGGCGAAGAGAGAGCCGCAAAAGCGCTCGCGTGACTAATTTGTGGCAAGCTGGAACATCCAAATCGGATGAACATAGTTGAGGATATACAAAGCAGTCAGACGCGCATCTGCGCTTACGCTTTGTTCGTTATTCGTTTAGATTGACGACGGCCCCCGTCTCTTTAGCCGTACACTCACCTGAGTCCTTGCATACGCAAGTTGTTGCTTTCCAAAACGTTGGGCACCTACGTATGTCCCCAGAAAAGATTATCGTCGAAGTTTACACAAAAATGAGAGCCATGCCAGCATTCCGTATGGCTGTCTCCTGCGGTCCTCTACGTAAGAATGGTTTTCTCACAAAGGTACCACGTTGCATCAGCTACTGAGTTAAGATTAAAGTGCTGATCAACGCATCTCGAGTGTCTCTGAATGCAACACGTAAGCATATTGACAAGCTATGATTTATTGCGTAACGATTCGACTCCCACTAGAGCACGCTCCACTCAACACGTCAACCGCCATCCGATGCCAACTTGGATCAAACTACCTAGCTGGCAAGTGTCCCATATCACGGAATATGCCCATGATTAATAAACATTGAGACCTACATTCTTCAAGACCAATTGTTACTCAACTAAATCATTGCTAGAGAAAAAGTTGATGAACACGTACTACTATTTACACAAAATACATATGCTATTTTTAGATTATGTGCTTCAATTTCTTGGTATAGTAGCCCGCTATGAAATCGAGGGCGTCGTTTCGTATGCAGAAAACTAAAGCATTTATCATGCAGTCGAAGTAATAACATGATGGTTATTCCTTGAGCCACTATTACTACAGTACGATACTTCCTCTCCAACTTTGAGATAATCAACCAAGACCTACACTATGGGCGTTTTCGACGTTATTGTTGAGACCTTTGTCTCTTCGTGCGATAATGTACATATATAATGTCAAAAAATAATTACGGGAAAATTGACTGAAATGGCACCTTAAACCAAATCTCAACTTTTTGTTTAAGCTTATGCTCAAGGCCATCAGCGCTCCAAATTGCTGTTCTCTGTACGTAAAAGAATCGTCTGAAGTAAATGTAGAAATGGCTTTTCTAATCTCCCATTAGGGGAACCTTACCTTTGCCATGGATACCATAAATGCCATTCACTAGTTCCTCGACCTGATTGGACGTAAGACTACTCGAAATCGAACGATTACCAGGTCTCTCTCTCACGCGAAAAAAGAAAAGAAGAAAAGATGAATTACTGAATGATATTTAAGCTTATTTCCCAACTAATCACAATTCCATAAACATTAAAAGCTGGCTGGACTTAAGCTGGGTTAGGATATCATAGTGCTTTCCCATTTCTTTTCAATTGGCAACATGCCCCTATTATCCTGCGTTCATGCAGCAAGTTGTCGCCGCTATTAGGTTCAAGCGACCACTACATAAAGTCTGTGAAACAATACAGCACGTGTTAGACCGCCTCAACGCGGGATAGAAGTGTATTACGTCAGGCACGGACTGCAATCCTACCTGTTCATGAAACCGGTCACAAACTACAGGTTTTCAATAACCGCAGACCTCTCTACCACCAGACCATTGGGCAAATGGAGGTCACCTGATAAAAAGTTTGAAACCAGTAGGCTACAAATTGCGATGCTACAGTCTTGGGGCCCTTGAGATGAGTAGATTTAAGGTTTACAAAAGCAGTGTTACCATAGTACACCATATCTCACGTCTGACGTCAGAATAGTGATAGGTCAGATCTATGTGTGCACAGAAACCATATATCAAAGGCCAAGCTTAGGTGCAAAGGAGAAATGACGATAAGACAGCTTATGAATCTATCACATTCTGCCTAATAACTTATGAAGGATGAGGTGAGAAACCAACGTAACTTTTGTTAGGGCAATAAAACCTCACTGCATGTGCCATTCACTTTATCTACTGTTCTTAGGATATGTTTCTTAGCCCGATATTCGACAACATATGATTAGCTATATTGCATTAGACGCACATCAAGTCAAAACGAACAGGCCAATACCTATGTTAAGTACCTAGGTATTCGTTTGTCTCGACCAATGAAAGGTAGCCTACGCGGTGAATATTCAGTAGCAAACATACAACCATAGCAACGTGCACAATAGAACACACAATGGAAGGCACCAAAAACAGGTCGATGCTTAAATACATAGATACTTCAGTACTTTAGATCAGTGAGTGGTGTGTTTATCCGGCAGTATTCGCAACTCACCGCCCTCGCGTTGTCTATAAATACAGGCAATTCTTCCAGTCGCCGACTCTTCCTGCGTTGCCACTCCCTCCTCTCAACAACAGTCCGAGGTTGGTAATAATTACTAGCACTGGTATCCAGCATAATGTTGGATACTAGTGCTTGGTAACTCTTTACCAACCTCGGACAAAACAAGCCATACGGCAACCCTAAAATTACGGCGTTTGGGCTCGGTAATTGGCTACAATAGTGGCCTTTTACCGAGCTCAAACGTCAAGGCCAAAATGGCATAACTACAATAACGACGGTAAGTACCTATGGCACCCCTTCAACCGGGATATTCCCATCATTTCTGTTCTCAATGGCAAATAGCTTAGGTGTATCTTAGCCCTATATACTAACTGTGTGTTTTTAGCTCGACCAAGGTTGGCTGAGCCGGGGCTGGCCAACCCCAGCCCCAAAGTTAACTGAGCATCTCATGGCGATGCTGAAGTGACGCCGAAGTAAGCAATAACTCCAGAAGAAAAGATCAATCCGCTTACTGATTATTAAATCGACTTTAGGTTGACTACCGAAAGATGATGCAAAGTTGAACATCAAGCGCCGATCAACCCAGTGTAAGTTATGTGCCTTATAGCGTTTCTTCCAATATTAACACCATGTAAAGCCACAGCGAGAAATATAATCAATTACCACCCAAATCCGTCAGGCTATTACAAAATAGTCTAAGGCATCAAATATGCTATACAGCAAATCACACATGCATCATATTCCAGGCCCCCTACAACCCACCATACTAAACTGAACACCCCATATAATCCCCGATTTACAACTACGAAATACTCACCAACATACCACCACCCTTACCTTCCGAAACACAACCAAATCAGCAGCTTGGTCAAGTCCAAGGAGTCAGTGGACAGGATGGGACATTAAGAAGATTTGAAATCAGTGGCAACCATAGTTGGAGGAATGCTGTACTCGAACACTTGTATTGCAACCCTAAATATATCAAAAACACAATACCATCATCAGCAGATCACCTCATGAAGCCATTTCGAATTTTGATTCGATACTCTCGTGATATTTATGTTAATCACGTAACCAAGGCCATGACCCAGAACTTTTTAAATGGAAAACCGAGCAAGCACGAACAGAAACTATGACCATAGACACCCGAGTGTCCCATGCTCACTTAGTCCGTCCTCAAACTTAAATCGCTGTCTTTAACCGTCCAACTTCCCGGTGCTAGTGGGAGACGGGGTAGTGTGGGAAGATGAGGTAGTATGGGGAGATGGGGTAGGATGGGGAGATGAGGTAGTTTGCGGATTCGGGTGAATGACTCTCAAGTTACAGTTACGGCACACGCGCGGTATGCACTGGAAGTAGATACACGCGAAACCGCGCATGTCGCCGCAGCGATGGACGCAGGTCTCGCACGCTTCGACCTGGCACTCTTTCTTGGTTTTTTCCTTGTCCTTGTCCTTGGGCTTTTTCGGATCCTTGTGCTTGGGAATGGTAACGTTCCAATGTGGACTCGAGACAACTGCCTCATGTAGAGGGTAGGCGTCGGCGGTACTTGTGGCCTCGCTTAAGATGATTGTGGTTAAGGTCTGGAGGATGCTGTTGTTAGTGGACTGTAGCGAGATATTCGAATGATGAAGTAGAAATAGTGTATCTTGTACTCACGCTATTGACGGTACTTGAAGAGGCGCGGGTGCCGGCGAGCACGGTGGCCATGATGGCAAGGATGGAAATCGTGATCTTCATTTTGGGAGTGGTAAGTTTAGAGCTTGTTAATAGACTCTGTCGTTGGATAGTAAGAACGAATATGTTGGTAATAGTAAACGGATGCCAGAGTTGAGTGTTGTGCGAAATGCGGCGTCCGGTCCCATGGGATGTATTTATACCGGAATCAGTTTAATAACACAATTTGTTGGAAAGCTACGTAATAGAAGACGTTTTAAGGGTTTGCAGACCGGACACCAGCTCCTTGGGTTCGAATTTGGAAGTTTATTTTTGGATCCGATAGCAAGCAAGGTGTTCTTTCTTCGATAAAATTGTTTTCCATTACGTCCACTCTGTTAGGTCTGCAATCACGACACATGGCTCGCAAGCGCCGGTCACAGGTATGCAGTTGAGGCTGAGTGATTATGATGGCGAAAAAAAATTGTTGCTGGATGATTTGATTATTAACGATTGCCACGCGAAGACGGCAGCTCCTATGCTTTTATGACCTCGGCGTTCGATCCTTTTGATTTATCATTACACCCTAATCATTATGGGCCCAATCTTAATCGTGATGCTCAAGCTGTAACACCTTCTAGGTCGCTATTCTCCTAGAATGCGGTTACTTCGAACTATGTGAAGTTATTACATAGCATTACAACGCAGTCCACCCCGCAAATTTTGGAAATCTAGAGAACCCAGTTTCTCGACGCCTCCTTTTGCGAGGTTCGGCTCCCTGCCTGATTTCGGTCTCTGATGACGATGATTTCCAATACAAATTCCCAATCTCTGACCAGTCATGTGACAAATCCTGAGACTCTGCCGTCCGGAAGATGCTTGTGCATGTAGATCGCAAAAGGCACCGACCCTCGACGTCGAGGCAAAACAGCCTCTCTGCACGCAAGTATGGAACCTGCAGCATCCGCGTTCGCTCCCGAGATCACCGCGATTATTACCATAAAGTCTCGGATTCGGGCACCCAGGAATCAGGCACTCGTGCTTTGCGCAGAACGTTCCCGTTGACGCCACTTCAAGCAAACACCCATCTGCAGAACAAGTATGGCAACAACAGTAGTCCGCGACCCAGTCACCAGTTGAGAGAGCTTTCGACACACAGCCATCTACCGCGCAGATGTGGTATTCGCAGTACCGGGCTCCCTGCGAGGGAAGAATAGTGCAATATGCCCATTGACACACATGCTTCCTGCACCAATCGTGGTCTGATTCTTTGCTGCGAGGACAGGATGGGACGCGGCACTTATGCGCTTCGCAGTAGCTGTGCTTCGTCTTTGCCTTGGCATTACAAGAGTGGCATTTGTGCGTAAGGCAGTGCAGGGAGCCTATAGCCCGCACATTGCCGCATCTGTTCGTGTGGCAGATGTGTGATTTGCAGTATGTGGTGTCTGGGAGCCGCCGGCGACGACAGTATCCCACTTCGCACTGAAAATACTCATTGCAGTCCTCTACAAGTCCTGAATATCCATCGTAGGTGGAGTGCTGGGAGGATAGTATGCTGGAGCTAATATCGTTTTTTTGGTGCCTGACTGGCGCAGAATGACAGCCACTCTCATCCCTGGGGCTTGAGAAGGCAAGCAACAGTACTCTTTTCAATGACCGTTTCCAAAACGATAAGATCCGGCAGAACTTGCGAGGCCGTGGACGGGCGGCAGACACATCATCGTTGTCGCGCTCCATGTATACTGGCACTATGGTGGTCGCGATCAGTGAACATAGTAACGACTACAATGTGTTTAGGTTCTTGCAGAGTCGTATTAAATTCGTTAACGATATTTAATAGTGATGAGAGCTGGTGGCACGGAATGTGAGCACGAGCCTGTTCGACGCCAGGGAGTTCTCCCTAGGGGTAACATTTTATCTTGTATCTCCAGCAATGAATTACCGCGAGCAGATGACAGCATGACATGGTTGGGACTCGAATTGACTTGTTTATAATTGCGAATTCTAGTATACTTCAGACTCCATGTTCCTCTAGGGGGTATCACGAAAACCATCCCTTGCTGTCGTTTTCACCGGATCTGCTCATTCCCCACATGTCAGTCTCATGTAAGGAGTGGATATTTCGACCATGTGATATTGAGCAGGGAATAGATACATATACCTGAGTTGAGAACGATAGTAATGACCATATGTTATGTATGCATCAATGACCTTCGTCAAGATGCGGACCGGTTTCCGGGGAGGCCAGGCAAACAGCTCTATTCTCGTGTGACAGACAGGACGTCGCACGCATCTTGAGCGATAAATGATAAACCATATAAAGTTTCGTAAGGGTGTTACTCAAATCAAAATCATTCGTCAGATTTGTTCTGTGCAAAAGTTTGTACCCGCATCTCTAAGGTGTGTGCGATACCCAATACAACAATCCCGGAACCACGGCGCAGAGCACCCCAATGGTAACACGGCGAACCAGAAAAAATGGGCCAATAACCTTTCGTTCGACATAACTTTAGCTTCATGCAAACGAGCAAGCAATGCGCGTTCAGACCTCTGCACGACCGGGGCTGAGCCGAACTAGCTAAGAAGCACTTATCACCAGCTACGGCCATGAGTCAACCGGCACTCATTCAGCTCGAGATGACTGTTCAGGCATACTTCTACAACTATGATAAATAAGAGCGCATCATTCGCTAGAATCAATGAGAGCTAAGAAATCCCTTCATCCATAAATTAATCGGACAAAATTAGACTTCTCAGTCGTCATCTCCAGCCCACAAAATCATACAAACAGAGAAGTGACACAATGCCATCCACCTCAACACCGAACCCGATATTATCCTCGGACCCGCAAAGCGGGCCGCTCTACTTCTGGCGACCCGGCGAACCCAAAACAGGGTTCCTATCGCAATGGTACGCATCAGCACCCTTCCGGGACCGGGATCCCGGATCCAACAAAATCTACGCGACGGCCGAGCACTACATGATGCACCACAAAGCCCTCCTCTTCGGCGACGCGGAGGTCGCGGAAGCCATACTCCAAGAGCCGGCGGCGGCGGCGAAACAAGTGAAAGCGCTGGGTCGCGCAGTACGTAACTTCGATCAGGCGATCTGGGAGCGCGAGCGTGAGAGGATAGTAAAGGAGGGGAATTGGTGCAAGTTTAGCTTGCCTGTCGAAGAGGAAGGGGAAGGGGAAGGGGAGAGGGCGTGGAGTCTCGGTGATCGCGAAGACGCATCGGTGATGACAGCCGCTAGCTTCCGCGACGTCTTGCTCGCTACCGGAACCTGTGAGCTCGTTGAGGCGAGCCCGTTCGATCGTATCTGGGGCGTCGGCTTCGCGGCCAAGGACGCTGGGAAGAGGCGCGATAAGTGGGGATTGAATCTCCTGGGCAAATGTCTGATGGAGGTGCGCGAGGAGTTCCGGAGGGAGGCCGAGGAGGCGGGGGTTAAGAATGGTGAGTAATCGTAATGGAGAGCCATGTGCTTGTAATGGGTTTTATGATATGACGGGCGGTTGGTATTCGCGTTACGTTGGTAGCGGCTTCGTTGGACACACATTCATGAGTCAATCACGTATTGGTACTCGATGTTGACTACATTAGAGTAAAGTCGATTGTTTGGGAGCGGCTATAACAGACGCTGGCTCCGAGGTATATACTACATGATGATGTCTCGTGACGTGGCCGACCACGGCGCCTCCTTTTTTTCTAATCATACAAAATTCGACCGGGATATGATGCAAGTCGTGATACACAACGCCTGTAATCCAATGCACAAGAGTGGTGTTTTGAGATTCCGCCCCATTGGGAACCTCGTTCGACTCCCTTCTTCCCGCTTACTGATGAATACTGTACAATTATTAAAATAATCATGTATCGTATAACCACATGAGGAGAACTGAGTTATTTCGCTCCGGTATTTCTTATATGTAATCTCTGCCGCTCTTCTGCATTTCGATTAACCTCCAGCCCCTAGTCTCGGGGTTGTTAACGTCTTCAGGGGTGCGGGTGATGCCGATGACGTAGGTGACGAGCTGCACGCGGTCTTCCATGCCGGCAGCAAGCTCGTTTGTCTTCGCGTTGCGGTATACATGAACTTCTTGAGTTCGGCAAGTAATGATGAATACGGGAATCTCACCGGGCTCGAGCATGCGAGCCTTTAGGATATCCACATGTCTTATATCCAGAATTCGTCCGTCGGACTTCATGCCGGCTTGTAGGTATTGTTTAGTCAGAGCTTCATAGACGGAGTATTGAGCCGCTGAAAGCCAAAGTTTAAGAGTTTCGGTATCGCCCTTGACGTAGGCATCAAGCACCTCCGGTAAGATATAATCGCGTAGCTCTTGTTGAAAGGGTTCAAGCTGGAAATTGGGATCCATCGCTCTGATCTTCTTGATCACCATAGCGGTCTCGTTCTCGGCAAAGAATCCAGCCACTCGGTCAGTGATTCCTCGTGCGGTAGAAATCAAAGGATTTTCAGATTCCTGGTAAACGCTCTTCATGTTGAATACACCCTGAACAAATTTGTTTTGATCACGGAACTCACGCCACGCTTCTTTCCAAGCGGCGTCCTTGTGAAGAGTAACGTTGGTTCCAGCGCTGGAAGGTGTTAGTATGAGCAATGAAGGAGAAAATATTCATATACGTACTTAGGATCCTCAACCACATCTTCGATGTTCCCGTGGATCGCCGCGGCTTTCTTCTGGCGCAGCTCGCGCGCTTTCCTCCGTTCCTCCTTCTCAACCCAGCCACCATACCGTGAGCTGCTGCCATCGTCAATGACGTCTTTTACACTCTTGTAGGCTTCGGTATCGCGGATCGGCTTAGTCGCCTTGTCAAGGGCTTCTCCGGTGATGTTGGCGCCCTTTCGGACACCTTTCATGACATGGGTATCCCAGGTCCAGGCCGCACCCTTTCCAACGGCGTCGGCAGAGGTCTTGAGGACTTTCCCAGCTGTCGATGACACGGCGCCGGTCGTCGACTCGTAGGCCTGTCTGGCGCGTCGGACGGATTCGCTCTCGGTGAATTGGTGAGCTGAATCGGACAGCTGCTTTGTCGACTCGTTCCACTCCTTCGAAGCCTTAAACTCAGACTGCATTGTCTCCATGAAAACCTGCCACGGAGTCTTGTCACCGTGGGGTGGGGGTGGCGGAAGATCCTCTTTTTTCTCTTCCTTCTTGCCCTCGCCTGACTCCTCGCCCTCCTGTTGCTTTTTCTGCTCTTCAGATTCCGGCTTGGCTTCTGATTCGGGGCTAGAAGCACTCTGCTCCGGCTTTTGTTGGGGCTTTGATGTCTTGTCGGATTGCGCAGGCTGTTCCTGGAGCCATCGTGGTGAACCGTAGAAGCTGCGTGACTGTATCGCGGCTACGGTCTCTGGGAGGAAGGGAGATCGGAGGAGTGTGAGGGGAGTCGTAGAGATCCGTGAAGCTGCGGAGGGAGAAGCATCGCTTCTCGAGGAGGTAAGTGTGCTGGATATTAACCTCCTGTACGCTGGAGCTCTTCCGTATGAATGGACAGCCAGCGAAGGCGTCCTGGCGATTGACGCCGAGGTCGTGCCCCGAGCGACATGTCGTAGAGAACTCATCTTCAACCCAGAATTGGTAAAGCCTAGCGGCGAGATAACGGCCGCAAAAAAAAGGTGTCTTTGAGGAGTGGGTGGGAAGAAGAGGCGAAATCCTCGTCGTGTTGCGACCTGCTTGCTGGATTTCAACTGCGGGATAGTTATCGGGCGAGACCGGCAAATAGAAAAAAATGATCGGGGCGTTACAGTACAATTGACAGAATAAGTTTTCTTGGCATGGAAAATGGTAATGGCCCACTATATATGCAACTATGCGACGCTCTAGTCCACCCAACTACAACTGTCTTGGCTAAAATTTCCAACTGGCGAACATCAATTGATTGGGTAGGTGTTGCTTCGCTGTGACAACTACTCCAAGATACATATTACTTACTGGATCGTTACGAAGGCCTCCAGTGTTCCTGCGAAATCTATGAAGACGAGCTATACCTCCCACGGATCGAAACGACCATCTACCCTTACCCAGACGTCGATGTCTCGAAGATGACCCCGTCGACAAGTCGCCTACTGGCGAAAACCACCTCCAAGCTCTCCTCTCTATCCATTCGCCCCAATTCACAACCCGTAAGGGCTTTCTCGCAAACATGTCTAAGGCAAGAAGATGAACAACCACCACGCCCCCGGCCATCGCTCCTCAGCGCACTAAACACACAACCGCGGACTGCACCGCCGCCCCGAATAGACTTCATGTCAGATATCAAGCAAGTGTTAGCGACGAACACCATGTCGCGGGCGATGAACCAACCGAACGCCGGCGACTCGATCCTGGGCGACCCGACGGGCCAGAAGGAGAATTGGGGCCCGGCCCACGAGCCCTTCCACTTTCACATCTACGCACACAAGCACAATACCCACATAACCGTCACAAAGCCGGACCGGAGCGCCATTGTGTCCCTGTCCGCCGGCAACATTGGTTTTAAGAAGTCGAAGCGTGGCACGTATGACGCTGCCTACCAGCTATGCGCCTATGTCCTCGACAAGCTGAACCAGGGAGGTTGGCATCGGAAGATCACTGCCCTCGAGGTCGTGCTCCGTGGCTTCGGCTCTGGCCGTGAGGCTGTTACCAAGGTACTACTGGGCAATGAGGGACGCTTGTTACGACCACACATCAAAAAGGTGTCTGACGGTACGAGGTTGAAGTTTGGTGGTACGAGGAGTCCTAAACCCAGGAGATTGGGTTAAAGCGTGGCTACCAAGTAATGAAGTACGAAGGAGATGAGTGGACAACCAATACGACCTTAAGATCTGTATCATATGTTATAACTATCAAGCATGTATAATTCCTTGTACAGTTCGGATCCAACATGCATCCCAAGTCACCAAAGCGAAAGGAGTGTACACAATGCTGCCATGCGGGGGGGGGG
>JADKYC010000347.1:0-13486 GCA_019843955.1 Xylaria sp. 218_066 | reverse complement strand
ATATTACTAACATGTATAAAATAGATTTAATTATATAAAATAAATATAAAAACAAATTATTTTTTTAAAAAAAAAACAAAAAGCTAAAAAAAAAAGCTTAAAAAATAGTACTTAAAAAATACTAACTTTTATTTTAAACATTTAATAAAATAAACTTTAATATTTTATTATTTAACTATTTAATTAACTATAAAATTAAATTTATTTTTAATAAAAATAAAAACAATATCTTAAATAGCCTATTATACTATATATTATTAAATAAATTAAAAACTGTTTAAAAATATATTTTAAAAAACTTAAAAAAACATTTATCTAACTTAGTAGCGTTTTTTTTGCTATATTTATTTTATTTGTTTTTAAAGCTAATAAAAGCTTAAAGTTTAATATAAATTATAAAAGAATTAATATATTAATAAAAAAAATTATTATTTAATATTATTAATAAGTAAAATATTAGCTTATAACTAAGTTAAAATATTTTAATAAAGTTAATATTTAATAAATATTTTATAAAATAAAAATAAATTTTAATAATAAAAACTTATTAATTATTAAAACAAACTATAGCTTATATAAATATGAAATATTAATATTTAAACTATTAAATAGTTTATTTATTTTTTCAATATTAATTAATAATTTTCTAATATTTTTTAAATAATTTAAAAAAATATAAAGCTTTTATTAAAATATTTTAAATTTATTATTAAAAAAAACCTAATTTTAATAAAAATTATATAATTATTTTAAAAAAATTTAAAATGTTTATAAACGTTTTATTAATAAATATAGTTATATAATAACCGTTTTATTTAAGGATTTATTTAATTAAAATAAAAAATATTAACATATTTTTTATAAACTAAAATAAAAAACTAAAATTAAAATAAATAGTTTTAATATAATAAATAGCAAAAAAAGATTTTTTAGGTATATTTTTTAAAAAACTTTAATATTTACACTAAAAAAATATTAATAGTAATAAAAATATTATAATGTTTAAAACCAAAATTTATATAAAGATTTTTAAAAAACCTTATTTCTAGTTATTACCGATTATAAAGCTTTCAATATTTTATAATAAAATAAAGAGTTAACTTTTTTTAAATAAAATAAGTAAATTTTTTGTTAACTATTTTAGCCTTAAAAGTATAAAAACTCACGTTATATACAAAAGAAAAAAGCTATAAATTTCTAATATTGTTTTTATCAATTAATAAAGCTAAAACTATTTTAAATTAAACAACAAATATTTTCATCTTTAATAAAACTATTATGAATAATTAATTATTACAAAACTAATAAGGCTTAGAACTAAATCTATTTAAGCAAAAGTTTAAAAAGGCTTAAATAAAAACTTAAAATTAAACAAAAAATTATTTATATATAAAACAGGATTAATAGTTTTTACAGTAAACTGTTAATTAATATATATTATATAGTCAGTCTGTAGTTATATAACTACTATATATTTTAAGAAAAATAAAGGTAGAAAACTACTGGCTATTTAATATTAGTTATATAAATTATTAAAGCCAGTGTTTGAAAATACTAATAACTGGTGAAAATGTTATTTTATAAATAACTTTAATAATTAACCTTTTAAATTATTCGAATTAATACTAAATCTTATATAACAATTATTCGTATATAATAAAATAGTGAAAAAAAAAAAAGGTAAATTATATTATAAAAGCTTATTATAACTTTTTTAATTAAAACGTTAAAGGACTTGTTTAAAAACATAGTTTTTTACTTTTAAAAAGCAATAATTAGTTAATAAACCAGCAGTTTTTATTATATACCATATTTAGCTTAATTTATTATTCCGTTAATATTTATTTGTTAAGTTTAATCTTCACTTATAACAGTTTATATTTATTTAATATTAAAAGTTAGCAATAAAAATATAAGCTATATATATTAAAATATCTTTAATATAATATTGACGCTCTTAGTTGTTGAAAAATAGCAATTTCTTTTTTTTACTATTTATAAATAAATTATAATATATATAAAAGACTTTTTATTAGTAATAATACTATATTTTATATTAAAAATTAATATAAATACGGTTTATTTATTTTATTTTATTTATAAAAATAAAGCTTAAAGGCTAAATTTACTATTTATGTTATTTTTTTAAAATATTTAGCTACTATATTAAATGTAAAACTTATTAACCGCACGGACCCCTTGTTGCACAGGGTCCTTATTTGCACCGTATTTTCTTTTTTGTTTTTATTTACTACTTTGAATATAATCGCGTTTTCTATTGCAAATACCGCGTTTTTTGATTAAAAATAAGTACTAATCGGAATACAAAAAAATAGCAAATATTACGGGCTATATTTCGCGTACAAAATAGCGAAAAGCTCTGCTTTATAGCTAAGCTATATAATATATCGCATTTTACGCTTTTTTAACGTTTTTGCGGTACTAAATTATATTTAGAACATGCTATTTTATTTTAACGATTAAGCCTTAAGCAAAAATAGGTAGTAGTAGTAAACTAAATATTATTTGAAAAAAAGTATAAACAGGCTTTTTTATGCTAAATTATATTAGAATTCGCGTTAAATATATTTGTAGTTTAAAAAAACAAACAACTATTTAGTTTTTAATAAGTTAACATGTTTATTAAACGCTATAAAGCTATTTATTTAAAATTTGGATACTTTATTAAAGTTTTATAAATAAAACAAACGAAAATAAAATATATTTATAAATTTTATAACTTATTTAAACATTTTTAATTAAAATATAAAATTATACTTTTTATAAAGTTTAATATAAATAAAATAAATGTTTAAAAAAGCAAATTTTATTTTAGCACTATAATTAGCACTAATAAAAGCTATAAAGTTCGAATTATAAAGTTTAAAGCAACCGCTTAAGTTATTTAGCTTAAATACGTATATAAAAATAAAAATATAAGTACGCTAGTTTATATTTTTTAAAAAATTAATATATAAATATAATAGTTTAAACGCTAAATATTTAAATAAGAATATATAGCTATAAAAATAGGCTAAAGTAATAAAGCTATTAAAAATTGCTAAATAAACAAAATATTTTTATAAAAAACGAAGCTACGCAATTAAAAATAAAAACTTCTATTTTTTAAATAGCTATAATACCTATGTATACTTAAAATTTATATTTAAAGCTTTTATAAATAAGGTAATTTTGCTATATTTGCTAGCTTATATAAGCGATAACTTATAGCTATTTAATATAAGCGTATTTTTGCCGCTAAAAACTATGTATTACAAAAAACTTTGTACCTATGCTTTATTTTGCGCAATAGCCCTTATATATAAACAATAAATATTTTAAGCGTAGAAATAAGCATGTAAAAAAGCTTTTATATTTTTAAATATATGCGCTAAGTAGTAAAAAAGTAGTTTATATTTATAGTTTTTAAATTGCAAAATAGGCAAAATATATTAACTAAATAACTTAAAGCTTATATTACTACTTCGTATACTATTTAGATTGCTATAAACGTTTTTATATAAGTTTTTAGAAATAGCTATAATTATATTAAAAAAAGCACCAAATATTTTAAAAGCAATATAAGAGTTTTAAAGTTTAGAGCTGCTATTTTACAATATTTATATACTATTTAATAAAGCAAATAAAACTATTTTTATTTTAACTGTTAAATTAGTATGCAAACATATAAATAAAGCTTATTTAACTAAAGAGCTTAAAAAACATGAACTAAATAAACGTTAAATAGTTAAAAAAAACTAGAATTATATATTCGTTAACCTAGCAGTTATCCGATCGGCTTAAAATAAAAAAAATAAGCGATTGCTACTATTTACAGAGCTTATATAAACAAAAATAAATACTTATATAAAATATTATATACTAAGGTTAAATAAACGTTAGAAACTGTAGAAATAATTTTTTTGTATTTTTATCTATAGTGGTTGATTTGTTACGATTTATTAAATACGAAGGTGTAATTCTTCAATTTGGTGCAAATGGGGACCCTGTGCAAAAGGGGGTCCGTGCGGTTAACTAATTTAATTTTAAATATTATATTATTTTTATCGCAAAATTTATATTAAAAAATATTTATATATTTATTTATTTTTATACTAAGTTTTCGTTGTTAATATAAACTTGTTATTTATTACCATATATTTTACATAAAAATAAAACAATTTTACAAGTTCTTTTTAAACAATTAAACAATATTTTCTCATATTATTTTATACTTACTATTAATATTTTAATTAACTTAAAAAAAGGTTAAATTATTTTAAATGTTATTTTTTATAGTATAAATAATAATTTTGCTAATATGAGTAGTAGGTAAACGTTTTAATTTTTATTATATAAATATTTAAATCTTTAATAACTTATTTTATAATGAATAAAATTTTTAGTAATTAATATTTTTATTTGTTTTAATTTAAGTTTGCTATAAAGTTTATATAAAATTTTATATTTATTAAATAGTTTAAACTTAACTATTTTTAATTAAACTTAAAAGTCCTTTTACAATCACTGTAACTAAACTTTTTGTTTATAATAAAATTATTACCTTTTATAGCTACGTTTTTTTCATACTTTAAACAGAAAAAAGTTTTTATATTACTATTAATTATATATTTATTTAAAACTATATTAGCTAACAAAAATAATATATATTGTTTATTTAAAATCTTTAACAGTTTATTCTATATGTTTTATTTTAATTTTTATTTATTGATCTAAGCTTAGCTTATTTAATAAGTAAACCTAATATTAAAAATTTAAAATCTTTTGTTCTTTTTTATTTTAAAGTTTGAATATTAAATATAAGCATTTTTATAGTTATTAAAGTCACAAGAATAGTTATATAAATTATTAAATATTTTTTAGGTTGTTTTTAAAATTAGTTTACTACTGTATTTATTAATAACAAAGTAAATAATAGCTTTCAACGTAGATCTTTTTATATAGCTTATAATATATAAAATCTAATTTTTATTATTATTAAAATAATCTATATTTTTAAATACTTTTGTTTTAAAAAATATAAACTAATTTTTAAACTTTTTTATTTTTAGCTTATAATTAATAAAAACAAAAAATTAATTAGTTTTTATAAAACGTTTAAGTTTTTTTTTATTAACAGTAGTAAATAGCATACTTTTACGGTTTTTAAATAGTAGGCATAAATTTAAAAGTTTATTGAGCAATAGAATATTAGTTCGTTAAATATCTATATGCTTAGCACGTTATATAACTTTATTTTTTAAATCGTTATTTTTTGTTTTACGTTGCTATAACTTTACAGCTCATAGTTTCAATACTTTATTCAAATTATCTTAATATCTTTTTTTATATTTAATATTTTGCTAAGTTTTTCTTAGTTTATTAATATATTTTTTTTTGTTTAATATAAATGTTGATGTTATTAATAGTCTTATTTAAAATATAAGCTAATTTATTAAAATCTAAAAATATATTTTCAGCTGCTATTATAAATAATAATTAAAACTTAAATTTTCTATAAAGCATATATATTTTTATTAAACATTTTCAAAAATTAGCCAGTAGTTATAATGTTTCTATAAACAAGTTAAATAACTTTACTTTTTAAAGTTTAAATAAGAAAAATAACCTAGTTTTTTTTTAGTAGTAAAATACTCTATTATTTAGTTTATTTAAATAACTAACGTTAAAAATTAGTAATATTATATATTACAGTAGTACGTACTATAGTTATATGTAGTACTACTCTAATGGTATATAGTACTGAAATATAAGTACTAATCTTACATTTTTAGTCTAACAATATAAATGATTTTTATATTAAAATATTTGAGTTTAATATTTATTTAATATAACTATGCTTAGTATTTAATTTATAATTTGTAATTAAAAATTATTTTTACTTTTATAGTTAAATTTAAAAATAGTATATACTTTCTTTTTACATCTTTAATAGTTATTTTATGCTTAAATGAATAAACACTTATTATATAAAATAAGCTTTAATATTTTTTATTATTATTATAAAATGTACGATTTTGTTTTTAATGTAAATATATTTATTCTTTTTATTTTTTATAACAAATATAGTTAATAAGTTAACATTGTTTTATAACTTTTATTTTTCTTTTAAGTAATATAACTATTATTTTATTTACCTTATAATTAAGTTATATAGTTTAGTAATAGCTATATATAATAACTTTATTTTGTTATTAATGATATAAATTTTTGCTTCGTTTTTTTAAATTATGTTATTAGATATGTATTTCTTTATAATTTTACACATTAAATATATTTAAATTAAATGAATTTAATAAACGGTCTTAAAATAGTTTTTTTTAATTTTAATAAAAATATTTATATATTACAATCAGCTTATCAGTGATTTAAATAAATTTTGATTATTGTAACATTAATATAATAGTTCATAGTAAGTAACTAAATAAATTAATATAAGTTAAATTATTTTAAATATAAAACTTATTCTACAAATATAAAATTCATTTTAAATATTAAATAATTACTATAAATTATATTACAAAAAATTTAAATAAAGTTTAAATTCAATTATTAAATTCGTTAAAATTATATATATGAATAAAAAGTTTACTTATTTAATATAAAATATCTTTAAATTTAAAAACATAAATATTATACTTTTTTTTAAATACAATTTAATAATTAATAAAATATAAAACTTTAATATAGTAAAAACTTACTTACTGTTAGTTTTTATTATATTGTCTTATAAAAGCTTTATTATTATTATAATAAAAAAACAGTTATTCAAAAACTACTAGCTTAAAAATTTATTAAACAGTTATATTAAATACTTACTTTGTATAATAGATAACAATTAATTATTATATTAAAGTTATTTAAGTATTCGAAATAAAAATAATATACTATTTTAGTATAATAAAACTGGTATAAAATAAATATAATATTATAAAACTAAGTTATAAATAAATAAAACGAAAACAACTTATGAAGAAAATGTTAAATTTTAAAAAATTATAATATTTGAAAAAAATACAAACGGCATAAAAGAATAAGTATAAAATAAAATAAATTAATATAATAAACGAATAACTTAAAAAATAAAAAAGCAAAAAAATAAAACGTAGAATTAATAAACCTTTATATAAATAACAATAAAATAATTAAAATACGTTAATTTGTAATAAACTAATTAATCTTAAGTTACTATTTAATAAGCTTATTTAGAATAACTCAATTTATAATACGTTTCTTTATAGTAAGCTAATTTATAAAACGATAATTCATATTATTGTAAATATTTTAATATATAACTTTTTATTTTTTTTTCTTTATTCCTTGTTTTTTTACTACTAACCTACTATTTAATGCTCAATATATATTTATATTATATACTGTATATAACCTTAGTTTTACGTTATTTAATAACTTTTTATTCTATATTTATAAAATTCTTTTTTTTAAAAAAATTTATCATTACTATAAACAAAAATAGCATTAATAATATTATTATTAACAATGTATCTAGCGATTTGAATATTAATTTAAATAATAAAGCTTTTCTATATTTAAACGTAATAATTCTTTTTTTTAATTTAATCATAAAAAATTTAATATTTATATATAAAAAAAATGCTGTTTTGTTAGTTCTTTGTTACTAATTAAACGAAAATGGTAATATAATATACTAAGTAACTTATTTTTTTTTATATTTTATTTGTTGTTTTTATTTTTTTTACTAGATTTAATTATAGTTGTTTTTTTGATTTTACTATTAAACTTAAACCATTTCAATTTTCGAATTTTATAAAATACTATAACATAAAACATCTTACTATTGCTATTATTAAAAAAGTTAAAAATAAATTAACTAAAAATAAATTTATAATTTTTTATTATTTAAATAACTAGTTTTAGTTTTATTGATATAATATAGCCCAAATTATAATAGTTCATATAAAAAAAAAGGGGAGACTAAAACAGCTATTAATGCTTAATTAATATAAATAATCTATTTGCTCAAGTTAGCAATAGTTCTTTACACGCCTAGCATATTAATAAAAATTCCTAAAAGATTAGTGTAGCTAAAAGCTATCCCTGCTTCGCAAGTCTGCTATTTAACAACACTAATAAATTCAATGCCACGTAGGATATGGAGAGTGCCTCCACCTATATTTATTTTGTAGATTTAACTATAGGCTACTCTTCTTTTTCTTTAATTTATACTTTATTTTATTACCTAGATCATACCTTGTATAAACATAACTTATTTACTTTAAATTTATAAAAGAAAAAGCTTTTTTATTATATTAAGTTAAATAAAAGATCATTAACTTAACTGTTAAAAAAATGAGAACTTTTTAAAAATAAAAATAATTTATAAAAATATTTTAAATATTTAGTAAAATACAAAAAGGATAGTAATGAAAATAACTAATAAAAATTTAAACAATAACTAAAGGATTCAAAAAATAATAATTAAATAATATTAATTACGTTTTAATAATAAACTTAGAATAAAAAAAGTATTTTCAATCATTTAAATATTTAAACGTTTATATACTTAACTTTATAAAATAAAGTTTATTAAAAAATAAATCTATATATTAATCATTTTTTTTCTATAGCTAGCTAAACTTATTAAAAGTAATAACGATTGTTTTACTAGCTAGCACTTGTTATACATTAGCAAAGGGGGTAGCCCTCCTTAAAGGGACCCTATTATAGAAGTAGATCTATAAACTCAATAAAGAAGGAAGAACTAGGTAAGTTCTTGTCGAAGGCAGGAACCATATTTTGTTCCTTCTTTTTAAATTAATATAATATATAGACTTAAACTATATTAGCCTCAGTAAACGATACTAATTAAATTAGCTAAAATTATAAATAAACATGTTAATATTTTTAAAGCAAAAGTTAATAGCTAGCTTAATGATTATAAACTTTATTTATAAATATTTTTTATGAATCTTATTTATTAATAGGTTTTTTTAATAATAGTTTAAATAAACAATACTAAATAATTTTTAAATATAGATTTTAGGTTTTTATAATTAGTACTTAGCAACTTCAATTGTTAGTCTTGCGGTAAAAGTGTTATCTTAGCAACTTTGCCTTTTTGTTGAAAGGGAGTTTCAATTTCGTTATTTCATAAACTCTAGCAAAGTAAACTACATTGTAAGGAACCAAGTGGCTGAATTTGAAGTTGTAGAATTGATGATCTACTATCTCAACTGTCTGTAAACGAAGTCTACAGATAGCATCGATAAACAGTGTCTATAGACAGTGTCTGAAGCTATGTTTGAAGCTATGTCTAAAGCTATAAGGCTAACATATATATTATCTCTTATTTTATTTTTTAACAATTTTTAACATATAAATTTTATATGTTTAAATAGGTCATTGAAAATTAATTAGCTTTAACTATAATATTAATAATAATAAAGAATGATTTAAGTACTATTATTAGTAATATTATTAACATGTAGCATTAAAATAATATTATAAATTTAGTTGCTATTGTAGATGTTTTTTTTAATTTCCTTCCATAATAAAATGTTAATCTTTTCGGTATTTTTAACACGATTATTACTAATTTGACTTTTACAGTTCAATATATATAAAGTAACGTTAATACTGGTTTAACTAACGGTTTTAAAGGCTAATAATCAAAATATAAAACGTATAGAATAAATTATTAAAACTGGAGTAAAAAAGCACTATTAACTAATTAATAGTAATAATAAACAGCTTTAAAGTTAATAAAATAAAAAAAAAGGTTTAATATGTAAATAAAAAACATATTTAAAATAGACGTAATTATAGCGAACAAAATAAACATTTTTTGTATTTTAATCACAATTTTATTAAACATATTAATAATTAATTAAGATTAAATTTTTTTTCCAAACTTATATATCAACATTTAAAAAAAGTAATATTTATATTAAGTTAGTAAAACTTGAAAAATAAAAAAACGTAAGCTTAAAAGAAATTTAAACTATGGCAAAAAAAGATAAAAAAAAAAAAACAGATTTTTGTTAAATATTTAAAATCTAAAAATTAATAAGGTTTATTTTATTTTGTTGGTTTTTTTAATATAATCGCTGCTTAATAGGTTAATAAAACTGTAATAACATTTTAATCCTGCTGCTTTAGCTAATAGTTTGCTAAAAAAACAGCCTTTTTAATATATCGTATTATTATA
Source organism: Xylaria sp. 218_066 (assembly GCA_019843955.1). Lineage (NCBI taxonomy): Eukaryota > Fungi > Ascomycota > Sordariomycetes > Xylariales > Xylariaceae > Xylaria > Xylaria sp. 218_066. The sequence goes on along the minus strand of JADKYC010000347.1, from coordinate 3,276 downwards.
TATTATGTTTAGCTTATAGTTAAAAATATTAAACATGGCGAAAATAATGATGCAATATATATGTTATATTTTATAATGTTTATAATATAATTATTATTCAACTTTATAAATTATAAATAATAAGATTATTATAAGCTTATATTTTATATATACTTTATTAAAGAAGCATATGTCGAAGACAGCTTTTAGATTATAATAATATATTATAATACTACTTAATTTATTAAAACTAATATTTTTATATATAAAGTTTTCGCAGCTAAATAACTTTATTAAAACAACTTATATCTTAGACAAAATGAAATTTTATTATATAGCTAGTTAAGACTTTTAAGGTAAACTTTTTGTTAATTATAAAATTCTTTTATAATTAAACCATTAATATAGATTTATTTATATGAACACTTATAATAAAATTTGTTAAAAACTTAGTTATTTTTATAGTTATTATTTTTTTAAAACAAGCTTATTAAAACATGAATAGTTGCTATAAATATTATTATAATACTTTTTTATTATATAGCTATAATATTCATTAATTATATAAACTTACTAAATATAAACATAAAAAGTTCGGGCAAGTTGTTTATTTTATTTGAAAGAAATAGTGCTATAATAACAATAATATTAACAGCCAAATTAAAAGCTGTGCTATTTATTAAAAGAAACAAGTATTATTTAAAACTTTAATAATAAAAATATATTATAACTATTTAAAATAAAGCTAGTTTAGAAATAACTTTAATAATTATATTTAATACTATAGCTATAAAAAACAAGCTAATAACGTTAACATAAACATGTTAGCTATTATAAAAGGTTAATTTTTTAATAGCGTTTTTAAAAACATTAGCTTTTAAAATGCTATATAAGCTATAACGGGCGCGTTAAAATAAAATTCAAATATAAAGCTATTTTTTTAAGAACGCAATAACCGAAAAATATACTATATATAAAAAGGAATAAAAGAAAAAAAAGTGTATATATTTTATTAAATGTTCGCATCTGTTTGCTACATGTATTTAAAAAAATTAAAAGCTGCAAACTTAGCTACTTATATAGCTAATAATTATAAATAGTTTATATATTTTTTAAAAAGCGTTGTTTATTTATATTATATTTATTTTATTTAAGTCTTTAAACTTGTTGTTTTAACAGCAGTATATACTGTTTATATATTTAGTTTTATATATAAATAACCGCTTTTAAATGGAAACAATTTTAATACAATTTTAATACAATTTTATAAAACTTAAGCTGTTTTTTTTTTTAGTTTAATAAGCGATTCTAAAGTTCTTTTTATATCTAGCCCCTAACTTCGGTTGTTTCATAATTTAATAAATACATACAGTTGTGGATGGCTGACTAGTATGGCAGAATAGGTGGGACCCCGTAGGCCCACCTTCTGGCAGATCACCTGACAGATCCACCGTGCACACCCAAATTCTTTTGTATACAATTTGGAGCTATATTCCTTTTTTTAGTTCACCTGGTAGGCCTTTGAAGAGTCAGAATATTGTTGATTAGGAGAAGCTATCTATTTATGTATAGTACATCTGGGGACGCTGTCCGTATGGACAGCGTCCCTGCAGACAGCGTCCCTGGCAGACAGCGTCCCTGGGGACGGTGTCTGGCGCGCCTTCCATCACCATTCTATAATTAATATATAAATAAAACCCTAAATAAGAGCTTCGCCTTTATAAAAAACAGTAATTATAACAATTGTAGGATTAATATATATATATTTATAAATATTTAATTATTTATTTTTAGATTCTTATTTTAGTATATTTATTTTATTTTTATATATAATTATAGCTTATATTAAACCGAACAAAAATTGCACTTTAGCATTTTTACTAAATATAAACAATTCTATATATAAATTTAAAAATAAATCGAACCTAAAGCTAAAGTTTTTGTTAGCACAGTATAATAACGCGCAATAATACTTAAAAAATAGTAATAGCAGCAGCTTATAAAGCTGCTTATAAAAAAGTTATTTTTAACTTATTTAACTTAACTAAATTTTTTTTTTTTGTTAACAAAACTTACTTCTTAATAAGTTTAAACGCCGATCTTTTATTAAGCTAGCAACTGCTATATTTTTTTATACCGCTAAATATAATAATAATAATAATAATAGCAATATATTTAGTAACATTATAAAACATTTTTTAATTTTTATTTATATTTAATTTAAATAAAACTATGTTAACAATAAAAAATTCTAGTTTAGCTAATATAAAAATATTATAAACTTTGTTTATAAATATATATAAAATAAAATAAACAAACTTAATATATTAGGCTTAAAAGCTAGCAAACTTATATTTTAGTTTAAACTCATTATAAAATTTTCAATTAAAATATATTTTTCAATTTTAATAAATATAAAAAACAAAAAAGTTTTATTTTATAAAATACAAGGTTACGCGTTATTAATATATATTTAAAGTATTATAACTCAAGATCTTAATTAATATATAACAGCGATGAACATTAACCTAAAAAATATTATAAAAGCTATGAAAAAAGTGTATAACAGACAATATAAAAAAATAAACGTTTTAAATAAATAAATTACTAAATTATAAATAAAAAAACGCTCAAAAAAGTTAATAAAATTTAATGCATTTATCACAAAATTGCTAACTTATAATTATACTTTTTTTATTATAAGCAGCACTAATAAAAATTGAAAAAAATTAAATAAAATTAAAGTTACTACTTTTTATAAAAAGAAATTTTTGAAACGAAGTTAAATTTAACATTTAATACTAAACTTAAACTAACTAGGTTAAAACTAATAATAACAAATTTATAAATAAGAACGCGAAAATAATAAATCTCAAATTTTACAAAAAAAAAAAACTCTAATAAAAAACCTTCAACCCTACTTTAGTAACATTTATTTACATTAAATGGAAACTTTAGCTAAATTAATAAAATATTTTTTTAATAATATTTTAACTTAAACAACAGGGAAAAGCACGTACTAATTAAAATCTTTAGCCAACTTTGAAAACTTAAAAAAAAATTTTTTTAACTTGGTAAAAAACGTATTTTAGCTAGATCTTTATAAAAAAAAGGTTTTACGCTAAACAATTTATTTAACTAAAAAATTAAGTAATAACTTTATGTTTTTAAAAAAAAGGATTTTTAAAATACTATTTTTTTACGCTAAAGAAATTGCTTATAAGTTAAAATAAATAAAATAAATAAAATAAATAAAATAAATAAAATAAATAAAATAAATAAAATAAATAAAATAAA
>JADKYC010000034.1:0-316599 GCA_019843955.1 Xylaria sp. 218_066 | reverse complement strand
AAAGCTTTTTAAGTTAATAATTTACTATATAATAAGCTAATAAAATAAATAAAAGCTTTTTAAATTAATAACTTGTTATATAATAAGCTAATAAAATAAATAAAAATATTAATAACTTTTTTATTTTTAAAAGCTTTTTAAGCTATAACTTATTATATAATAAGCTAGCAAAATAAATAAAAGTACTAATAACTTTTTTATTTTTAAAAGCTTATTAAGTTAATAATTTATTATATAACAAGCTAGCAAAATAAATAAAAATATTAATAGCTTTTTTATTTTAAAAAGCTATAAGCATTTTAATTTTAAACGTTTAAACTTATAAGTTAATAGCTAAACTAAACGTAATAAAGAAGTATATATATTATAGCAAAAATTAATATAAAAAAAAATAAAAAAAAACATTTTATTTAAAAGTGCTAAAAGTAATAATATATAGCAGATTATTAAATTTTATTGCTTTTTTAACTAATTTAAGCTTTTTATATAATTTAAAAGTTACTAATACTTTAAAAAGTTTAAAAATATAAAAATCGCGTTTTTAAACTATAAAAAGTTTAAAAGTACGAAAATTACGTTTTTAAACTATAAAAAGCTTTAAAATACATTTTTTAACAAATTTAAGCTAATTATATATTTCTATTCTAAAAGAATATAAGGTATATAGTAAGTTATAAGCCCTTGCTACGATTTCTACCTAATTTGTATGGGGGGTGGAGCTAGGCTAAATGAGTGGCGTGAAGGGTGGCATATCCAGCTAAAAAGGGTGGCAGAAGTAGGTGGGCTAGAGAATGTGTCATTGCATCATCGTAGGAATCGAGTTGCAACGAGCTATCATATAGTGGGATCGCCGGCCTTCCTTTCCAAGAACTGGCGGAGGTCTAAATACTGTGTAGTCTAATCTTACCTGTACGACGGTTCTTTGACAACAGTTCTTTCACAGAATCCCTTCACACTGTAAGGAGACGGATCCGGCTAAGTTTTTCCGGTATACAACACAGACTCAAACTCAAGTAACACAGGTCAAGTAGAAATTCTTACGCATACACGAGTGTGGCCGTTCACCGGCGCTCCCGGCATTTCCAGTGGCTTCTTGTCAATCGGCCCGGGATAACGGTCGGCTAGAACATAAAGAGCATTGATAGTATATTTTACGATATTCTAGAAGCAAGCCTTGAATTCAATTCAAGTCAAGTCTGTTTATATACTTTTGACGGCGATTATAGTTCAAGCTAGCAATCAGATTAGAAACATCAGCAAACAAATTGATATTAAGGAGATTCTAACTTTTTCTTTTTGATTTCATAAATGTACTACACTCAAAAACAAGAGTCTTACTAATCTAGCGCTCACTGCTTGTATCGAAGGGCGGAGCGGCCGGGGTGTAAAGGTACTTGTTTGGTCGTACGTGATTGGCTGTTCAATTGATAGATAAACAAATGCGTAAGTAAGATCCAGTAAGCCTTGCAATAGGCTGTACAGACTCATCTGGACTCATCCAGATTAAATGATTCACTCGCTCAACTACACTAAGATCTAACTACAGCTTGTGTCTGGTTAAAAACATGTAGTACAAACTCGGCACGAGCCTAAGATTGTCGGGCGTGAAACCCTAAAAGACGTCTTCACTTCCCGCTTTGCCTTTCACTAGATCTCTATCCAATCAGTTACTCAGTCAAATTCAAAAGCCGACAACGAGCAGATTTCGACATTCATCATATTCGCGTATACAGTTAGTAGATACACATCTCGATTGATAACCCCTCCCCTCTCCTTCCATTCCATTCATTTCGCGTGCTTAAGCAAGCCAAAATCCAAGTTACACAATACCAAAACCGCCGTCCTCATAATGAGGTCTCATTGATGATATATCCATTACCGTTAAATTTCGGGTCTCATCCCAATGCCGCTCCGAGCCCCATCTCATTTGATGTTATTAAGATCGATCCAAGATTCCGGGAGGACCAAGTACGCCATGTAGGTCCTCGCGTTCAGTCCGCTTATGTGAAATTAACTATGTTCCTCCTCATGAGAGTGCCGCTCGCTTAAATAAATTCATTTGCCGATGATGTATATGAAGTAACGCGAATGGTATATGTCCGTCGAAGTCAACACCCTCAATTTTCCAAGCCGTGCCTATAATCCTAGAATGGGAGCCAAGTTGTGAAATGGATGTTGATATGGGCAAAAAGTAGAATCGGTCGCTTCTATTCGATAGTAATAGTGATCCGGAACGCCTGCTGCTTCCTTCTGTGTGGGTTGGATGTAAGTAACCCGAGCCCAAATGTCCCAGTTGTACAAGTAATTAGGTCAGAAAGTGCAAAATCCCTTGCCTAGAGGGGTATACGTATTTTCGTTAAAGTTTCCCTACGGTGCCCTTGTAAGGCTATTGGGTCACCTGATTAGTCGTAGGCTTAAGGTTCAGATGACTAATGATAAGAACTACCGCCCCGTTTCACCCGGGTGCGCAGTTGAAGGTTCGATGATAATTTGCGGCAGTTCTCTGATTCTCAGACTTGGGAGTTGCGGGACACCACCCACACCCCTCGATGATCGATGTGAGGACCGTCTGCTTCTGTCATCATCGAGCGGGCTCGCGAGATCACCGCTCTCATTATCGTGGTTTCTATGGCCGAGCCCAGAATAGTCTGGCGGAGGCTCATGAAACATGGGCGTTGTTGCGCCAGAGCGCACATCGTCTAGGCTCACATCTTCATAATCAGGGGGTGGCATACCATTGTCTCCCAAGTCCGCCTCGGTTATGATCTCGGGACTTGAGCCGGCTCGCGTGTGGGTGTCACCCAGCTGTGGCGTTGTCGCGCCTGAGCGAGGTGAGACATCACCATTGCTTAAGACGGAGCTGACGCTGTGCATACGTTGATGCGAGTGCGCGGACGGCGAGCGCGTATCCACTGCGATATTTCCTGTGTCCGAGACTCGGCGGTTTGACAGGGCGGATGGTGACCGTGTTGATAGTGCTATGCTCGCTGCATCAGATAACAGACCGACACGCTCGCTCTCCGTGCTATTGGCGCGGATACGCGAACCGTCGTGCCGTGCAACGCCTAGATCATGATAACTAACACTCGAGACGGCGCGTTCTCGGCGTGTGCGGATCTGACCCTGCGCGTCACGGAGCTCGTCGATTGTGGTATCCTCGTTTTCGGCGCGCCGACGAGCACGTAATTCATCCAACGCTGCATGATCACCGCGTTCCCTCGCTTCTTGTGCAAGCCGCCGTCTTTCTTCGCGATCCGCATTCTGCTGTCTTCTAGCCAGCCGGATTTGGTACATGGTTTCCATCTCCTCGTCTCGCAGAGCCTCATGCTGCTCGTCCGAGGGCAGCTCAAGAATCACATCGATACCATCTCGCTCACCCCCGCGCCCTAATACCTGCTCGTCCTCATTTGCTGTGTTCGTATATTTAGGTAGAGTCATGATAGAGCGGATGGAGGTATTTCGATCGATGTTTGATGCGGTGCTGTTTCGGTTCGTCTCTGAGACAGCATTGACGCTTCCGGAACCCGCCCGGCGGCTGCCATTTCGTGCGGACGTCGTACTACTGTAGGGCTCGAGACCCCTGGCTTGTTGATATTTTCTACGTCGTATGTCGGCTCGACGCTTTAGGAAGAGAAATCCACCCGCACTGAAGACGACGACGGCTATTATAAGGACAATCTAGAAACCGGGTTAACATACAGCCTAGATGAACAGAAGTGCAAGAATAAGTCTTAGTGTGACGTACAACAACAATTAATGTCACTTGGTTCCCGCTACCATTGCCGCGGTCTTTGGGTGGTGGTGGACCGGACTCTTGCCGCGACGCTAGAATTGGAAGAGCCTTAATTGCGTCACTGCTATGGCCGCGAATGGGTACGGGTATGCGAAACGGAACAGGCATTGTGACAATGTTTCGTAATTTCTTTTTGTTTGTTTGAGCGAGTGACTGGAAGTCGGCGTGCTCTCGCATCGAGTACGCCTAAGTCAAACAAGCAGATGCAGGTGGACTGGAGCAAGCTGAACAAGGTGGACAGCGTACTAGTTAGAGCAGTCTGCCTTGCCAATTGGATCTGGGACCAAGACGCAGAAGGAGTCGCACCGCGCACAAGGAAGGATTTTAGCGATAATTGCACAGCTAGATTAATAAGACTAGTGGTATACACGTGTTGTGGTTCTTGTTAAGCTTCAAGGTTGTCAATAGGTTAAAGAGAGAAGAGCTGTCGTGAGTTGGTGGGGATGCTCAAGACGAGATTGTGTGCTAAGGAGATAACACTATAATACTGAATGGAGTCTGGTGTAGCTGTTAGAGGTTGCCGTGTTGCCGTGTTTGTCGTAATCTCCGATTGAGCCCACCAAATGCAGCGGCGACAGCGGTGGTTGGTGGCGGTAGAGGAATAAGAGTAGGTGGGAAGTAGAGACAGGCCGCGATGTCGCAATTTCGCGGGGGTGAATGGTGGAGTGAAGGGCTCGTCGCAGGTCGGAACCTCAGCTCAGGGGACGGTGACACGCGGCAAATCCGTGGATGGTTGGCTACTGCTTTGTCGTCGTTGCCGTCAGTGCGACGAAGGCCGCTCCGGATACTGTCGTACGAATTCAGAGGCAGTGTTGAGTTGTGAGTTGAAGAAGAATGCAGATTATGCAGTAATCGCAAGAGTCTTCACCAGGACTGCTCACCCATCAATACAGTACCGAGAAATCACTGAAGGTTTTTGGAATACGAGGTCGAGAAAGAGAAGAAGAATTGCAGAAGCTACACAAGCAGGCGGGAAAGTAGGTGCTGCACGCTAAGAAGTCTAGATAGGATACAGAGTTGCATTGGAGGTCGCATCAATCTCTGGGCAGAGGCAGCCTTGACTGATCCAATGTGAAGAAGAAGCACCAGGCCATTGGGGGTACACACACGCACAGCAACCATGCCTTGTGAAGCCGTACAGCCGGGAGGCCCGCGCTAAGCAGGTACCTGACCAGGTAGACAAGCAGGCCAAGCCCGATGAGCCATGTCAGATTTGGGCTGGCCTTTTGATGGGCGGGCTCGGCTGGCTGGGCTGGGTATATGCTAGGGCCAACTGCAGTGGTAAGCTAGATAGTGGTACGGTAGGTAGTTTAGTGGTAATGGCTCAGCGCTGTTGTTGTTGTGTCGTTGGTATCGTTGTTGCCTTGTTTCCTGACGTGCCAACCACAAAAAGAGAATCAGACATGGGTTTCCGGCTTGCGTCGTCGTCTCGTATTACATACATATACAAGTAACTACCTGAAGTAGTAGACAGAACTCTACGGGAATAAGTGAGCCGGCAGTCTTGCATACACGTGCGAACCCGGCTCCCCAACTGTAATTTTAGTATACTATGAGGTAGCCATGTCTACTTAGGTGCTAGATTAGTCTATTCCATCATTGACTCTAGGCTGGGTACATCCCTGTCGATATCCACGCACTACACTATACTTATGTGGTCGCTTGGCCCGATACGGGAGAGACATTGGAGGTTATGAGGTCACAGCTAGGACTTCCTGGGAATCCCTTGGGTTTCAAATCTGCGGAACCTGTGCGGGAAATGTTTCTATAAGACTTTTGAACAAAGTCTTGGACTTACATGGAATTCGGTGCGGTACTTTTCTTGCGATATAGGTCTGGAGCTAAGGGGAGCATTACGCAGAGCGGGTTGTGTTGAGGTGGTCAAAGGAAATGCTACCTCTCTTCATCCGAATCATTCCCACTCCTACAGGGCAGGTTAAGTACCTATGCTGCGACTTCGGCTTATCAGACATGGACTGATGTTATGAATTTAAGTTACTCCTCCTGTCATTCGAGATCCAAGCACCTGTAAAGCTGCAGACAGAACCTAATGTTATGTGACATCCCTGACATTCCCACCTTGAACGAAGCCTAAATATACACTAGCGGCGACCTCTGCTTCCATGGGAATGGTAAGTTTGGCCCGCCGTTAGATCGTAGCGGGGTCCTGTAGTGGTTAGTTAGGTACTTAATAATACGGTATCGTGTTGAACCAGAGAGCAATTCGTATAGGAAAGGCATGGCACGATGCAGCTTCAACACGTTCTACATGCCTGCAGATCCCGTCATAATGACATTTTTCTTTGCAGAGCAGCAAACAAATGGCACCGCAGCAGATGAATAACAGAAATGTCTTCGCGCTTATCGAATTAAAGCCAATTTACCTAACTACCTAACCGTAGGTGCGCACTGATCTACAGTAGTCGTGGCTTGTGCTTACTGCGCCTTGTGAGCACATCGTCACGATACTCAATACTTACGCAGCAAAAGGGCATACTGACCGCCGCCCGCTAATCTAATGTCTCTGCCCTTGAGGGCCTTTGAAATTCTACACAGCCATTCCTCGTATTCTCTGCTTTTTCAGATAGCTGTTTTCACAACACGTAGGTAGCGAGGAATCACGCGTAACGAGAACATCGTCAACCCTTTAGAACGTGGCGCCGCTCTCGCGTGGTCCCCATCCATCTAGAGACCGGGATTCTATTATCGGTAAGACCGAGCTAGAACAGAAAGAGAGTGTCTCGGTCGGCTAGGAGGACCTGCAGTGTCTTAGACACCACATGCGCTACAACACACCACGACCCCCAAATAAGGCAACCCTTATAACCCTGCGCTGCAACATTGGCATTGCATTTCGCGAGTGTAGTTCAAATTTTTCACTTTTCAAAATAAATTCATTATGCTGCTAAAGCTGGTCTTATCGACATTAGTTCGATGGGTTATGAAACTGCTACAGAGTGACGAATGAAACACAGTTTCATTTACAATAATCAATCAAAGCTGATTTATCAATAATGCACATTTGAAAGTAATCGAAGTGTTATCTTTACTATGTAGGTATGATCGAAATAGTTCATATATCCAACCAAAAACACCATTACCTAGACTCTTCCATATAAAACCAACGCTTCTACATACGTTGCAGTACATACACATCAAGTAGATAAAAGGTAGATAGGAAATAATCAGCACGTGCCGTTTCGTAAGGCCATATTCCAAATCCTTTTTCCCTGTTGACACGCGTTTGGCAAGGACCCACCTACAGCCCTATCCGAATTTCTTCTCGAATTTCTTAAGCATCCCCGTGACACCCCTCTCTAGACGTTCCGCGTTTTGTCCGAGCTTACTGGGGCCGCTATCGACCTTGGGCTTGTACTGGCCGTATTTCGCCGCGTGCTCCTGCTCCGTCGGCCGATACAGCTGCTGGTGGATGCTGTAGTCCACGCCGCCCGGCGCCTGGTGCGCGTTATTGTAGTTGAACTGCGAGTAGCCTCCCGGCGGCGCCGCCGGGAGGTTAGGATTTTGACCGGGGGGCGGTGTAGGTTGATGCTGGCTCGGCGGCGCTGCTTGTGATGGCGGGGGAGCGAAGCTGGGTGTGCCGGGGAAGTTGGCGCCGTATGGACTTGCCAGTCCGGGCGATGCTAATCCCGTGGTAGGCACTGTTACTGAACGCTGTAACTGCGAATATGGAGTTTGCGGGAACGGATATCCGGGGCTTGTCACACCGGGTGTGGCCATGCCCGGGTTAGTCGAACCGGGGTAGGCTTGTGCCGGAGGCCCTGGAAGATTCGGGGCGCCAGGTGGAGCGGAAAATGTCGTCTGCCCGTAGGCAGGAGAGAAAGGCGCTGCTTGGTCACGGGCTAGCGCTGCGGCTAGAGGATTGTGGCCGTTGTCTTCCGGCGGGGGTGTTTTTTCTCGATGCTGGTACTTCTCAGCCTCTGGAGGCGCCGCTGGGTTATATGCCATCGGCGCAAAGCTCTGAGGAGAGTCGTTCTGGCCATCTGATTCTGTTGTCGGTGGTGGAGCGAACGACGGGGCGCCTTGCTGCTGAACCCTCGGGTCTGATATGGCCGCTTTCTCCAGCTTCTGAACTAGGGGGTTCACGTCCTGGGAATAACTGTGCGCATGCGAAGGGGGAGGAGCCGGCTCATCGGCCACTTCAACTTGGGAAGCGGGCAATACCCTCCGGACGCCATTGACGAACTGGAGGGCATCGGTTTGAGTCCAGAAGTAAATGTCGAGTGAGTGTAGTTTGTAGTGATATTTGTTTTCGTTGCGCGGGTCATACGTAGGAAGATGCCACTGGCTGGGGTCTATCGGTGGACCTGCAACGCCCTCGACGGTGATGTTGACGAGACATTGCTGGTTGTATGAGTAACGTACTTGCGTTCTATCTAGAACTGTTTGGCACTCATGTTAGAATGCGAGCTTTTGATTCATATTAACCCATAGGCATCAGAGGCGCTTACATCCGTCAAAGGCGTCTTGATTATCGGTGCCTGGCTGATTTGCGATCTCGATGCGCGCCCGGCGGTGCTCTGCATTCTCGAACAGATAAACATATGATCCCTTGTCAAAGCGATGATGAGGGGGGTTGGCAGTAGGTGGTCCGTAGAAATAATGAATATCACCAAACCTATAAAAGCAAAAGGTTTACTGGTAAGTCGTATGTCATCAAGTTAGGCGGTGGTGAAGCTCTATGAACTTACAGGGTAGCAACGTTCTCCTCACCGGGGCGGACCGCCATCTTTCTCAGGCAGTATAGGCACGCAGGGAATTGGGTGAAATGATTACGCTAAAAACAATCAGAATGTATCACAGATGTGAGCCGGAGCCCAGCAAAGTCTAGGTATCGAGGAAAGCGTAGAGAACCAGCTCAACGTGAAGGGAAGCAAAAGTTGGTGCGAAAGAGAAAAATCGCGTGGCTTGCGGTAGCTACCTAGGTATAGCTCTATGTCACAAATATGATCCCGGCACATCTTAACACTGCCGCTCCTCAAATAGAAACACATTTCAATCTCGCATGACAGCCGTAAAGCGTGGCTGTCGGCGCTTAACTGTCCAATATCCCACGGTGTACAATTGCTATGGTGGGGTTGATTGGTGTTTATGGAGTTTGGCGGGGTTGGCCAATTGCTAATTCTTTGGCATGGTCTGTGCACTGTGGCTACAAGTGGACCTCTGAATGCCCGTGGGTTTGGCGGAGTTGTCGGCGCCGTAATTCTTCCCTTCCGACCAAATTTCCAATTCCCCGAAGAAGCATGGTGGATTAGAGGCCAATTAAGAAGATCGTGATAGCTTCATTGGACATCGCGACCATAAGTCTGCGCCGAGAAATACCAATTACTTTTCTAATCTAGCCAATAATTCGCCTAAACACGAGAACGCCCTACACTAACTCGAGCCCTTGGTGGTCGCCTAAATCTCAAGATATTTATACGAAGCTTAGAGAAACCAACGACGATACTGGCATACGGCCCACCGGGCACCACAAACGTCCATTCTCTACATCCCGAGCCCCGAGTCACTTTCCAAAACCTCAGCCTTCTCACCACAATCCCACAACCACACAAACACCGCCGCCAAAATGGGTATCCAAAGCGTAGTCCACATGGCCTCGCACCTGCAAAACGCCTCGCGCGCCCAGCTCGGCCTCACCTCAGTCCCGCACACAAAATACAACCTCTCGGTGGCCCTCGCACTACACCGGGCCGGCTTCATCAGCTTCGTGACGCGGGGGGGCGTGCACCCGCCCGACCCAGCGAGCATAGCCACGTTCGAGCCGGAGCTTCTGACGACGGCCAACGCGGCCAAGCAGCGTCTGTGGATCGGGTTGAAGTACAGCAACAACAACCCCGTGCTGCGCACCCTGCGTCCCATCTCCACGCCGAAACGTCACATCACCGCCAAGCTGAACGCCCTCGAGCGTCTCTCGCGCGGCTTCGACGCGAGCTACCAGAGGGGCCTGAATCTGGGCGAGTGCATGTTCGTGAGCACGAGTCGTGGGACCCTGGAGATTCGTGAGGCCGTCGAGAGGAAAGTGGGTGGGCTGCTTTTGTGTCGTGCTGGACCTTGAGGGGGAGGTAGATAAAACAAGACAAAAAATAAGAGTGGAATTCGAAGAAGGAAGGATTGGGCTGGGGGACTATATACGAAGAAGAGGCGGGTAGGTTTCCCTGGAAAAGGAAAGCTCTGAGGATAGAATCAGAGAAAGGGAGTGAAACATAACCCGGCGTGGGAAAACGTTCCAAGGCGAACATATTGAAGACCAGCCGTGGTTACTCTCAACGCCTCGTGTAAGATGCTTTGTACATATACATGTGTGGATATGCTTTTTCAGCGGCTCTTCTTCACGGAGACTATCTCGCTATAGTTACGGATTCAAGGCACGAGGCACACTGTACAATATTACTACCAAGGTGATTTGGCACCATTGCATAAGCCAGAAAAAGAATTGCACAACTTTATATAAACATTCCACGAATCAAAGGTAAAGTGCTGCCCTTAGGATTCTCGTAGTTACCACGATGCGTGGACAATGAAAATCCAAGAAAGTCAACTTCCAGCAATCCGATAATGCGTTTGAATAGTCACATTAGAACAGCAGCCAAGATTGCAGTGAACAAGTAGGATATCCATTCTCGCTAAGTTCTACATGCAATGCCTATGTCTGTTTCCATGCTATTCTTCCGCTCTTCTCCTCCAACTCTCTGCACCTTTGTGGAGGCTCACAGCTGTCTCTTGCCCATCTCAGCTTTGACAACCCATTTGTCTATTCTACAGCAAACGCCTAACTTTGTTCCAAGAATTCAAAACGAATTACTCCTACAATGACTAACGACACCAATGACAACCGGGGAGCCTCGTAAACTCCCCCAAGAATGATAATGCTCCCGAAACCCTAGTTCAATGTGCACGAAGGAAGAATAGGTGCAGGTGTCCCGCTCTGCAAGAAGTGAAATGACGAGATAGTAACGGGTATCAAATAAATCTCTCGTCTGGGAAGGTACAATATTTAGAAGCTCCGTTGTGGAGACATAGCTCTCGTGTTGAAAACTACTTTACGATGGTAGCCTTTCTTTCGGAATTGATGAGGGAATAGGTTGCCTCGTATCTAGAGAGCTGCAGCCTCCGCATCTTTGATAGCCGTCTCATCGATGTGTTTCTCCGTAGCGTCACCAGGAGCGATATCAACAGTTGTCGGGGCGTCTGTCTTGACCTCTTCAACCGTCTCTTGAACATCAGCCACCGTCTCTTCTGTTTTCAATGGCTCGTCAACTGTCTGCGCAATCTCGATGACCGGTTCTTCTGTTGAAACTATATCTTTCGCTTCAGAGATATCTTCCTGAGGTATCTCCACGGCAGACTCTGTAGACTGAAGTTGATGGCTAGGTTCCTGGGCTTCCTGAACTATGTCCTCGATGTCCTCGACCTTTAGTGGTTCCTCGCTGACAGCCGGAACGGACGCAATAGGTTCCGATTTTTCTACCCCTGCACTTGTGGTTGGCTCAGAAACAGGTTGAACTTCAGTAACCTCCGGTTCAACATTGGCGGAGATCTCAGCAGCGGTAGTAATATCTGTGGAAGTCGCTGCAGTTTCGGTATTGTCATCAGCAGTCTCCTCTTGTGCGGCAATAGAACTATCATCCTTAGCGGCGGTTTCAGCCTCTGCCTTCTCATTGACCACAGGAGCTTCAGCAGTATCGGTTGATTGTTTCGCCTTTTCGATGGCCGCCTCAGCAGTTTCAGCCTGGGCAACAGCCGGCGCTATCTCTTTGGCTGTGGGCTGCTCCTTGGCTGCTACCGACTTTACATTATTCTTGGTCGTCTTCGCCTGGGCCGGGGCTGCCTGAAGTTTAGCTGCGAACTTCTTCACGGGTTTCTCAACCTCCTTGGCATCTGACTTCTTGATGGGTGCAGCCTGCTTTCGGGGTGGAGTTACAGGCGTCTTATCTGAAGTCTTTTTGGCACTGCTCGCCGTTGGCCTCATCATACGAGCGAGAAAGCCCTCGTCTACTTGTGTCTCCTTCTTTCCAGCAGGGTGTTCTTTGGAGACTGGCTTAGGCGGAGGGCCGAGGCTAGGACGGGAGCGGCCGACATTGGCACTGGAAGCTCTATGCTTGAGAGTCTTGGCTGTCGCGGTACCTGTAGTTGAGGCACTATTGCGGCTGGGGGATCTATGCGTAGTTGGGTTTACGGATAGGTGCTGGGCATTGCCGGATGCTCGTGATAATGATCGTCTCGGGGCAGGCGCTACACTAGGCGCTGCATTGCCAGTTCCGGTCTTCTGAGCCGACGAGGCGGTGTGTGTCGTGAGGGATGATGGCAGTTTGACTGGCCGGGTAGGCGATTTGGGCTTCGGTTTAACAAACCCTGTACCGGACGGAGGCAGGTCGATCGCAGGTGGTTTTGAGGTTGCCGTCTTTGTGGCAGCGGCCTTCTTGAGGTTTGCAGATGAGGCTGCCTTGGTGGGTACCTTTCCAACAGGAGCTCTCGGTAGGGGTGACCTCGGCGCTTTGGTAGCGGTTTTAGCTGTCGAGATAGGTGCTGCTGTCTTGGAGGCTGGCTTTGAGGCACCGGGAGCCTTAGCTTTGGTGGTAGTAGAGGGCGTACCGTTAAGGGCATCACTAATCCCCCCATTGAGGATGGTGCCGCCCAATCGGGTTGCAGATGATTCAGTGGGATTGCTAGCCAGCATTTTGGTTTGAGGCTCCTCCTCGTCTGTGACCTTATCCGGGTTTGCGTTGGGCTCTAGGGCAGACGGTTTAAGCTCCTTCTTGGGGGAGAACTTCACGGGGGTGTCCTGTCTTGGGGATTCGGGTATGGGCTCATTGGACAGATTCGTCTTGAAGGAAGCGGCAGTGCTCGTCATGTTGTCAGAAAAGATATCGGACTTCTCAGAAAGGGGCTGAGGTGTGCTGGTGTCGGTGTCGTTGCTGAATCTTCGGCTAGACACAGTCTCTGAATCTCTGCTGGGCTCTCTTCTCAGACCTATTCTACCGTCTTTCTCAACTGTAACGAAAGCGGTTCGAACTTTAGATAGAGGACGTGGTGATGCAGAAGGGGAGGGAGTTGCTGGTGGCGCAGAATTTGTTGTTAGCTATGTTGGGCCTAAAAGAAGATAGCTTTAAAGTGGTGCCCCTGATGCAGGCCCTATTGTGACGTAGGCTATCTACAACAAGTGTTGAAGATCCCTATCCAAAAACGAAGTGGATAATTGTAACAAAAGAAATGAGCCCGTAGTACATAGTAAAATTGGAATAACAATTGTAGGCAATGGAAATGCTTCGAGGCACGTAAGGCAGGAGTAGGTGCAATAGACAATAGACGCGACAGAATAGGAGCTAGTCCATGTTTGAGCAGGTATAGAGAACTTGGCCCAATCGACAGTTCCAGAACCTTAACACAAATGAGGAAAGAAGGAAAGGGCCTCACCTAAACCACCAGGACCGGGAGATCTCCCTCTGTCTGGCAGGCTGTCGCCCTTCTGCTCAAACATAGCACGCAGGTTCCTGACGCCCGACATGGTCGCAACGTGTTCCGAGTCAGGATGTACGGAAAGTGTGGGTAGCTGTAGCTGTTGACAGCCTGCAGCGAGTAGTGTAAGTCAACCAGAGCTAACAGTTCGTGTTCGGTCCCTGTTGCCCACAGATCGGAGCAAACGCTGCTCGAACACCCAAAGCGATTACCGCCGTGCAGGAGCAGCAAGCAGCAGCAGCCTATGAATATTCACTGAGCAGATTGTGTTCCGCAGGTACGCTTCGCTTTCGGTTGCTTTTTTTTTTTTTGGTTTGGTCGCGTCTCAAGAGGCCCTAAAGAGGAGAGCGATGGGTTTCGCGGCAGGTCGGCCTAAACGAAGCTCGTTTCGCTAGTCCAGGGGTAAAAACACGGTGTACCGACGTCAACTACGCAACATAAATCTGGTTTCGATGATGCCGTGATGCTGAGTAAAATACATAGGTTCGACGGGATAGCGAAAGGGGAAGATGGGCACTAGGGCAGAAGACTTGGATTACAAAGTAGTACTATAGTGGTTTGGCGGAGAAATAAAATCATCAGGTATGTATGAAGACAGCTGGTCAGATTCATGCGATGGTGCCGGGTTGTGGTGGGATGTTGTAGGTAATGAAGCTGGGCGGCCTGGGCCGTGGGGGAGAGGGCCCGCCGTAATAAATTAGGGAGATAATTTCATGGGTGATCCGGGGGCTTCGGTGTGGTTTGGGCCACCCAGAACAGTTGGCTTCAGGGGCTTGCAGCAACCACTGGTTCGTCCTCTGGGCTCCCGTCGTTCTATCTGTTGCGGTTCCTACCACCACAACCAATGACCCCTAAAATCGCGAGCTATACGTTGTGCCGAGGATACGCTATTCGCTGTCGTTCGACGTCCTTCTTGCAGACGGTCAATTCTCATTGGTGCCTGAGATGCATCTGAAACATTCGGACTGACTGGACGAGAAGCGTCCTTTTTCATTTGGAGCTCTCAACAGTAAACAACGTTTCCTAGTATAGAAGAGGTGGGGTCCAGGCAAGTTATTTATATCCTACGGAGGATGTGAAAGCTCAGGTTCAACTAGCAGTTGAAGAGGACAAATTTCAATAGGCTCATGAGAGATGATTTCAATATATGGGCAGGTAACACGAAAAGGACGTCATTAAAAAGGACGATACCCAAGTCTGTGTAATGTCATTTCACCTCCCAAACCAAACTCCTGTCATTGGCTGATGGCGACCCTACGTACGGCATTTACTATCGCTTCTAATTCGCAAAGCCGAGAAATCTTGCAAAAATGCAGAATACTACAACAGGGCATTGGCTGAAGTATTTCGGTTTCGGAATGGAGAAAGGCAATCGTCAATCCATCGTCGATCACGAGCTCTCTCATTCTCCCCACGATCCCGCGGTTCGTTCGACGCGTTTTATATAAAACCCTGCAGAATGCGGCTGGGTTGCATTCGCCAGTGAGACTGCAGCATGCATAGGAGGTAGGCTGGTGCAGCAGAAATGTGTGCGCCTCTACCGCAAACTATCGAACATCGAACCACACTTTGGAGAAAATGTAACTTTCAATGAGCGAGAAGTGCCGAAAACGAAGGGGAAATTGCCATCAAATTTCGGGATGAAGGGAAACCTGGAACAGTCTAAACCAGAATACTCTGGTTAATTTAATTTCGATAGTAAAGTGAGGCAACGAAACGAAAGTACATGGTAGGTACAGTATAAACCCCTGCAGCCTCTCAACTTGGACTAGGCA
Organism: Xylaria sp. 218_066; assembly: GCA_019843955.1. Classification (NCBI taxonomy): domain Eukaryota; kingdom Fungi; phylum Ascomycota; class Sordariomycetes; order Xylariales; family Xylariaceae; genus Xylaria; species Xylaria sp. 218_066. Next base: position 301,554 of record JADKYC010000034.1, on the reverse strand, counting down.
GTTTTCCATCCGATCCCCGGAGATGTCCAATCCCGCACAACCCCACTATAGCTCGGGGCGAGCGCAGCATAGCTCCGTAACCGCAAAGTGACACCCAATAATTTTTCGGCTGCTCGTCATTCATTGCCAAACAGTGCTGGTTCACGAATGCTTCGTTCATAGGTAGCCAATTAATCTCCACGATGGCGTCCCGCGTTCTCAGAATCGGTTAGTGGCCAATTGACTTTGGCGGCTAGACAAAACTAACTCGGGAAGGGCAGGTCTCATCCCCGGCGACGGCATCGGCCGTGAGGTGATCCCCGCCGGCCGGCGCATCCTCGAGGCCCTCCCCTCGTCCCTGGGGCTCAAGTTCGAGTTCACGGACCTCGACGCCGGATTCGAGACGTTCCAGAAGACGGGCGCCGCGCTGCCCGACCGCACCGTCGACGTGCTGAAGAACGAGTGCGACGGCGCGCTCTTCGGCGCCGTGTCCTCGCCCACCACGGCCGTCAAGGGATACTCGTCGCCCATCGTACGTTATTGCCGCCGCCGCCGGTTATATAGACATTCATAAACTAATGCGCCGTGAACAAATAGGTCGCCCTCCGCAAGAAGCTCGATCTATACGCCAACGTGCGCCCCGTAAAGACAGTCGCGACGGCCGCGAACCCGATCGACATGGTCATCGTGCGCGAGAACACCGAGGATCTCTACGTCAAGGAGGAACGAACACGCGAGGACCCGGCCAAGGGGGGCGTATACGCGGAAGCGATCAAGCGGATCTCGACGCGCGCATCGTCGCGCATCGCCACCATGGCCGGCGAGATCGCCGTGCGGCGCCAGAAGCTGCGCGAGTCGGGCGTAGCGAGCATCCACAAGTCGCCCCTCGTGACCATCACGCACAAGTCCAACGTGCTATCGCAGACAGACGGGCTCTTCCGCACGTGCGCCAAGGTGGCGCTGGCCGCGCAGCAGTTCGTCGTCGCCGGCGTCGCCGTCGAGGAGCAGATCGTCGACAGCATGGTGTACAAGCTGTTCCGGCAGCCCGGGTCCTACGACGTCATCGTCGCGCCCAACTTGTACGGCGATATTCTCTCCGACGGCGCCGCCGCCCTCGTCGGTTCCCTGGGTCTGGTCCCCAGCGCTAACGTCGGCGAGGGCTTCGCTATCGGCGAGCCCTGCCATGGTTCCGCCCCGGATATCGAGGGTAAGGGCGTCGCGAACCCCATCGCGACGCTGCGCAGCACGGCGCTCATGCTCGAGTTCTTGGGCGAGGAGCAGGCCGCTGCTAAGATCTATGCCGCCGTTGACGCGAATCTCGAGGCGGGCAACTTATTGAGCCCCGACCTGGGCGGTAAGGCCAAGACAAAGGAGGTCGTGAACGATATCCTGAAACGCTTGTAAGAAGCATGATGCTGGGAATGGTATCTCTAAAAGGTAGGAGCAAAAAAAGGAACCACATAAAAGAGGGCAATCTACCCAGTTCTTAAAGGGTAGATGATCTCAGTACTTGCAAATTGGCACTATCGAAGTCCAGAACTTAGAGACATCCGTAAAAGGGCGTCTGAGCTGGTCAATAGGGAGACAAACGAGGAGTTCAAAAAATCTGTAGAGAAAATAGACGGAATATCATACCTTGAACAAAACGCTCCCATCAATCGGCGTAACCAACCCGTTTTAAGTGACTCGAAAACACAATAGTTGAATTCATTAACTTATTCGGTCATGCTCTGACTCGATCGAATAAGAGAAAAAGGGCGAAGAGTGGTAATTGTCTGATATATTTCATAGCCCCGTAACAGCTCCTTCTGCTGGCTGCCTAATCCCCTAATTTATCGTCGTCATAGTCTTTATACAATTCTATATACACGTTACATTAGACCTTCCTTTTTTCAGATCTTTGAACATCATCGTCTATCGTGCCCAGTGACAGACCCTTCATCACCATGTTATTACATAAAGCCTTTTGTGTTAGGATCCGCTAAGTGCGCCCATTTCCTAATTTCCCGCATCCAGAAACAAATCGTCACTAATGAAAGAGAGCGGAAGCCGATTGGAGGTCTCCATTTTGAGAGAGCTCTAAACTCGTAAGGATTCAGCGTCCAGGAGACGTATTCCTTGCTGTAACTGATTACTTGCGAGCCTCCTCGATCTCCTTTTGGTGCTTGGCAACCAACTCCTTCCTGTTAAAATAGTTAGCAAACTGCGTATACCATATTGCCCTATATAATAGCAAAGTAGGGCAGGAGTTCATGACTTACTGTAGATGAGGCGGCGCAGGAGCATAATGACTGAACTCCATGCTGAACTCGCCCTTACCCTGCGATGCAGCACGCAGCTGTGTCGCAAAGCCAAACATGGAGTTCAAGCTGACATCGCAAAGCAAAGTAAAATCTTCGCTGCCGATTTCGGTGTCGATAATGGTGGCGTTACGCTTGTTCATGAGCATAAGAATGTTACCCTGGAACTCGTTGGGTGCCATGATGGTAGTCTTCATCAGGGGCTCGAGAACCTGGCCACCGGCCTCGTGGAACACCTTCTTGAAGGCCATCTGAGCCGCCAAGCTGAAAGCGAAATCTGAAGAATCCGTGACGTGAGTCGCACCGTCGTTGACTACCATCTTGGTGCCGATGACCTTATGGCCTAGCAGCGGGCCCTTCTCACACGAGATCTCGAAACCCTTGCCACAAGCAGAGATAAACTTGTCGGGAATGACGCCACCGACAACCTGGTTTTCGAAGATGTTCTTGTCGGCTTCAGAGCTGGGCTCGATATAACCAACAACACGAGCATAATCACCAGGTCCACCGGTCTGTCTTCGTAGAAGGTAATCGAAATCAGCCCTCTGGCCGATAGTCTCGCGGTATGCGACTCGGGGCTGGCCAGTGATGCAATCCACCTTGTACTCTCGGCGGAGACGCTCAACATAGATTTCAAGGTGTAATTCGCCCATACCGGAGATGATCGTCTCTTCACTCTCTTCGTCGACCATCAACCTGAAGGTAGGATCCTCGCGTTGGAATCGGTTCATTGCCTTACTGAAGTTGTCTGCGTCCGTGCTGCGCTTAGGCTTGATAGACAGTGACATAACGGCGTCAGGCACAAACATAGAAGACATGGTGTAGGGCAAGTTTCCATCCGTGAAGGTGTCACCAGAAGCACAATCCACACCAAACACGGCACAAATCTCTCCCGCGCCCACTTCGTTGACATCTTCCATCTCGTTCGAGTGCATACGCACGATGCGAGGAATCCGTACCTTCTTGTCATTCCTCGAGTTAAACAGGTAGGTGCCCTTCTTCAAGGTACCTTGGTATACTCGGATATATGTGAGCTGACCATAGTTATTTTCTTCCAGTTTAAATGCCAAGCCGACAAACGGCAGCGAGTTATAGGGTACAAGCTGAGTCTCCGCCTCTTTTCTGCTCTTGTCCAATGCTACGTTCTTGACATCGCTAGGGTTCGGAAGATAGTCGCAGACAGCGTCAAGCATGGGTTGAACAGACTTGTCGGCCAAAGCAGACCCCATCATCACAGGGGTAAATTTGAGGTCTATCGTTGACCGGCGTATGGCGTTCATAATCTGCTCGGGAGTGGGTGTACTTTCTTCCAGGAAAATCTCAGCAATCTCGTCGTCAACGTCCGCCAGCTTCTCGATCAAAACCTGGCGCTTCTCCTCGGCAAATGCCTGCAAATCTTCAGGGATTTTATCTTCAACCCTTAAAATGGTTCCCTTAGGGCCCTCATTGTAGATAGCCTTCATATGGATAAGGTCAACGACGCCCTTGAACTGGTCCTCAGCACCAATAGGCACTTGGATGGCGGCGGCAGGGATCTTCAGCTTGGAATTGATTTGTTCGACTGCCTTCCATGGATTCGCACCCATACGATCCATTTTATTCACGAAACTTATTCGCGGAATGTTATACCGCTTCATTTGTCGATCGACGGTTACGGTCTGGGACTGGACACCGCTCACGGCACAGAGAATCATCACGGCACCATCAAGCACTCGCAAGGCACGCTCAACTTCGATCGTGAAGTCAATGTGACCAGGCGTATCAATCAAGTTGATATGATATGCCTCCTCTTGTCCATTCTCCGTCTTCTTCCAGTCACAGAAGGTAGCAGCAGACTGGATGGTAATGCCCTTCTCTCGCTCAAGTTCCATGGAGTCCATCTTGGCGCCAGCGCCATCGCGACCTCGAACCTCGTGTATCGCCTTGATTCGGCCGGTATAGTAGAGGACTCGTTCGGTGACCGTTGTTTTGCCGCTATCAATATGTGCCTATAAATTCCGTCCGGTTAGTACATGGCTTCCCACTCACGTCGACGGCTGGTCAATATTGAATAGGGAGGAGGCACGTACGGCGATACCAATATTCCGCACTCTCGATAACCGCTTTCTCTCCTCGGGGCTCATTTTCTCGAGGACGGCTTCGGGAGTGAGCTCTGCCGCTTCTTGGGCAGCACGCTTAACACTACAAGCAAAGAGACCAGTCAGCGAATCCGGTCGACGTATAACGTTGACGGAAAGGTTGGTATGTTTCCTTACGCTGCACTAGCTGCTGCACTCGCAGCTGCATATCTAGGTCCGGTTAAGCTAAAATATCGTCTCCCCTCGACACGGACCGGGGCGACAATGAACTGCTTCGGAGCCCGGGTGGTAAAGGCCCTCGCGGCGACATTCAGCTTCGACACGCCGCTCTTGGTGGTGAGAATGCGGCTGTCATTCAAGACGGCAATGGCCCGTTGCACCCTCATCGTGAAACAACCAATCTATAACAACACAAGAATTGAAGGCGGAAGAATGCGGCAGGGCCAATGGCGAAAGTGACGGGTGTTGGCGCAGGAAATGGATAGCTGTTCGGCGCCGCTCAAGATTTCCATCGTCCGTGTCCCTGAATTTTTTAGCGGGGTTGCATGGGTAGCTCAGCGAATGAGACAACGCTAACGCGGACCACTATCCACCAAAATTTCTACAGTCCTAGAAGTCCTAATTATTCTAGGCTTCAAATACACATAAAAATCGAATAGACGCTCCTTTGAAACCATGGTGAGCATAAAATTGTTAAAAAAAAAAAAAATTTCTATGATTCTAAAAAGCAATTTCTATTGTGGAAAATCATCTGTTTCGCGAAGAAGACATACAGTGTAGACTCGTAAGTCTAACATCGAATACTTAAGCAGTCAAGGACTTTTAGATTTATTTCACCTACAACAAATCGGCATGTCAACAGAAGCAGAAGTTAACTAGCTGTACAAGGTCTTCGCCTTCGTATCTTAAATCCCGGCTATTATGCAGACGTTTCGCCTGTCAGGGATCGTGAAGTTTGATGTTGCTATCCATTGCTTCTATCCTGTATCTTGAATTATATTTGACAATTTCTTCATGTACAAGAGAACAAAACTTCGACTCTCAAAGTTGTGTCCAACAAAAAAGAAAATAAACTCCCTAGTCTGAACCATCCCTAGTCTAATGTCCAAGCGAGAGCACGATTACTTATTTAAAAGAGCAGAAAGGCACCACCACCAACCATCATCAAACCCATGCTCGCACCCATGACAAATACCTTGGTCAAGTCGAGAGCAGGAGTAAGTGAGGCTGCGTTACCGGCGCCGCCGTTGTTGCCGCTGCCACTGCTGCCGCCACCGTTCAGCTTGGTGAATCCGGCCTGGGCGTTGTACTTTGGCGGAGTGGTGGACCCTTGTACGGCGGCATCCTGGCTCGGAGCTGGCGTCGATGACGGAATGGTAGCCCCCTGGCTAGGGAATGGCACGACATTCGAGCTCGTGGCGTTGAAGTCTGTGGGCGCAATGGCGATCTCGTGGTTTTCGAGGTCATACACCACGTAAGCTGATCGTAGGAAGGTGTCTCCAATCAAGTAGGTCTTGGAAGTGGTGTTCACGATACCAAACTGACAAGCATTTTGTCCGTTGAACGGACCGGACGTGTACACTCCAGCGGAGAAACCCTTGTCCGCGGGAAGGACCAAATCGGCCATGCTAACGTTGATGGCAGGGCCCCCTGGTCCGCCGAAACCAAAGGTGAAATAGTTTTGGCTGTTGGTCAAAGCACAAGGAACGACGGCCGACTTAACATCCGCGGAATATGTGGCACCAACCTCTGTCCAGATCTCCTCAGCCAAATCTTGTGGGAGGTAGGTAGCCGTAGTACCAGAATCAAGCACAGCAGGAATAGGGATGACTGATGAAGAGAGCGTGTCATCGCCTGACGAGGAATGGGCTGTTACTGATGTCATCATCACAGTGAATTCAGTGTACTGGTTGCTTTTCGGGTCCTTCTGGATCTGGACGCGAGTGAGGTCACCGACATACTTGTCAGTATCGATGCCGCCAAAGAGAATACTGCCTTTGCTGGCTTCCAAGTCGTTCAGCCAGAGACTGTATGCGGTGGTAACGGTTTGGTTTTCGTTGCGCAGTAGGAGAGGGAGGTTGTTGTACGCTTGCCCTCCTAGCATGACGACAGCTTCGTTGTAGGCATAACCAACACCGACCAGACCGTAGGGAATGTCTGTGTCTAGACCGACACCCATTGTCACATTTTCTACTTGCACGTTTCCTATCCCGAAGGTCTCGGAGACGTAATCGCCTGTGGCAGAGGTTCCATCGACGTAGCCTGTCTTAAAGGTGTCGCTGAGAATTTCAACCGAGCTCGACTTTGCGTAGTCGTCTAAAGAACCACAATTAGTCCATTAATCCTCAAATCAACAAGACGGCATACTCACAAGTGCCAAGGGGGCAGCCGCCTCCGTCCGACGGGCTTTTTGTGCAAACACTGGCGTTGGTCGCAGGTACCCAAATATCACTGGATCCGGTATCGAGCTGCAGCTGAACCTTTTGAGGTGGCGTTCCTATAGTGCACTCTACAAAATAGCCACCCAGCTTCAAATTGTTCAAAACTGGTGCATCGACTGTGGTACCTGCGCGCTTTTTGAGCTTAGGCACCACGTCCACTTTCTTCTCAATATCCCATTGAATAACCTGGGCAGAAACACCCGAGGCGAGCAGGGCGCTCGTTGCCAGCTTTGAAGCGTTTCTCATCTTCGCGTTTTGATCGTGTCGGAATGGAGAACAAGGAGGAAAGTATAAAATTAAGGGTCCAAGTACAGCAGATAGTACTACAACGGAAATAAGAGTAACTTGATGCTGATGCGACCAGGCTAACCTTGGTGTGTCAAGTGTATACGTCACGCGGATACCGGCAGGTTGGTGGTGATGGTGGAGTACAGTATACAGGCAACAAGGTGCTCTAGCAGAGAATAGAAGAGAATAAGAGAAGGAGAAGCTAAAGCAAAAGCGAGAAACCTTTCGACAGGAGAGGCTAAGAGAAATGATTATGAATGCAATGATGAGAGGAAAAGTGGAAGGAAAACAGACAGACAAAGGTGACTTATATCTACTACGGCATAAGACGGTATGAAAGAAGCCATTGCCGTAGGTAGTGGAGGCTTAGCAGCAGCTACAAGGATATCAAGCTGAGCTTGATTAACGTCATGTATGCAGTAGGTACATACAGTACAATGCAGGTACACTACGACCCCCCCATTTTCGTACACTAGAGTTAAGTGAAAGGCAGGTCTAGATTCATTACCTTCACCCTCAAGAATAGGTACCACTACCCGAATATCATGTTTTCTCTCTTTCGGTTCCGTCTACGGTTCTAGAAGTCCTGGACTAGTGCAATTAGATACAATAACTTCAGCAATACCCCCCCGCAATAACAGCCCCCGGAGGCCCACACACTATGTATAGATCTAGAAAATTCGTCTCTTTTGGATAATGTTCAGTGCCGTAAATGAGGAACGGGTCTCCTAGGGCTGATGCCATAGCATCGGGTCCCTAACACGATTCTTCTGTCAGATTTTGGTGTGCAGGATGAAGGTGGTCAAATTTCCTAGTGCCAGTCGCTTTGGTCAGACTACAACATTTACGGGCTGGCGTACGCTTGAATCAGCCCCCTTTGAGAGAGCTTTACCAGCGTTCATTGGTTGAGATTGCATCCATGTCACAGATATCTTCAGATTGGTAGGGTAATGGCAAGACTAGTAAGACTAAGACGTTGTCTAAAACAATCATTGTTGAACCCTGAGTAGACCCTGAGAGTTGATGAGAGTAGACTAGGGGCGACCTATTGAACGTACCCGAATATCAACATGGAAGTTACTGCTGACTCATGTCTCGATTTCTTCTCTTAGTTAGATACCTATCTGCATAGTACCCTAACTCCATAGCGCTTAGTTCATTAAATGCTCAAAGCTATATTTAGGTAATGTCACGGCAATTTCTATTCGTTTCACGGAAAGGGAAAACAATAAAAGAAAAAATAACATAAAAAATAAAAAGAAAGTTCTGAATAGTATCTTCTTGCAAACACCACACTTAGCCCATGGATTGTCGTTGTAATATTTCCAAGACTTGAACGTAGATTTCCCCGTCTTGGCTTCAGGGGCACCCAGCGGCACGGAAGGAACCCGTTTTCTCCGGTTTCTTCAGGTTCTTCAATAGAATGGATACGAGACAGCAAACACGGCGGCCGAGTCTCACGATCAAGACTGGGCTCAAGCATAGAGACGTATGCCTGCTACCAATTCAAGCCGTAGAGGCCTTGATCAGTATTCAGATAGATATCTGCTACGTTAGACATATGTACAACAGCCCATCGATCTATGCAAGGTTACCGGCAAGTGCATTAGAAGGATCGTCTGTATCCACTTGCGAAACAAGCATTTACACAAGCATTGCCCAGGATGCCAAGGAGCTTGGCATCTGAAACTCGTCTGGCCAGAGCTCTGACTACACTCCGTTAGGAAAACCAATGGTTAGTGCGCACATGGACAAGCGAGACAAGAGTCTGGAGTAAATCCTTTACCATGGCGGTGCTTCACTGGTTGTAGCATGACCTAAGTATAGTAGGCGAGCGCAGGTTCTGCTTAAATAGGTAGTGCACTCTTCACTCAGCCGCAGTTGCCACAAAGATGCCGGTTGGAAGATGAAATGGCATCCATCGCGAACTCAATACTCGATACTTGTTGGTGCGTTATTACCCCGCCCATCACCTAGTACACACCGCCATACTGACCCTGTAAGTGGAAAGCGTAACCGTGACCATGTCATGCTACGCCATTCTCGGAACGAAAGAAGGCATCTTGAGACGATCTGAAATATTCGGATGTGGCCAAGAGCATGAGTCTGGGGTTACGATCCCAGTCGCGTCACCTGTGGGGGTGGCTCATCGCGTTTCAAAGTCGCCGTGAATCTCATTCGGATGCCAATCTCTTGATAGCATTCGGTATCATAGTATGCTCTCACTAATGCTCTTCGCAAAAAGCAACCGTTCTTATCCAGTATCTAGGTATTGAATTCTTACAGTAATACCGCCCTCCCAAAACACCCGGGGATTTCGAATCAACCACATTCCCATGTGCAATAACGGCACGTTGCGTAACTCGGATATTGGCATAAAACAGTGCAAGCCAAACACAAATGATACACCGCCATGCGATTTTTCTTACCTACTGATACAGTCTAAGTCACAGGAGACCGTATAATTACAATGTTGACCAACACTAGTGTATACGCTTGGATTATGATAAACATCACACTAAGTCTCTATTCAGTAGTCAAGGTCCCCCAACGTCTTCATTTAGTACAGAGTTCTCTATTTGGGCTGACGGCAAAGGGGCTAGGCCTGGGCGGTACCGAGCTTCGGCATAGATTGTCTCGGTCTGGCCTCTCCTTATTACAGTTTTGCGAGGATTCACCGCTTTACCGCAATTTGAGCTTTTAGAGTACATAAGAGTAAAGTTAGCCAGCTACCGGATGATTCACTTCATGTAACAAAACCTTGGAAAGATACCATACTCAATAGCAGCAATTTTTTACATCGTCAAGGGGACCATGAAGCTTTGAACCCCTATTAAGCTAAGTGGGAGATCTCCAGATCACAACAGATGATTGAATAGCCTCGCTTCCGGCTGCCGGTTATGCATTAGTGTTGCCGACTTGCGAGATTAGGGGGAAATGGTTAAGCTAAAAGCTGACGCCTTGCACATGGCCTTACACTCTTGTATAAGTACAGCTCGCATGGTAGGGCTGACGGCGTTAGGGCAATTTCCTAAAATAGAAAGGCAGTCAAAATTCCTTGCCTATTCTAGAATACCTATCTCAAAACTAATGGCAAATATCGACAAGTCCTACAATTCCAAAACTTTATTCTTTATGGCATGCAAGTATATTGGCGAGATGTAATCACAGGTATGTGAATAGGGGTTTCCTTTTGTGTGCAATAACAATACAGTAGTCAATACTGGAACTACCAGCAGTAAGAGCTGTGATAGCTCGATCGTGACTTTAAAAGCATTATGACAGTCGGTCTTTTCTTGCTTCTAGATATAACAATACTATTGTTAGGCCCTAAGTACGCAGGAGGCTAGCGGGAGCCCTTACAGTGGGTACGCAATGAATACTATATAAATGCCTAAGTCTTCCCAATTAATTGGAAAGGCTCGGGAATCAATAATTTTGAACCCTTACTCTCATATACTACAAAGCAGCGGCCTCTTTGCGATTCCACTTCATTATAGTTGTACTATTCTCTCACATTTATATATATGTTACACTCGTCTGCAATACGATCAGTCTTTTTCGATAGCACTCCATTGTTCGTGAGTGCCGGTTGATGTAAACGGTTTTAAACTTCAAGTTGGCCAGAACTACTCAACTGTATTGTCAGGTATGTACTATGCAAGAGTTTATTGGCAGTTCTCGTACTAGGATCGCGGTAAAGATTTAGGCACATAAAGGTCTGAGTCCTCCCAACTAGTTAGGAGTGAATTAGCGTAATAAGTGCTTGTATTAAGGGCTTAGCAGAGCGTTCAAATCGCAATGATCTAGCTTCTGTAACAAGGGCTAGAAGCCCAGGGCTTGGAAGGATATTCGATTTACAATAATCTACTAGGGCGCCAAGGAGGCCGTACAAGTCCAGCTCTCCTCAGCTCTTACGGCGATTTAGGCTTTTCGCTTTCGTTCTTCGCTTTCGTTCGCTTGATCTTGCCGATATTTCTCCATATTGCCTCTTTTTGTGATTAAGCAGATAACAAGTAGCTAAGTGTGCGGTCTGCCGCTTATGATATTACTTACATGATATTGGAAGCGCCGACCCGTGGCCTAGGATATGTACTGCGATCCCAGTATTTTGGATCAGCCTGTGTGACAGCTTCAAAGGAGCCATGAAGGTCTTTCAGCCAGGCAGTGATCTAAAGTTTATATGTACAAAAGTTTCGCCTTTCCTCTCCCGCCCCGTATTGCCTATCTTACCGAGCCAGACATATACGGGTAGCAGAATACTGGAGCCTTCTATAAATGCCGCTCGTATGATTATATTCGAAGCCCTAAGCCGGATGTCCCGGGCGGATACTGTCCCGGGTCCTCGGCTCCGATAAGGTTAAATCCTTGCCCCCACATTTCTACCAAGCCTCACTCCAGAGCATATACTCCTGACATCTATTTGTCACCCGACCTGACAATCGTCCAAACATACTCACTGTTACAAGGGACAAGGAGACTCCTGCTGGGATATAACCAGATAGCGTCCACGAGGGCAGCTTGGAGACCTTCGCGCAACAAGTGTCTATTGCCTACCTCAAGTAAAGGGTTCTGACGCTCGGCACCAGTCTCGAAGAAATGTGTAGATTCTAAATCTATAGACCCATATATGCCTAATTATTTAATTTTCCTGCTGAAGCAGCATGGGCGGGTCGCGATAGAGTTAACTGATAGGGGGGCTTGCATTTTCACGTATTGCAAGGGGGTCATTTCACAGACGAAAATGGGGAACTTAACCATTTTCGCCTGCCTAAGTGTCAAGGTTGATGGCTCCGTAGTGAATAGAGAGACTTGTCTGTAGCTATGGCGGTAGCCTCGGTAGTTGGGACTCAATAGAGTGATCGATTGATTCCCGGATCGTCTAAATCAAGAGGGGTTCAGTCACTTATATATATATAGAATCTAGTTTTACACCCTAGGGTGGCTGTGAACTGGTTCCCGCACACTCAGTATAAGTATACACCCCTTAAAGCTTTCGCGTAGATTTCTTTAACTTCCTAGTTGATATACTTGCGTTTTATGTGATCAAACCATTCCCCATTGAATTTAGCAATAGTCACTAGCCGAATGTTCGTATAAATTAGTATTATGCCTCCCCCGGCCAGGGTCCCAAACTCGGTAGGTTATCCGGGGCCATTTCAGAGAGTTTATGACGCATTTCTGGTTCCGGCGGATAGATCTGACCATTGAGTTAACGTCCGATCATCCGATATTATTAACTCCGCATCGGGTCCTTCCATGCCCTATCGCCTGGATATACGTTACAGCCTCATCTTCACAAATGACTGGCCGAGATACGTATTGAAAGTTATGACTACCCTGGCTTGTTTGGCCGACATCCTTGGAAGTCAAAATTCGCCTCGTTGAGCGATATTCGGCCTTCAAAGCTAAGAGGATAATTGCTAACCTCTAGTATCTCAGTTCAAGATGTGTCGTATAAGGAGATGTCTTTCACACAGATAGACTCCCATGGCATCGCCTATCGTAGTCGGCCTGAAGAGTCCAGCACTCGTCATAGTGAAGGAGGGCTGTAGTTGTAGATACAACACCCCGCGAGGAGAATCACATGCCGATGACATATAGTAGAGCTCAGCCGCCGGTGTCGGCGTGACTCCAAATGTCCTGTATTATAACGCCATCACGGCATGAGATAACGGCTGTCGATCTTCGAATTTTCCCCGTATATTGCCAAACTAGCCAGGTTGGCTCCTGGATCAACCCGTTGGATGTTTTTGAGGCCTTATCCCCTTAACGGCAGGTATTTCGGCTCCGCGCGACTTAAAAAGTGGAATAGCGGGGCCGAAACTACCGCATAAGAATCTGGGTCGCCTGGGTCAGGGTTGCACGGCATCCTCCCGTTGGGTTGAAACAACAATACTACATACCTCGCTACCTACTTAGTATAAAGTGGAAACCGATGTCAACGTAGCCACGACTACTACCTCGCCAATGGAAGTATTTCGCGACATGATGACATCGATTGAATGACCACATTTGATATTGAAGTGGTGCTTACACACCAACATGTACGGACTTGGAGTTTTTTTTTGGCCTATTTTCTTATGTTTTCTAGTCAAACCACTTGCTTTTATTTGATCAATCAGTTCCCCATTGAATTTAGTGATAATCTTTAGCATATGTAGTATTCCTCCTACGCTAGGGCCCATGGGTAGATGAGTCACCCCCGGGTTGTCTCAATATAATATTTATGGTGTATCAATGCGAAGTTCATATCGGACTTCATCTACTATAGGACTTTACCTTTTCGGAACCGTATCGGCAACCAATCAGCGGCATGGTTCCCAACTATATTTAGTTCCTTACTGTTAGGCCCACGCTTCTGGTCGCGCAGAAGTCCGCGCAGAAGCCCGCGCATGCCGTATATGCAAGGCGGTGTGATACCTCATTCTACATATTTCTCTAACATTGAACGGCTTCATCTAGTGGGTGATTAGTGATCAAGCAGACCAAAGTGAGTTTGGGAACTGCTGCGTATCTCGCGTACGTCATTTGCTTATACACCCGCACTATACTAGTGTAATGCAGGTGTCGTGCGCATCTCACTCCGCCGGCACGTCAAAGCTTAATAGGCTATCGAGCCCCGTTTTTTACCATTTCAAGTATCGATTTGTACGGATCCGCAGGGGTATAAGAATTTATCTGGTCAAGTATTGCGGGCCCAAGTACCTATAGACGAAGATATCTTCAGCATGGGAAAATTGCCAAGAAACACTTGACATGGTTAATTCTTTCCTATGGCCAGAACTACGGCAACCATAGTAGCAGGCTAGGCTTTCGGCTCCCGCTCCCGCTCCCTGTACTTGAGGTGGCCAATAGACACTTGTTGTTGCACCAAAACCTCCGAAACCGATCACGGGGGGCTATCTGGCGATACACCGGGAGTCTCTTTGTCCACGTCTATGGGTCTGTGCCTTGTGTCTTGTGCCTTGTGCCTTCTGCCTTGTGCCTTCCGCCTTGTGCCTTGTGACATTTGTCTTCAACTCGCCCAGAACCCCGTTTAGGTACTGTCATGACCTCGGGGATGGGGTAGGCATGAACTCTATTGTTGCGCAAAAAGGTCTATACACCTTCGTGGACTAGCTATATACATCCATGCCCTTTGTTCTAGTTGATCGTCATATAAGTGATCGTATAGGTGATCATAACAAATATCGTTGATTTAGTGGGTAATTCGCAATTCAATCACAGATCCATAAGCCGTAAAGCTTGGTTAGCCCCCTATTTAACCCCTGCTTTTTCGTATACCACTTTACCTTTGGATCGTCCTAACGGCCTATGCAGTCAATGACGGTGCATTTGCCTTATCTACGTATTGCTGCCTAAGCAATACGGGCAATGCGGACATTTGCGGATATTGCAGATCTTTGTATGTGGTAGTTTGTCTATAAGATCAAAAGCTCTGTTCCAGAGCTGTTCAGATAGCGAGTTGGAATTCAAGTACCTCGCCCTATTACTCAGTTCTATGTCCTTTGACGTCTCGGGGGAATTGTGGACTTGTGATCCGGATTAACAGCTATCCTACTCCATACTAGCCGAGTGGACAACGGCGGGCAACAGCGGACATTTGCTGGAGCAAGCACATCACTCAACTGATGATATTGGTTCCAACTCCCTGGGACTATTCTGTCTCGCCTTCAAATTAAACTCATACTCTCAAAAACAAAACAATCATATCGGCCAAGGTTCAATATCGCCCCAATCTTAATTCGTCCCCGGTCGTGTTTCAAAAATGGAGTGCCCCTACAAACCCAGTAGTTCGTCTGCAAAGCAGCAGAAACACGACACCAAGGAGAATGAAATTATACCTATTCCGCAACCTCCTGCTCACTGGTTCATCGGAAACCTACCGGAGATGGACCCGTCTTTTCCACTCTCGTCCATATGGCGTCTTGCAGATGAGTATGGCGATATCTATAAGCTGAACCTCATTTCGAGACAAAATGTATTTGTCTCCTCTTACGAGCTCTCCCATGAGCTCATGGATGAGACCCGTTTTCAGAAGGCCCCAACCGGGGGAACTAAAGAACTAAGAGCTCTCTTAGGCGATGGCCTGTTCACCGCTTACGGAGATGAAGAGGTAAGGTTTCGTTACACTTTAATATGCCTAAGCAATTCTCTGATACCTTCGTAGAATTGGGGCAAGGCTCATCGTATATTGATGCCTGTCTTCGGCCCGTTGGCCATCAAGAAAATGTTCCCCGAGATGCAGGATCTGATATCCCAGCTGGTACTCAAGTTGGATAGAATGGGGCCAGACAACGAGATTATACCTACTGACGACTTCACGATAAGTGTTCCTTATAAATGAAAGATGACTCTATACTGACTCTCTTCTACAAATTGGCATTTGACGTAATCGGGCTTTGTGGCTTCGGATACCGCTTCAATAGCTTCTATCGAGACGGGATCCACCCATTCGCTCAGCAAATGGCCGCTGCGCTTACCGAGGCCGGAAAACGATCGAGCCGTTCATCTGTGGAAAACTACTTGCGCGTCAATGCGGCCAAGGAATTGCAGGATAATATTGAATCGATGTGGAAACTTTGTGATGAGCTTGTTGCTGAGCGCAAGAGGAATCCGCAGCCCGATGCAAGAGATTTACTGAATACCATGCTGAATATTACTGATCCTCAAACTGGAGAGAAACTCTCAGATGAAAACATTCGCTTCAACATGGCTACATTTCTGGTAAGCTGTCAACAACTTCTTACATTTTTTTAAACTTACCATTATAAATAGGTTGCTGGCCATGAGACGACAAGCGGCACCTTATCATTCCTATTCTACCAATTACTCAAGAACCCAGAGACATACCACAAAGCCCAGGAAGAAGTCGACCGGGTAGTCGGTAACGGCATATTGAAACCGGAGCATCTTCCTCAACTCAAGTATATCGAAGCCTGCATCCGGGAAACAATGAGATGCCAGAGCACAATCGGTTTACTCAACCGTCAGCCCCTCGAAGACACAGTCATTGGCGGGAAGTACAAGGTTAGTAAGGATGACGTCGTAACATGCAATATCCGAGGACTGCACCATGACCGCAGGATATGGGGAGAAGACGCGGATCTTTTTCGCCCGGAAAGGCTTATGGATGGACGCTGGGAGAAATTGCCACCCAATGCCTTGAAGACGTTCGGAGACGGAGCCAGAGCTTGCATCGGTCGGTTCTTCGCGGAGCAGGAGATGGCTATCACAATAGCAATGATTCTGCAACGTTTCCAACTCTCTATGGTTGATCCGAGCTATGACTTACGTTAGTTGGCCCGTCTATTCTGTTCCGTTATTATACTAATAGTGATCCGCAGGTATGAAGAGCACGTTGACCGTTAAGCCTGATGGGTTTAAGATCAAGGCCGCAAGGAGACCGGGAAGAAGTGCAATGGTGGGGATCCCAGGTGATTCGCAGGTGACCACCGACAAATCTTCCGATAGTGGATATGATACCAGCGATGAATCACTAGAAGAGAAGCGAGCTGGGAAATCATTTTTAATCCTTTACGGCTCCAACGCCGGCACATGCAAATATTACGCTGAGGATTTGGAAACAGCGGCAAAAGACCGCGGGTTCAAACCTACGGTTAAATCCATGGACGAAGGGACAGAACGACTGTCACAGGATATCCCGGTGGCCATCATCACTCCGTCCTACGAAGGCAAGGCTGCGGACAACGCCAGGAATTTTGTATCATGGCTTGAAGCTGGTAAGCCCGATAAACTCAAGGATGTGCCGTTTGCTGTATTCGGTGTAGGGAACAGCGAATGGGTGAGCACATTCCACCGCATCCCGAAGTGGGTTGATGAAGTAATGCCTAAGCTTGGGGCTAAGAGAATTATTTCGCCGAAATTCGTGGACGTCAAAGGAGACGTCATTGGTCCCTGGGACGATTGGCGGGATGAACTGCTTACCTCCCTTACCGGTCAACCACAATCTGTCCCCACTACTACTGACTTGGAAGTGACTATCAAAAAGTCGAACACAGTTGACTTGCTAGCTGTGGAGACGACTTCCATGGGAGTTGTGAAGGAGAACAAACAGATTGCCGGAACTGAAGTGGGATTCGCCAAACGTCACACGGAAGTCGAGCTACCCGAGGGGGTTACATATGAACCTGGAGGTACGTCTGCTGGAAGAAATTTTGTTGAAATCAATCTGACCCGTCCTTGCAAGATTACTTGGTTGTCCTTCCGACAAACCCCCTAGACTTGGTTCAACGTGTGGCTACACGGTTTGGTCTGAATGTTACGGACATCATAACTGTCAACGGCACGAGCAAAGCATTTTTGGTACGTGACTTGTGTAATGTACCTCTATGCGTTGAACTGACCGATAGTACAGATTGGCCGAGGACCGAGTACTGTTATTGAGATCCTCAGCGGGCGCGTTGAGTTGGGGACTTTGGCCTCCAAGCGTCAGATCGAAGCGATTGCGAAGACAGCAGAAGGAAGCGAACAGCGCAAACTCCAGGACTTAATTTCTTCCGAAGACACATTCAAAAGGGAGGTTATTGACAAATGCATGTCAGTGCTCGATATTCTCGAGGGCTATCCCAGCGCTAAGCTTTCCTTCGCCGCTTACCTCGACATGCTAAGGCCGCTGGCGCCACGGCAATACTCTATTTCGTCCTCCCCACTCGCGACACCTCCAGGAAAGCCCGTACGTGCTTCATTAACGTACGACATACAATCGGCGCCGGCGCTCAGCGGCAACGGCCGTCTGTTCGAGGGCGTGGCGTCAACGTATTTGGCGAGTCGTACTGTTGGCTCGCGGATCCCGTGTTCTGTGCGCCGCTCCAACACGGGCTTCCATCTCCCCAAAGACCCCAAGACCCCTATCATCATGGTTGCGGCCGGCACGGGCTTAGCACCGATGCGTGGATTCATGCAGCAGCGCGCACGCATAGCAGCGAATAACCGGAATACGCTCGGACCTGCGCTCCTTTACTTTGGATGTCGCGACTTTGAAAAGGATTTCTTATACGCGGATGAACTGCGCGAGTGGGAGAGGCTGGGCGCCGTACAGGTCCGACCAGCATTCTCGCGCCGTGGGCCCCCAAGGGCTCAGGGACAGGCAGAGTATAAGTATACACATGAACGTATGTGGGAAGAGAGAGAAGAAATTCGAGAGTTGTTTAAACGAGAGGCGAAGATCTTCGTGTGTGGTTCCGCGAGCAAGTTGGCCAAGAGCACGAACGAGGTGACGATGCGCATCTGGAGGGCTGGTTCCGCCGATAGGAGCGAGCAGGATGCGCAAGACTGGCTGGCCAGTATTCGTGAGGTGAGGTATGTGAGTGATGCGTTCGACTGAACAGTTAGTTGTAAACGTTGAGAAAGCCGAGAAAGTCTGAAAAGAGCAGAGAGATCTTTGGAACTGTTAGGGAAGGTACACGTATATGGGCCAAAACTTCTCTGTTACCTATTTTAAGTTATACGTCAATACTGTTATATGCATGCATTGTTACACCCACCACGTGCAGCACTTGCCTCATCAAGAGCCGAGATACACACTGTACTATCATCAACTGTCCAGTAGTCAGTTGCATATCCAATGAAATGGTGAGATGGCCGAGTGGTTATGGCGCTGCGTTCAGGTCAAACTGAACAAATTTCGCAGTGGAGCAATCCGCGTGGGTTCGAGTCCCACTCTCATCATCAATACGATTTATTCCTGAATCTCAGGAATAATGAAGTTTTTTTCCTTCATTATTTTTATAGAATCGTTGTAGTAAACCAAGGTGGTGGAGTTATCGGTGACGTAGAAGTTACAGATTGATTGACACAGCAGCTACTATAGGGGTCCTTCTCTATATCTAGAGGAAGTAGCAGCAGTAACAAGGTTTGGTCCCTGCCAACTGTACATTCATTCACGCACCTTGTGCTACCTAGGTACCTTCCTGAAACAGGACTGCTTTGCGTATAGGGGTATCGACCCATTGTCTAATCGACAACACATGTTCATCTGGAATATTTCATAATTCGTCATGGCGACCAAGCGATCTCGCAGTCTAGAACTAGTAACGAACCCCTTCATTAAGAAGAGAAATCTACAATGGAGTATTGACATCACTGGCTTACCCCACGACGCCGCTAGCTCAGGCAGCTGTGATGAAGACGAGAAATCGCTGCACCAAAATGAGCAGCCACCAACAACCTCTGCGATAGAAGCTGGGAAAGCCAGCGTAGAGGATCATCTCGATTACTTCAGTGTACTTCTGGCTAAAACCACCTTGTCACCATTTCCTTCAGACACCACTCATCTCTCTGTGAAAGATTATCGGAACCTATACGAGGCCAACGCAGGAAGTCCCCAGGGAGCTCACTTCATCATCCATCAGCATGACCATCCGATCGCAGGTACGCATTATGATCTACGGCTGCAAATCAATGAAACGAGCAGTGCATCATGGGCCATCATGTACGGGCCCCCTGGGGACCCGAATAGTTTCCGGCTGAACCGAAATGCGACTGAGACGAGAATTCATTGTATATGGGCAAGTCTCATCTTGAGATCTATGGTCAAATTCTCAAATATCAACAGATATACTGACAAGTAGTAGAATCATTTGATTGAAACAGCCTCCCACGCCACTGGCTCGCTTCTCATCTGGGATACAGGGACTTACTCCATCCTACCAACAGAGCGGAAGAGTTCGCGAGATGACTCGCAATCCTCAACAGATGAAGATAGCAGTTCGCCACAGCTAACGGAGCAACAAAAGCTGCATCAGGCATTTTCGGCGCGGAAGATCAGACTACAGCTTCACGGCGCGCGTCTACCGTCACCGTATGTGTTGAACCTACGTCTAACGCGTGAAGAGGATGCCGCAGGACGGGCACGCAGCACCCGCGTACCCAAAACTCGACGAAGACGAGGCGCGCCAACTGCGATTTCGGACAGATTCACCAGATCCGGCGCCAAAGGGAAGAAAGCCGTCGAACCCACCACGAGTTCCGACTCGGGGTCCGATGCTGACATTGTACATGCTCCTGCGCGGCAAGTTAAAGACGACGAGAGGAATATTTCAGCCACCGAGCGTGAACTGCGCGAGCTTGAGGATGAGGAGGTTCGCAGGACCAATGCGTATCCTGGGGCAATCAATTCTATCGGCAGCGTGCACCAACGGCGTTGGTATCTATCTCTAGACCGCGAGGCTAGTGGGTTTGTGAAACGACGGAGAGAGGGTAGAGTTGTTTGGGAAAGTGCAGATGCCCGTTCAGACGGCGCAGTAGAGGGTCTTCGGAAAGCAGGCAGCAGCAGATACGAGAAAAATCCAGATCGAGATGAGGTTATCACGTCACGGTTGGCCTATCCATTCTATGTTCGCGGCGTTGAGCGTGAACGTAGTGTGGTTACCGGTCGACTTGGTAGCGAAGTATTAAAAGATGAAGGAGTGATTGGATATGTTGGGCGGAGGGGCTGGCAGGCGATTTTGAAATGAACTCAAGCATCTGTCTCTGTTACATATTCCCATTGCCACCATTATAGGGTAGCTGCATGTGATTGGTACATTTATTTGCTAGGGACATCAATGTCTCGAGGTTTGATAAAGGGTCTTCCCCTTATAAGAGCGTGCCTGCAAGAAGATACTCCATATGTCATATCTTTGTGAATTATCCCTTAATCCTTGCTCTACGAGTTGACAAATCGGTTGGCAATTCTCATGAGCCAGAGATTTCTTTGAAGCATGAAGTATACTATGATGCGGTAGCACTGTATGACTATAAAAGCTCAAATATCCAGAAAGTCTAAATCTGCAGGGTTTGAATGTACACTACTAGCCTTAGACGGATCAAATTTACTTGCTATATCAATCTGGTAATGAAACAAAACCTTAAATAGCAGGTATGAGCAAAGAAATAACCAGTTGCACACATCTCAGAAGGTCTTGAGTGAGCTGGCCTTATGTTCGCTCTTGATGATGGGAATCCCATGTGCACTGGTAGTGCAATAGATACACATTGATTCTTCTGTAGACCAATCCATTTCAGAATCTTGTTCTGATAAGGACGCTGAGAAGTTCTCTTCCTTAATCTCTGTGTCACTCCAGTTGTCTAGAGACTCCGTCTTGACCGAAGAGACCTTCCTGTTCCTTTGTCTTCTGGTGCTAACTGGCTTAGCGCCCATGTTGCTAACCGATGCGGCAGTCCTTTGAACATTGGCCCTGAGTCGCTCCACGTCAACCGATATACTGTTCTCCGAGGTCCGTATGAGGAGTCTAGGGCTAGGACTCTTGATGTAAGGTCGCATTGCTATGTCTTTTAGTACGCTGCTTTGTTTGGCTTTTTTAAGCGCATGTTTTTCCAAGGATAGAGAGCTAGCATGGATATAGGTGCCGTTACTGTGATCCCTGAAAACAACATCCAATTCTTCGCTCCAGTCAGCCATAGATACTGTCGTGGCATAATGCATTCCTCGGAAGATTGGGCCGTGGCCACTCAATTTGAGGCCGACAGCGTTGAAGTCGTTTCTGACACATTGGTTGCATCTACAAGTGAATAACCCCAAGTACGCGTGCACCATTTCGTGAATCAATATGTTCACCAGTTGTGCAAGGTTGTGTTGGCCCTTCTCTATGGAGATTGAGATTTCGCAGACGTACGATCCTTTACCGTGCCGTTTGAATTTACAGCGGCCTATTGAGGTGGCGTCTAGGAAATCTTTTAATGCCAATTTTCGAATCAACGGCAGAGGACCGTGTGTGAGGGATCCAAAGAAGAAGAATTCGTCTAGATACTTCATAAGTATTGTCAAGGTGTTGTATAGATTCAAGTCTGAGGCATCAAGCTCCTTGCATAGTATTTTTCTCTGGCACTCGAAAAGCTCAATGAAGTCCATCTTGGCTTTTCTTTGATGTGGTGTGAGTTTGCTATTGCTGAGCTCATAAAAACTTGCCACGGTGCAGTTCAAGAGCTCTCTTGCTCTGTAGGCGCCTGGCTGCAAAATTGGGCGGACATTGTCCCCTATCCTGTATGCGAATGGCTTTGGATGTTCCACATTGTCTATCTTAGCGGCTTCCTTCGTTTTGTCAAACATCTTTGGAGTATTTTGGGTGTCTCAGCTCGAGAGTAGATTTTTCCTGCTGTGGTGATGATGTACTATTCCAACGAAACGCCTACTGGACTAGGATAAAAACCTTTGCTATATATAAGAAATTAACCATACGCAACACAGGTTGAAGCCACATTGGTAACGATCCAAAGTGATTGAGACGAATCGAGATAAATCTAGACCACAAAAGCAAGGGCTCTGAAACCATGGTTCGTCATAGCGTTCTCTCGAGTGTTGTAAATGGCAACCATGGAGTTCGCAGGGAAGCTTCCCTCTAAATCCCTGGGTACCTTTTCGGTCTGCCACTCTTAACTGTACGGATATATACATAATCCTCTTTTGATAGTTCCTTGGAGAGCTATTACTGATACAAAGGTACCTATGTTACTCTGAGTGCAGTACAGGTGATTAGATTTTGGAAACAGTAGCAGACAGGTGAGGATAGTGCGTTCAGTCCCTTACGGACTCCTGATCTTGTTCTTTCCCTGTGAGTATCTGACAATTCCCACCCAGGGGCCACAAGGAGTAGTTGAATAAATCACATATTCGAAGATTAACATATCTCTTTATTAACAATAATGCAAAAATATGTGGAATTGGGAAGTTCATGCTTAACCGGCTGCTTAGTCGGATGTGAATTCGTTAACTAGGTCTGCCACGAGTTGACCAATACGCGTTGCCCATTGCACACACCGACGCCGCTAGACGTTCTGAAGGCAACTGGCTTCCCAAAAATTTAAACAGAAGGAAGGAGGAACAGGTCCTTGTATCCTTATTTCCAATTCACGCTTGTGGCAGCTCCTCACGATCCCATCCTTAAGTTCCCCAACACAGAGCGACTACAATAATTCTTATAGTATCAAACCCTTTTTCGACACTCCAGAATCCTTACTGCTTTGGAAGATTGTAATCATCACCTAGGACGGGCAACTGTGAGCAGCGTGGCATCAGAACTCCCTTCCACTTGTTTCACCAGGCACTGTACATCCAAGTGTCGCGCCGTTGGCATCCTCACGCGTCTTCACGCGTCCTCCAGCTTCCTGCATACTTCCCCTTGACACACTTATCATCATTTGTTTTCTGTTGTTCTACGTATTTTGATCCCCTTCTAAGCACAATTATCCACGCCTGTTTACTGCGCCATGGCGGAACCCGAAATCATGGATTTGAAGAACGCAACCGATGCAAACACGCCTCAGGCGCCTGGCAAAGTTGGAGAGCAAGTCGAAGAGCAAGTCGAAGAGCAAGCCGAAGAGAAAATCGAAGAAAAAGCCAAAGAGCAATGTGAAGAGCAATCCGAAGAGCAATCCGAAGAGCAATCCGAAGAGCAATCCAAAGAGCAATCCGCTTCACAAGCTGAGGAGAAAGCTAAGGAGAAAGTTGAAGAGAACGCTGAAGAGAAGCCTGAACAGCAGCCTCAAGAGAAGCCTCAAGAGAAAACTGGAGAGAAATACAGCCTATGGAAAAATACCAAGAAGGCAAGCAAGATCTCCCAGGAAGTGGCCAAGAAGGTAGCAAAGAAGATGGCCAAGAAGATGGCCAAACCCGTAATCGAATGGATTCTCAGCCCACCAACCGTGCGCCATCCAAGACAGCATCCAGAGTGGCCAGGCTACACAGGCATCGGAACCAAGCTCGACTTCCGACTCCAGGTGCAGATGTACGAGTCGCGCAGTCTCATCGAGAACACCATCGCAAGCTTCTTCCCGACCAAAGACTTCCGCAACTTGACCACCAACCAGCTCGCCGCCCGAAAGAAGATCATCACGCTATTCAAGAACCTCAGAGAAAGCAACGATCCCTTCGGCACGTACGAGCTGGACCTCTTCATGCATCTCTTCGACGAATTCTTCTTCTTCGGCGCCCTATGCAACAAAGGCCGACCACGCATCTGGCTCCGCGTCTGGCTACACGAAGACCGCCACGCACAGCGCCTCGTAGCGCCCTTCTTCGAACCTCTCATGCCGTGGGGATTCACGCGCGACCGCTGGGTGCGCGGCTACGGCCCTGTGTCGGAGATCCACATCGCCGGCGAGACCTTCTACATGGACCCCGTGCCCCTCTGGTTCCTTCTGGAGACGCTGATCCACGAGATGGTGCACGTCTACATCAACCTGTTCATGTGCCGGTGCCCGCCGTGCTGCTGCGACTCGCTCAACACGTGCGGCCTCGGCGGCCACGGACAGTCCTTCCTGATGCTCATCGACTGCATCGACCAGACGCTGCGATCCTGGGGCGTCGGTCTCAGCGGGCTCTGGAAGGGCATGTGCAGGTACTACTGCGCCGCCGGAGCTGCGTGTCCCGAGGCCGGAGAACATGACCAGAAGGGGTTCAGGCTGTTCCGCTTTGACGAGATCTGCTCCCTCCGCGAAAAGGAGTTGCGCCTTGTGGGAAACCGCACCCTGCCCTGCGAGGACGAACTAGCTTTCCAGCTGGAAAAGAAGCGCTGCCCCGAAGTGGCGATCCATACAAAGGACAATAAGCAGTACAAGTTGGGAGTAGACTGGGCAGAGGTGAATAAGCTGAAACCAGTCGATAAGAGAGAGCCGGGCATGCAGGTTTACATGACTGCTTGTCAGGCTGGAGCCACGAACGTCGAACAGGCTATGCTTGATCGAACCGGCGACATTGTCCAGGCCTTGCTCGCAAAGGCAGCCGCTGAGGCACCCAAGAAGTCGTCGACTAAACTTAACCTACCTTGGCTAGGCATCGGTGGCAAGGTTAAACCCAAGAAAACGGACGGTTAAACCAAAACAGACATTACGAGTATTATGTTCATTATTTGCACGCATGGACGGGGAAGAATTGGCTTTACATGCATGGCTGGGGAGTTATAAGCGCTATTTCACTTGCAGATATTTACTGGCTGGGTAGGAATTTGGCTAGCATTGCTGTGCATTTTTGCACCTCCAGGATTTCTGAGCTTCTGAGACACTATGACGACGTACGTGGTACGATATTCACATGACCTTTGTCCTGTGAGGGAAAGACAAGACACATAGCAAGGTGTCCTGTATTCATTGCATTAACCCTTAGGCTAGATACAATCAAGTAACACATTCTATTTACATTAGCAACTCTATATCTACAAAAAGGCAAGCCCATCGTGCCAATAATACATGAAATGCCCACCCTTATAAGGTAGGAGTCGATGCGTTATCATTATTTTTCGTACCAGTAGCATCCAGACCACAATCCCTTGCTCTCTAAGACTCAGGCTTGTACACTCCATCCTTGCACAACAGCACGACTTTCTTGAAAAAGCGGCGCCACTCCAAGGGGTCTCCCTTGAGTTTGACGAAACGGACCTCGAGTAATTCCTGAGATCCCGGAAGGTAATACTTATCAATTAGGATCTCGCCGTGTATGCCTTGCTTGCGATCGTCGATAGTCTTGACCCTGAGCGTAGCCACATGATCTCCTTGACCAACAGAGGGGTATGCTGATGGCAATGGTACATTAAGGTTATGCAATGCATCGCTTAACATCTGAACAAGTAGCTGTGGGGGAATATGCGAGAAGAAGCGTGTGAAAGAATGTGCTGGAACAATATCTCGGAATTGCCTCGCGCGCTGTGTCAACGTCATGGGCACACCTCGAGTCTGCGAAAACTGGCTCATTGATGGTTCCTCAGCAAGCGCATCGAAGAAGGTGGACGATTGTGTGGCGCCAGGTGGAAGCGATGCGTCCGATATAGATGTTGGTTGTGTCGAGGAGACGGAGTGCGGGGTTGGCCTCTCCCAGTCAAAGAGGACATCGTTAATGGGCGTTTCGGGTTGACTTAGAGCCATCTTGGTGTGACTTGAACCGACATCATCAATTTCCATGGCATCTTGAGATGCTTGTGAGCGTTGAGAGGCAGGGGCTTGTTGACTGAAGTCAATGTGGAGATTCTCAAGCATCTTAGTTGCTACGTTGATTGGATCAGAAATCTGGCCATCAGCTGCAAGAAACCGATTATTCCTGGTATACCAGGGATGCTGTCGGATCTGCGCAAAAGAGAATCGCTTTTTTGGGTCGATATTCATCATGCCCCTAAGTAATGAGAGTGCCTCAGCGGGAATCCTTTCCCAAAGGCTGTCGGAGCTGCGGCCGTTCGTTTTCCTATACTCCTGGAACTCCCAACTCTGTGCCGTCGGCTCTTCCCATGGTGTATTGCCAACAAGTAGCACAAAGAGGATGACACCGCATGACCATATATCAACCAATTCAGGGGCGTACTTGGATGCTTCGTCCACTCGTCTATCTGATCTTGCACAGGCAAGAACTTCGGGAGCAATATAAGGTGGACTGCCGCACATGGTTGCGCTCAACTTCTTCTGGCCCTTGTACTCGAACATGGTCGCCAGGCCAAAGTCGGCGATCTTCAAATTGCCGCTTTCCGACATGAGTATGTTCTCGGGCTTGAGATCACGATGAGCCACGCCCTTTGAATGCATGAAACTCACGCCACTAATGAGTTGAAGGAAATAGAGTTGTGCGATGTCTTCGGTGACGCCTACGT
Organism: Xylaria sp. 218_066; assembly: GCA_019843955.1. Taxonomy (NCBI): domain Eukaryota; kingdom Fungi; phylum Ascomycota; class Sordariomycetes; order Xylariales; family Xylariaceae; genus Xylaria; species Xylaria sp. 218_066. The sequence goes on along the minus strand of JADKYC010000034.1, from coordinate 274,873 downwards.
CAGCCTCGATCTTGTCGAAGAGGTCGCCTCCCTCGGCATATTCCATAGCTATCCATCGCCAAACATGATCCTCTCCAGTGGCAAACCATTCGATCACGTTTGGGTGTTGACCGATATGGGAATGGAGTGAGACCTCCATGGCGATTTGCTTGGCGGAGATGCGGCCATTGCGGAGCGCGTAGCCCTTGTGTATTAACTTGACGGCGAATATGGGTGTTGGTGCATCCAGAGGCATAGCTTTCTTGACTCTGAGGAATTGGTCAGCAGGCTGACCGAAATCTAGAAGAACAGAAAAGCGCCTTACGATGCATATGCTCCTCTTCCTATCGTCCTTGATATTATTCTAAATGGTAGATCGTCCGGCAGAGGATCCAACTGAGACTGTTCCATCTTGTTTTAGTACATGTGTGACTTAACGAGGTCAATACAGCAAAACCACATCACTTCATTCATTTCACATTTGCAGATGTCTGGAAAATCAAGAGGAAAAAATCAAAACCAAACAGAACATATCATTAGAGAGCTTTCGCGACAACATTATGCAAATGGGAGTAGACGACAGCAGTGCACCAAGAAATGGTTCACGAGTGAATATCTGAGAATGGCTTAGACTCACCATGTTGCCTTGATATGGTCGACGCGTTTAGACGCGTCTGCGGAGCCAATTAATTAAATCTAGGGTACTGCAGGATGGGGACCAGGTCGGCGTTGTTGTCTTGTCTGAGGGCGATTTCACTTTGTCGGAATTCGTTGGTTCTGGAGCTCTGGGTTGATCTGGGTCCTTGAGGTAGGCGCTTCATGGGCAATCACTGATGGTCGGTTCTTCATGCAGGTGGTCTTGTATCATCAAACAGGTACCTTAGGCAGGCAACTCGCCCACTGGATGTTGCGCCCTTGCGCTAACATCCATAGCTACACGGGGTAGTTACCTAGATGCCTACTAGTCAGGCAGTGGTAAGCTGTATGATGTTTGACGCCGATCTTATCGGCCACCAGTAGGTATCTTGGTGGGCGGTTGCTAAGGCCCTGCGGGGCTGACAACCAAAATGGACCAAAATGGTGCAGGACAAGGGTCCGACGCTAAGAATCATTAATAAGATGGTGGTGGTTGTTTACCTGCCCAAACTGAAGCTGCACCACAATTTGTTCTTGACTAGGTAGCCTTCTCTGCAACTTCTTCCTGATATTATTATTACCAGCTCCTATTGCTACGACTTTCAAGGTATCTCGCCTCCCTAGGTAATAGTTCGTGCTCTATAGAGAATAAGGTCCGTACAACCAGCCCTAACGTCGAATTCGAACACACAACCCCTCCTCTTTTTTTGACTTTACAGCTTGTGTCATTGTCCGCTAATTGAAGTGGAAATTTGATGATATGGGCTTCACGATTGTTTGAGCAACATGGATCTTTCATACTGACAGTCGCCGCATTCCAGTGTTTTCTACTTTTTCTTTCAACTTTCACATTCCGCTCGCCGCACTATCGCAACCTCCGAATTCAGCAAAAGGCGTATATTCTTTCTTTCAGCCACACTGCAATCGAGGTTCTCTTCCCTCGAACCTTCTACGGGCAATCGTAATTATAGAAAAGAAATGGACTACACGATGGAGAACTCCCAAAACTCGGCCCCGGGTAGCGTCCCGGCTGCTAAGCTCGGCGGCACCCGAATAGGGTCTGATGCACAGAGTGTCACCAAGAGGTACGACGGTTCTAGTGCTGTTAGCATCAAAGAGTTTGCTGATTAACACCAATCTACAGACTGCAAACAGAGCTCATGCAGCTGATGACCTCGCCCGCTCCCGGTGTCTCGGCCTTTCCCTCGGCAGACGGCAATTTGATGTCATGGGCGGCGACGATCGAGGGACCCGAAGATACTCCCTATGCCGGTCTCACCTTTAAACTGTCTTTCGCCTTCCCCTCGAATTATCCCTATGCACCGCCGACTGTGCTGTTCAAGACGCCCATCTACCACCCAAACGTCGACTTTTCGGGCCGTATCTGCCTTGATATCCTGAAAGATAAGTGGACGGCAGCCTACAATGTCCAGACAGTCCTGTTGAGTCTGCAGAGTCTTCTCGGGGAGCCCAACAAGTGAGTATTTATCTATGCTGCTATTTTTCCCATCCTGTACAACTCTAAGAGACGTTCGTGCTGACCATGCATGTAGTTCGTCGCCGCTGAATGGCGAGGCTGCTGAACTTTGGGACAAGGATGCTGAGGAGTTCAAGCGAAAGGTTTTGGGCCGTCACCGCGATATCGATGACGACTAAACGTGCAAAACGTAGCGATTGTATTATAGACCGGTCTTCAGGTCTCGAGCATTACTTGGCTTTACTGGAATTTCGTGGGCCTACTCACTAGCATTGGAGAACAGGAGTTGATTTGATAACCCCTTACCCTTGCATGAGCAGCGGACATGCCTGGATAGCTGGATTGGAGTTTATTGCCTATGACTTTTGGTTTTATGGTTGGGGTTGGCACGGTTAACGTGGATACTCTTTAGCATACCTGCACAAGATAGGAGACCATGAGTCTACCTATCAATGACATCGCCATGACCTTCAAATTGTATAGACCCTCTTTCGATCATGTATTGTGACATTGGAATCGTAACCTAGAGGATTGAATTACAAGATATCCTGAGCGGCTTGTTAGATAAGTTAGGCCCAACTGCCCTGCCCAACGCTGCCACGCCCGTGTCCAAAGTTGGCTTCATCTCACAGAATCGGCATAACAGGAGTAGGCGTAAGCCATTTTCCTGCCAATCACGTGGCATTTGAGGCGTTCGTCGAGCTTGTAGGTGCTCACATGTCTTGATTCATCGACTAGTGAGGCTAAATTCCATGAAGCCAGGAGAAACTCCGAAACCATGCCCTACATGAACGTGCCCATCCGGTGTCTTCTTCCTCCGTCTTCCTGTCTCGAACGAAGAAAAGACACTGTTTTTTCTCTTTGCGCCGTGTGGTTGAATTGATCGTTGGTCGGCCGCCCTTTCTTACTCCTCCACAACAACCGTCACCAGACCCTTGGGGTTCTTGACGTTGACGGCCTGCACGTAGCTGTATAGCTTCTCCTTGGCATCCTCCTCGTCGTTTCGTCTACGGCTGATGCGGATGCGGAGTCTGTATGGAACACCCTTGATACCCTGCTCCCAGACCTTCTTGTTCAATTGGGGGTCGAGACGGACGTCCGAGGTACCCTGTGAATTTGCATGTCAGTTTCCTGTTCCTGTAGAGGCCCATCGCTACGGAAGTCGTCGATAAGGGTCGCCGGGGTTGTCCAAACGGAAGCATGCGCGATGGGAGTCTTATCGTACCATAGCCTTCTCAGCAAAAGCCTTGATCTCCTTGATGGCGCGAGGAGCCCTCTTCTTGAAGGTCACACCGTGCAGCTTTCCAAAAAGTCAGCAATTCACCCTCATATATTTCTTTCGGGTCGCCGTCATCGTGTTCGTGCCCGGGCGGGGTGACGTACTCTCTTGTGCATGTGGATGGTGTACTCGCGAGCAACGACCTGCTCGATGGCGGACTTCGCGGGCTTCTTTCCCTTGGACGACATTTTCTGCAGTTTAGAAAATCAGCACTTCGGTCGATTGGCGATATCTCGTGTAGACGGCGTGCTTACCACTGTGGGTGTCTGTGGTTAGTTGTCGAGAAACGTCCGGGGGTGGGTGGTTGTTGATTGACTTGCGAAATCGAGAAAAATCCCAGGCCAAATGTGGGAAGCTTGAGGGCATGGAGAAATTTCGGTAAACGAGCCAATCAATCCTAGGGTAGAGGGGAAATGGCCCGTGCTTTTTGCTGCGTTATTGTTTGTGGTGTGGCTAGAGACCGCTGCTTTCTTTAGCCCTTGTGGCTTGACCCACCCAAAGGCGCCTCGCTGTTATATATGAATCTTGGCAACGGCTTTGGATACAGAATATCAGAATGAGTGTATTGGCTTTCAATCCCTAATATTCCCTAAATGCTGATCATTCTCTTGCGTTATGACCTATCAGCTTGAATCTTATACGCTGTGATGATGCCCACCAGCAATCTTCAAATTTTAGCAACGCTTGTTGATTCCAATGACGAGAAAGAGGGCGAGTGTCGTGTATTAGTTGACGGTAAACATGTTATGGGTGTTTTCCCAAAAGAAGATCAAATCTTTGTGCCAGTGATAATATTCTGCTGCAATTCTCCCGTAAGAACTGGATCGTACATTCATTCACTTGATCACACATCGGCTCTTCACACAGTAATCGCCAAGTTTACCGAGTTTCCCTATCAAACGCATACTTTGAGACCGAAACGATCAAGTACGAGTAGATTGACGGCCAAAGAATCGGACCCGAGTTTCTCGGCTATATCGTGGAGGCCGGGTGATGCATCGGCTTCATTGTAGATAGGTATAATTCATAGCGATATTAATAAACATGATTTTCTCGCGCGCACCGGAAAGGTAGTCCTTATCGACTTCGAGATAGCCCGAAGGTGTGGCGAAAAAGAGGACACTGAGTCCGAGTTTCAATGCCCAGAGCACTCATTAAGCAACACTTCACACAGAGGCGGAGATGGAAGTCTTGCGTTAGGATCCTGGATTTGAGTTGGAATTGACAAGTGCTGGCAAGCAGGTATTGGGTTCCTGTCAGGTACTCGGCATTTTGACCTCGTGGTTGAGCTTATGTCTGCTCTCGATGGAGCCGTATAGGCACGGATTAGGTTCACAACTGTTGCTCTATAGCAAAGAATATTCCATAATAAGGCAGCTTGCTACCTATTTAGCTCAGGCTAGATTTTTTGATAGAAAAATGGCGCCGGCTGCATAATGTGGTCCGGGTTGGTGAGAGGACCTCACAATTGCGAGGGCAGATCTGTATGATTTGCATACAATGTACTTACAGTTGCTAGGGTGAAGCAAAAGTGGACGCTACACTACACCCAATTTGGATACGGCATGGCAGGGAAAGTGCTGTGCAGTACCTATAATCTTTTACGAGGTTTGCGCAACTTTATTTGCGCAAACCCATGTGCGTATGCCAAGATCACTTACATAGACAGAATGCATCCTAAACGCCACCATTTCTCTGGACGACTAGTTCTTGTGGATTATTGTTTCTTTTAATTGTTAAGATAGGTTCTAGAGTTACAAAAGTTGCTGTAGACATTGTTTTCATTTAATCGAGTTGCTTTGCGTCACTAGTTCTCCACATGATCAACAGTGAATTGCGTGTTGCGGTGCAGCCGATAACGTGCTGTGATTGGATACGATGGCCGGGTGCTCAATGGAGGTAATTTCAGGGGTCACCGCGGGCCACCAAGCTCGAAACAGTTGGCCCGCCCTTGGAGATGAATCTGTCGATTTTGTGACTTCATGCCTTGAACAAACCTATCGCGATTCCGATCCTAATCACCCGGCGCGACGCGCAGTTTCCCTCGTTCGCTTCACTGCGCTGTTAGCCAACAGCTTCTAATTGAGCCCCGTATACGGAAGGTCGATTGTTCATCCAAAACGACGGAAAAACACCACACTTAACGTCGATCCTTCCTACAACACCAACCTCCCGACGCCTCCATTTAATACGATAATCAATTTCATCGCAAGCAACAGCTTCTAACAGAAATCTCCTAATTCTGCTAATATCACACTACTACTCTACGTGTCAATCCTTCAAAATGGCGTTCGAGGGCCGTGGTCCCTTGGACGAGGGCCAAGCTCCTTCGCCGATGCCCGATCTCCAGAGAAATCGATTGCCTACGCTTTTCGAAGTTCTAAGCCGCAGGACACACCCGCCCGTTGATCTGTTTTCCTTCTACATTTACATGCGCGATCAACAACGATCAGTCGATTACCTGGACTTCTGGTAGGTCTATAGAAGACTACTCCATATTTCTCGCAAAGACTTACCATGCTAGGCTCGATGTTGCGCAACACATGTCACTCTGCCGCCACTACGTGCGAGAGCTGCGGAGATCCGTACTCGTCGGGACCCCGGATCTCGAGAAGGAGGAATCGAAGCGATCTTCGAGGGCGCTGGAAGCGATTGGCGATATCGGTGCCGGGCCTTCGATGGGGACGGAGAAGGAACGAGAGCAGAACGCGCAGATGTCCGCATACCTACGAGATCAACCCGCGCCTAGCGCAAGCATGATGCACGAATCACCGCAAACTAGCCAGGAACGACGGACGAGGGCCAGCACACAACTGAGCTCCCAAGGTATCACGTCGGACTCCAACTCGCCAGCGCACGCCGTCGCAAGAGATGATATCAGAGCGTCGGCCGAGAAGATTTTATACACTTTTCTTCTCCCTGGCGCTGAACGCGAGATCACGCTACCCGGCTCCATCACCACAGACATCACCACTGCAATTGAGCAGGACGGCCGTGACGACCCTGAGGTGTTCGATGTGGCCAAGGATTACGTATTCCAGGCCATGGAGCGAGACGCATTCCCCGGGTTCTTGAGGGCTCGCGCTCTAGGCAACCTAATACCACCTACTATTATTGCCCGGTTGATACTTGGCCTCATTTCTATGTTTGGTGGATTTTGGACTGCTTTTGTCCTCATTTTCCTCAATGCCGGACGTCGTACTCGAGCCTGGGTATGTTCACTCCTTGGATCTTGTAACCGGCCTGTTACCTTGCTAACATTCTTCAATAGGAGGTTCTGCCATTCACAATTGGTGTATACTGCCTTGCGTCATACCAGTACTCTTTGGACCCCATCATGGCCCTACTCGGCCTTACCGAGTACACGCCCTTCTCCTTCGTACGAATCCGGGAGCCCTACGTCCGCAAGTTACTCATCAAGCGCTCGATCACCGTACTAGCTGTGACCGTTCTGGTCGACGCCGCCGTTTCCTTGCTCTTTATCCTCGTCCCTGGGAAACGCCTGTAAGCAACCAGGGTCAGTCGGTTCGGTTCGGTCCGGTACCCTGTTTACGATGTCACGACCAATTCGTCTAATTCGCGTATTTATTTCTTCCCGGTCCGAATTTTTCGTGTTTCTTTTTCGCTACCATGTTCTGAATAATGGAGTCATCACCGTCGATTCTTATTGAAGGAGTTAATTACTAGATAGGTTGCGATGGATTGTTCAATACCCAGGGCTGGGTTCCAGCTCACATTCACTCAAAAACACTTCATTTGTCAAAACTCATCATCATCGCCATTGTAGAACACTTCAAAATCTAATGTTCTTTTGCCACGCCGATTAACGAGCCTGAGCATCACAAACTGGAGATGAAGGAGTTAGGTCGGCGTTCATAATGTTTGTACCAGACTTGTCATAGTGCGCCGCGAGGTTTGAGATTTGAATTCGATTCATTCGTAGTTTATGTCTTCGTAATGCTGTGAACGTGATGCATTATTGTAGACTTCCCTATTATCTATGCTAGTCTAATCATGGCATCCCTCTTAGTACTCTTTGCAGTTCTCCACTATCCGCGGATGAGTAGTGTAGCTATGTAGACTACATCTGCTAGAACCTCTATACGCCGTCTCAGAGCCTCTTCTTTCAGGCCTCTCTGCTGGTGTTGTACGGATCCAAGTTTGGCTAAATCATGGTACCCGTCGCTCCCTTGTCATTAATTTTTTTGGAGTACTAGAGCCTTCACACAAAATTCATATTCCCCCGGCCCTAGCATCGCTCTTCTCGTGCCTTAGATGGCCGTGCAGCACGTCAAGTCACTCTAAAGCTTCCGACGGCTAGCTCGTTTCTTACCCGAGCCGCCCGCGCCACCTGTGCTGTCTCCGTCGTCGGGCTCTTCCTCGTCGACATCCATAGCCTCATCGTCATCCGCACTCGCCTCCAGACTCCCGCTACCCCGCTTGCCGAACCGCTGGCCCTGCATCCTGGCCAATGCCCGGTTTAAAATGGCCCCGTGACGTTGCGTATGCACGCCCTGGTCTGAATTCCGTTCATCCTCTACGAGTCTCGCCAGCTGCTCGGCCCATGCCTTCTTGTTACTGTGACGCTTCGCCGCGGCTGCCTTGATTTGTGCTATCTGCGAGTCGAGGTCCTCAAGCGTTGTGGAGCAGCGTGTCGACCATACACGCAGTGCGTTCAGCATTGGCGGGATCGCGCCTGGCTCCAGATCTCGCAGGGGTGATACGGAGGAGATGTGTACGCGGGCATTACGGGGGTCGAGCTGTGCATCTACCAGGCCTGCGTAGACGGCGCTGATGATAAGGTCCTCGACGGCGCGGGCATTAGGGAGACCGAGGCTCTGCTCCAGCGCGTCATAGGTTAGGTTATGCGGGCCCTTGGCGATAGTGAGCAGGGACAGCTGCCGTAGCTTCAAGGCCTGGGCGTCGTTGAGGGGTGGGAGGTTCGCTGATAATGTGTGATAGGTGGCATATGTGCCGTACGAGAAGATCTCGAGGAGCTTGAGGTAGGAGGCATGCTCTGACGATTGTGAGAGGGCTTGTATCTGTGGCGTCTGGAGAAGCTCCGTGAAGACGTATGTGTTGGGGTTGGATGTCGCTTGGGTGATCAGGTTAGCTGCTGCGCGGGGTGATGTTGCCGATTTAGTTAGAGCGAGGAAGGGCTTTAATAGATGTGTAGTTAGTAAGTCTTCAGATGCAGGATCGGTATGGATCAATGGATATAACGAGCACTCACCTCCACGGCGTTCAGAGCCTTCGTCTGCTCCATCGTGATTAATGTTCTGGCGTGCAAGACGGCCCGTAGTTAGCTACGCTTGGCCGGGGTCAAGCCAAGGCTCACACCGATGCTGAACTATTCCGTAGATCGGCAGCCTTGCGAAATGCAACCGCGGAGAGAAAGTGGAACGACGAGGATGAGATGGCCTAACCAACACAGGTGGCCAGGGATGTCTAAGCGAATACAGTAGGTAAAGCTTGAAACGCTACGCACTGCGAACAAAGTCGAAATTTGGTGTATTGGATGCGGTTAGAGAGCATTCACGGTGGGGTACTTCGGACGATGTTGTCCCTAACAAAGACAAAACAGTTTATGGTGGGCTGAAGATGTGATGTTTCAATGATGGTGTCACACTTGTTGTTTGGACTTGTAACACCTCTGTTGTTCCGTAACGCGGGGCTACGAAACTGGGCTAAAGTGGGCTGATCGGTGCGGGATGTACGCCGATTTGATAAGGCATGGTGAAGCAGGACTGCGATATCCAATCATTGCAGCCTTAGTTTAGCATTTAGCAATCTAGGGAAGTATTATATAAGTTCAACATTAGATCAACGAAGCTAATGGCAAGGTTCAATGCTTATCTCAGCAAGCAAGAAGGTCATGCGTATCACGTTCAAACTCATGTATTGTAGTTGCGAACTTGCCGCGTTGAATGCTACCTAGGTATCATACCTACCTGTGTGTAGTTTCGCTATAAGCGCGGTTCGACCGAATGCCGAAAGGCACACTCTAGCAGATAAATTGTGCCAACCAACGGCGTTCTCGTCAACGCCGTTTCATCCGAGCTAATTATCCGGAATATAATTGCATCCGCGTGTCTACTTAGTCAATTAATTCTCTCAGGACCACTGTCAGCGCTGACGACAAATACATCACTCTCCAAATGGCCACGAGACCACGATAGCAAGGAGTTGCTAAGAATATCAACGTGTCCCCTGGGATACGAACGGCACAGTGTTGACAGTGTGGCGGTTTGAATTACTGATTTCGGAAATATTGGTTTTGTAGCACGCAACATAAGGCTAGGGCTAGAACTTCTTTCGTGCTGTGACCACCGGGGTAAAACAGCTGGTACTCGCGCACAGGGTGTGCCAGATCTTGTTTTTCTTGTTTCCTTTGCAGGGGAATGCGTACGTAATACCTAACTAGCAGGTACGTGTCTGGTAGGAGCATGAAGCTCATTCATGTCATTCATGATTGAGCTGCTGCTGCTGATTAAGAGGTAACTATCATGGCACGCTGTGCACGTCCAGATGACCCTCTCTGGATTACAAACTCATTAAAAAGAGGTGCGGCATTAGCGGCGTTCCGGAACGTACCTGTACCTAGAACATGCCACTAATCTGCAAGTAACAAAGGGTACCTATCTGATCCTCTTGTCCCGCCCGCCCGCCAAACCCGAGAAGGACCCTACTACTAATAGACTACGGTACTACCTTGGATCATCCAATTCAATTCGGTCCGCCTGGGTATTTCCCGCTACTCTCTCTTTCGGGAATATCTTTAAGCAACACAACCACCCGCCCAACGAGCTGGCCTCCTTCACCGGCATCTTCTTGGCTCTTCTTCACCGACATGTTTTGATTTGGCCACTGCACATTCCAGTTGTTCCACCCGGTAATACCAAACCCATGATGCAGTTCTTTGCATAGCTGTATTCGCAGTTCGTACATACAACCTTGGCTAGATAGATTACAAAGTCGTTCGCGCCTTTCGCGCCGATCCCCCGCGTGATTCCGTCGTCGCCCTTCCTCCTGGCGCCTTTCGCCATGACTCCGACATATACCAAAGTCCCTCAGGGAGAGTCCTCGGGTTCCCCCATGAGTCCTTTACCTGTTAGATGGGCCACGACGACTCTGAGAGTCGGCGGCATGACGTACGGCACCCGAAGCCCATGAATTTAGTATCTTGTGAAGAAAGAAACTAACGGCCCGTAGATGCGGCGCTTGTACTTCGTCCGTTGAAGCAGGCTTCAAAGGAGTCGAAGGCGTCGGCAATGTGTCTGTCAGCTTAGTTATGGAACGCGCCGTGATCATGCACGATCCGCAACTAATTTCCGCCGAGCAAATCAAAGACATCATCGAAGACCGTGGTTTCGAGGCCGAAGTGCTTTCCACCGATATACCTTCCTCGACGACAACCCCTAAGCACGCCTCCACAGAGCACGATGGCCCTGCCACGACCGTTACTACCATTGCCATCGAAGGTATGACCTGTGGCGCATGTACATCCGCTGTAGAGGGAGGATTCGCAGATGTCAGTGGGGTCAAACATTTCAGCATATCGTTATTGTCCGAACGAGCGGTGATAGAACACGACGCTACGCTACTACCTGCCGATAAGATTGTTGAGATTATTGAAGACCGAGGTTTCGGTGCAACATTAATTGATAGTGAGGAGACCAAACCGGGGAAGGACGCTACATCCGGAGACAACAATTCGAAGCTGTCCGTTGCAACAACCACGGTTGCGATCGAGGGAATGACTTGTGGTGCTTGCACATCTGCGGTGGAGGGTGGATTTACCGGCTTAGACGGCATTTTACGATTTAACATCAGCTTATTAGCTGAGAGAGCCGTTATTACGCACGACCCGGTTAAGGTCCCTCCAGAAAAGATTGTCGAAATTATTGAAGATAGAGGATTCGATGCGAAGATACTGTCTACAGTATTTGACGCTGCCGATCAGAGCACATCCTCTTCGGCTCAGTTCAAAATTTACGGAGATCCGGACGCTGCGGCTGCTAAGAGCATCGAAGAGGCTCTGTTGGGTCTGCCCGGCGTCAGCTCAGCCAAGCTGACCCTTTCCACTTCGAGGCTCTCCGTATCACATCAACCTGGCCTCACGGGCCTTCGCACAATTGTCGAAACCGTTGAAAGCTTGGGTTTCAACGCGCTAGTTGCTGACAACGACGATAATAATGCGCAGCTAGAGTCTTTAGCGAAGACCAGGGAGATCCAAGAGTGGCGGAGAGCGTTTCAAGTCTCGCTTACGTTCGCCCTTCCGGTCTTCTTTATCGGCATGGTATTCCCAATGCTCATCCCCATTTTGGATTTTGGTGGCCTAGAACTTTTCCCTGGCCTATTCCTTGGTGACCTTATCTGCCTAGTTTTGACGATACCCGTTCAGTTCGGCATAGGAAAGCGTTTCTACACTTCAGCATACAAGTCCCTCAAGCATGGATCTCCAACTATGGATGTTCTAGTTGTTCTAGGTACCTCTGCGGCCTTCTTTTTCAGCGTATTTGCTATGATTATTTCATTCCTTTTCCCACCGCACACGCGACCCAACACCATTTTCGATACCAGCACAATGTTGATCACGTTCATCACGTTGGGACGATTTTTAGAAAACCGGGCGAAAGGTCAAACATCAACAGCGCTCTCCAGACTTATGTCACTAGCACCGTCCATGGCCACCGTCTATGCAGATCCAATCGCGGCCGCAAAGGCTGCCGAAGCCTGGGAATCAGGAGAGACCAAGGCAACCGAGCACGAGGGTAATGCAACAGAGGAGAAAGTGATTCCTACCGAACTTATCTCTATGGGCGATATTGTCATTATTCGCCCTGGAGATAAGATTCCCGCCGACGGAACCATTATTCAGGGTGAAACGTATGTCGACGAAAGCATGGTTACTGGAGAGGCTATACCAGTTCAGAAGAAGAAAGGAAGCAATGTCATTGGCGGAACAGTTAATGGTCATGGGCGAGTTGACTTCCGCGTCACGAGAGCTGGTCGGGATACGCAACTTAGCCAGATTGTCAAGCTGGTTCAGGATGCCCAAACAACCCGAGCACCCATCCAACGACTTGCCGATACCCTAGCTGGCATCTTTGTGCCCACAATCCTTGTCCTTGGCATTTTAACCTTCATCGTTTGGATGGTTCTTAGCCATGCTCTCCAGCACCCGCCGAAGATATTCCTCGAAGAGAAGAGCGGTGGTAAGCTGTTTGTTTGTTTCAAGCTCTGCATATCTGTGATAGTGTTTGCTTGTCCTTGTGCTTTGGGCCTAGCTACTCCCACCGCAGTCATGGTCGGGACCGGAGTCGGTGCGGAGAACGGAATACTCGTCAAAGGTGGCGCGGCCCTAGAGACTAGTACCAAGATAACACAAGTCGTCCTCGACAAAACAGGGACTATTACACACGGCAAAATGAGTGTGGCCGTCTCAAAGCTGCCATCTCTTTGGCAGGAAAACGAATGGCGTCGACGACTGTGGTGGACCATTGTGGGTCTCGCCGAGACTGGTAGTGAGCATCCAATCGGTAAGGCCATTCTAGGAGCCGCTCGCTCAGAGCTTGGCCTTGATCACGAAGGTGCCATCGAAGGCAGCATTGGTGATTTCAGAGCTGCCGTTGGACGAGGTGTCGGTGCTATCGTAGAGCCGGCAACAAGCGCCGAACGCACACGTTATAATGTTCTGATTGGAAGCGTTCGCTTCCTTCGTGAGAGCAGCGTTGATGTACCGGAGACCGCCGTGGAAGATTCCGAGGAGATCAATACGAAGGCGAATGCTTCTAAAAAGTCTTCTCTATCTGCTGGGACTACAAATATTTTTATTGCTATTGATGGCACTTACGCTGGTCACCTCTGCCTGGCGGATACCATCAAAGACGGAGCAGCAGTGGCCATCGCCGCTCTCCATCGCATGGGAATTAAAACGGCTATTGTCACTGGTGATCAGCGGTCGACCGCCTTAGCCGTAGCCTCTCAGGTTGGCATTGCTGCTGATGACGTCTTTGCTGGTGTGTCCCCCGATCAGAAGCAAGAAATCATTCTCCAATTCAAGGAGAAGGGAGAATGCGTTGCCATGGTTGGCGACGGTATCAATGACTCGCCTGCATTAGCTACGGCCGACGTTGGCATTGCCATGGCAAGTGGAACCGATGTTGCTATGGAAGCCGCGGATGTCGTCTTGATGCGTCCCAATCAGTTAATGGACGTCCCGGCATCATTATGCCTAGCACGCACCATCTTCACTCGTATCAAGCTCAATCTCGCCTGGGCATGTGTTTATAACCTAATAGGACTACCTTTTGCTATGGGTATATTCCTACCTCTTGGCTTTCATCTGCATCCTATGGCTGCCGGTGCGGCCATGGCTACTAGCAGTGTCAGCGTTGTTGTGAGCTCTTTACTGCTTAAGTTCTGGAAGCGACCTAGCTGGATGGACGAAGCCCTTCTTGCGGAGAAGGGCGGTATCAAGAAGCGTGGACGTGGTTGGGGTTTCGACAGAGTTGTCAGCCGGACTCAGGACTTCGTTGGCTCTCTATTGGGCAGGAGATCCCAGAAGGAAGAGGGCTACGTACCTCTGGCCACTTTAGATCATGCGGATGCATGAGGCCTGAATTGAACATGCTACGCATCACGAGGAATAGGATAATGCGGTGGATGCTATTGGTATTGTTCAGACTTAATTTCCATCTATCTTGGATAAAACTCCATTTTGTATATACCAATCGTAACTTATATACCTCTCGCAATTCCATATACTCAGTCGAAACTAGACGAAATAAATACTAAGGTCCCGAGCATCTGACGGTTGCCCGGCAAGGAATGTCTTAGATACCATAACAAACACAACTGTATTTAGGTATAGTACACACAGACCTTAGAATACAACCACTTTAGGTACGGATCTATCAGCCCTCCTAGATGCCACTCAAAATACGTGGATAATCAAGCACACTACAACCGCCAGAGAAACTTAATCCATTATCTAGAATACTTGCCATTCAGCCAAGCTTACCAAGCTTCGGACCCAGACTAGCGAGAGACTCCAACTCTACCTTCTCATTCATCAAATCTCTGGTCCTCGATTTCGATTTCAGGAATCGCCATGGAAGTGATACCATGGAGTTCAGATGGCGCGAAGGGAAGTCTACCCCAAGCTTTACTGCACGTATTGCTTCCCGTCGCGTACATGGCATACGTCCTGCAGCAGCGGACTATACCTTCGATAATCATCACGCCGCCATCACCCAAGCCATGGAAAGCAGAGGAGAACAGAAAAATAAGCAAAAAGAGAAGAGGCGATTTTCTAGCTGTTCCGGTCATCTCGAGGAAGAAGAAGAAGAAGAAGAAGAAGAAATGTAAATGTTGCGAGGGAAAATAGGGAAGGGCGGACTACTCCTGGAGACCTATCTCGATGCAGACAGGTGTTTGCTTGGCGCCGTGCACGCAAATACATTCTCTGCCGCGTATTTGGACGCGTGAGCTCGCGAAGAAACTGGGGATCGGGAACGCAAAGGAGGGGCAGATTTTTCGTGATCTAAGCCCGCCCGAGGGCTGGAAGGGAACGGTGTGCTGGATTTTGGGTTTATCCTTGAGAAGAAGGGAGATGAGCGCTTTGAGGTTCGCCAATGAGACTGTTCTCTGGAGAAGGAATGAGGAATCTACCTTGCTTGAAGGTAAGGTTTCGAGATGGATACATACCCTTATGATTGGTTAGATGATGGTCAGGGCGTTGGGGCTGTTAACGGACTAAGGCGAAGACGGCTTGAGGTTTAGTTAGATTTAAGAGTTACCGAGATCAATGTTTTCAAACAGCTATATTAGCAAACTATAGGATTGCTGTTGGAGTTAGGAACATCCATCTTCATGATGAGATCCCATGTTTCTGACATTGGCATAGCGGAATGCGTAGTTTGAAAGGTGACATATCTCCTGTGATTCAGATTCCTGCTAACAATCTTCCGAGGCATTAATTTGAGGATTTGACAATTATGATCAGCAAGAATAGACTTATAGAACGCATCAACTTCCATGCGGTAGAGAAGATGGCGGCAGTACCAGCTGCTCGTCGTCACCCCTTACCTCAACAGTGGCCTCCTTTCCTTGGTACGAGTATCGGATATGTAATACCTTCTCTTCCGCTGGGTCCGGGTCCCAGAACCCGAGGATATAACTCTTATGCACCCCAGAGGGTATGAGTAGCTGGTTCCGATCGACTAGCGCTGCCACAGGGATAGTGACATCGGCTACCTCGGTAGCTCCCCAAGCGGTCGCATCGCTAGCATCGCGAGCCTTGATGCCGTACTTGGCACTCAATATCACTAAACCGTTCTTCTCCGCCTCTGACTTTTGCTTGCACTCAACAGCGGGCGCCATGAGAGACGTCAGCGTGTCCGCTTCGGTCCGGCGTTTCTGGGTGTACTGCTGCCCCTGAAGCGTGTCAAACCGCCGCTGGCGCCGCTTTCTGTGGCGATGCTGATCCCATAGCTCCCATAGCGAAAAACCTACATAGGGTACCATAGTAGCTAGTAGGAGAGTCCTTAAAGTGACACTAGACGTGGAACTTAGGTAGAATGGGACGTTGATACGTTGGCCTAGGCGTGACCAGTATACGGATAAGCGCAGCGAGTACACGCCAAAGCCCATCTCGAGACCGACTCTCGAGAGCCGTCCAACGCGTTTTAGACAGCGAAATGCCATATAGCCGGTGCTAGATGAGTCTGCCCCTATCTCAGCTTCAATACAAAAACGCCGACGGGTAGTGTTGCTGGCCATCTCGGGTATGGAGTCATGGGTTTTTGGCGATGCCGTGCGGGAATGATGACGCCGAAGCATAGATAGACCAACATCTCGCGAATATCTGGCAGAGACTGAGAAGTACTGAGGCTCTGCCAGAGCAGTGACGGTCCAAGCACCCTCTTCATCATTATTCAATGCGATATCGAAAGCGGAGATACCTTTATTGCGGGACCTTGCCATACGAGACTCTTGCGACTCGAATATGCCACGATTTTTGAAGGCAATCTCCACTTGGGGCGGCATGTGTCTCAATATACCAAATGACATTCCATGTGGTAGTCGTGTATCCATGACGCGATGTAAGAATCTCCTTTGAATTCTTGTGAAGTCGGAGAAGTAGTAACAGGTCCCATCTGGCTGGTCTCGCCAATCGCCACTAGCTATATGTAATAACAACCACCCTCCTGCAGTCGGCCTCTCTAGGGTGGTGGTTAGTCTAGGGAGTTTTCTCTTCAGTAGGCTTTGCTCCGTCTCCAATGTCATAAAGCTTTGCTTTGTCTCCAATATCATAAAGCTTTGCTCTGTCTCCAATGTCATAAAGCTTCTGCGTTTGTCAAACGGTAAAAAAATTGATTTCCGTACTCTCGCAGTAGCGGATGGGTCAGGAAGTACCGTCGATTCAATCTCAACTACCGTTTCTTCCTGGTTGGGACTATTCTCCAATGCCGATGTTTGCATAAAGCCTGCCGTTGAATGATTGAGATAGCTACGGGGGATAACATGTCGCAACTTAACAGCGACCAGAGGCCGTATCAATCCATTTCGCAGTAGACTGACCTGATCTAGGTTTGTTCTTCGAGAAAAGTTTAGATGGTCCTCCTCGACTAAAAACGAAACAAGGTCGAATTTTTGTACAAACCCATAAATAGATCCCCGAAGAGTCATAACCGTGCCGCCAAGCCTCCTATTTGTTGAATGTTTCTTCAAGCCCTTGTTCATCGTTGTATCGCCGCTTGTAGAATGTTGTTGCAGTCGATGTACCATCCGGCGTAGTTTCCAGTCAAGTTCAGTCAAGTCGATACACACTGCATGGTTTATTTCAACATCAATAAGCTCAAGCCCTCTCTTTTCTCGGGTATACTTGACAACTTTTAGGGCATCGAACCGAGCACTGAGCTCCCAAATACCTAATCCGCTCTCGATGAGAGCAAGGTGTTTCCTCATATGGGCGATCCGGTCATGGTTTTCTTGGGCCTTTGAAGCATCAATATCCGTCAAGACCCACTCATAGGATTGCAGGTCGTAGTTTGCACGTCGAAAGGGGTCAAGAAGCGTTTCGAAGGCCGCTTGTACGGTCATGAAATAATCCTCAGCAACTTGGCGAAGATATGGAGGTTGCATATCCGGATTGAGTAGAGAAAAGAGCCGCAGGTACGCCCGTCGGATATCCTCAGCCGAGCTCTCGCGGGACACACAGAGTATATCGTAGAAATCGCTATCCCCAAGAGGCGGCGATGTGATGACGGGGTCAAAATCTAATGTCTCCTCCCAATCGGTAAGGCGAACGTCAACAGCATCCATTTCGTCAAGTTGGCGAGACCTAATGGTTCCTCGTCCAGAAGGTTCCCATATAGATGATACATCATCGGAGCCAAATTCATATTCCCGCCTAGTGGCAGCGAATTGTTCGTTCAAAGAGAAACGCGAAGCGGTGGACCTCAATGAATTGAGCATACCCTGGGGAGAACACCGTTAGTCTAAAGCGGCGAAAGCGCTGCATGCAGGAAACTCTTACACTAGAGCTGTCTGGAGTTTCTTGACCTTGTAGTCGTCGAGTCAGTCGCGCGCTGGTCGCTCTACTCCATGTGGAGGTGGGGTCTGCCATGGCCTTCCCTAGGATAGAAATATATAGGGGCTCAAATTAGACGAATTGAGATACCAAGGTGAGGTCCGGGCGAAGCCGATGGGTCGTATAGTAAATGCTAGTAATGAAATTGCATCTCAGGTGGAGAGAATGAATGGGAGAAGACAATATTGAGAGCCATCGCAACAAAACTGGAAGTCCCCGCGCAGTCATAGGTTCAGAAGGCCCGGCAATGCAAGCAAATATATATCCAATATAGACCATATAACAGGGGTGTCCTCATCAAATCGGATGAGTGTGGTGATCGGCTTGGCAAATTCGCTAAGAAACTGTGACGAGGACATGATGGAGGGTAGTTTACCTTTTTTATTTAACGTTATAAACTCATTAGAGAAGATTTTTGCTAGCTAATTAGAACATATTCAATATAGCTTTATAACATTTAACGAAGCTTAGGCGCAGGCTAATTTGATAAAGTACAGGAAGAACATCAAGTAACCTCCGACCGCCGCAACACGCAGATGTTGCCTCTCAATACCACCAACGGACGCAATGCATAGGGTCTTAAATCCTAGATACGCGATCGGAATATTTGCATTCGATTCAAAAAATAATCATAATAGGGAAAACGCATATACTATACGAAGCACACGCCAAATTAGATACCAAATTTATTTGAAATATGTTTTCATTGACAGCTTGATCTAACTATCAAGAGTCTTCAAAGTCACATTACTTGTGCCTTCTAAACTTGGTCATGATGCAAAAACATGATATCCCATCTTGGTTTGGGTTATTCTCAATAAGAAAACTTGGTAGGACGATATATCGTACACCTCCCCTTTAAGCCATGTCCTTTCCACCAGTTCCGCTATGCTTCGAAAACGCCGACGGATCCAAAGAGTGTCCGGTTGCGGTAACAGCGTCATCGTCGGCTGGCGCGCTGCCCATGGGGTTATCGGCGGCGGTATTCAAGGACGTGTGACCGAAGTCATTGCCGGCTTGTGGCGGCGCCTTTGACGGAATTGTGTTCATCTTTCCAGCATCTCCGGGAACTACACATGTAAAGTTATTTAGTACACACCGGCAGTCGGCATCGTACACAGGAAAGGAAGTCTAGTACATGTAGTGGGGAGTAAAACTCACTCTTTGTGCCATCCTTGGCCATTTCGTTTAGGTCACCGCCTCGGTGCGCGTCTTGGTTCGACATGCTCGAGATTGTTTTTTCTAGTGATAGTCAAGAACAGTTTAAATGTACGAGAATTAGGTTGTTTTTGCTAGCTAGGATTGAATTTGACGAGGTAAATTCCAGCTTATTTGAACCGATTTGAATGTGATCTGCCTGATCGAGTTGTCTGCTATTATAGATTTCGACAAGCAGGTGATGTCATTGACGTGATGTCACGACTATGTCATATATGAGAAAATAAATCGATCAATGGTTCGAACTATGCAAAATTTATCGTATTATCTATCTAGATAAAGTCACACATTTAATTAATAGCTCGATAGTATACATTGGTGCTCTTTAGCGAGTCTGAGTCGTTGTGAGCTGTCACGGAACGCTACGGAATGACTCCCGGAGATGGTGGATATTGGGCACGGGCCTCCGGCCCCGGTACTTGGGCATAGCCATTGTTATGCAGTGAACTGGCTATAAATAATGACCACCTAGGCAGTGTCAGTCACACTTCATTATGGTTTAGTTCAAAGGTCCAACGGGTTCTATTTAAAAGCTAAAATCATGAAATAAGTGCCTTTCGCTTCGTAGAAACTAATAAAACTCGCTCAAGTTGGTAATAGAGCGGTCACATTACTTCTGTAGCTCTCGTCGAGAATGCTGTTGTGCATGTTCCGTTTGTTGTAGTTTATCTTCTTTTGTATCTAATATGAGTACCCAGAGACACTGCATGCTTCCGAACCTATACGGGTTTTTAGCTTAAGGAAACGGAGCGTGTGCCGGCGTAATATTTCATTTTACCATATACTAAAGAGGATGCATGCATGATAATAAAGCTTTAAGTGTTGAGCTGACCTTAATGTGCCTCATCCTTTCGGACAGCGTGAGCGAGAATGTGACAATCCATTCTTGCCGAACTCGACATTTTGCGTCACGTTACTAGAGGCTCGGAGAATTATCGTTGATTACCAACAACATCGTAAAATCCATCCGTTCTACAAGGGCGTTCACATGCATCCTCCTGTTTGCCCTGCTACTATCCGCAAACAGCAATCGAATTGGACTATCGTATCATGCTTTCACTACATGTCATAAAATTGCTTGAATCAACAAACAATAGTCCTAGAGCGTTTGTAAATATAGCGGATTGGTTCGTACTATTGCCTGACGCCAGACTGCAACCATACCATTGCAAGTAGCCGCGCAGCATGTGAATGATAAAAATTTATATTACCCAATCAGAGACGGGGCCTATCTGGCTGCGATGTGCATGTGAAAGTCGATGGTTCATCCAAAGATCTCTTTTGCATGAGCCTAGGATGGGTCATCGTCCAGTTTCCAATAGAACAGGCCAGAAGTCTACAGTAACTAACATATTATTGCTCTGGCTACGTGTCTGGATTAGCACATTCCCAGCACACTTCCAGCGAAATGTGATAGATTACTGATAGGGGTGGCTGCAGCAACGTGGTCGGGATATCAGGCTTGGGAAACAAAGAGCAGACTAACTTGGAACTTTAGGCACCCAATGACTATTGCTGCAAATTCCATTCATTTATGCACCAGATCAAATCGGAATCTAATGGAGTCTCAGAGAAAGCGAAGCCTACAAACATGACGTGTCTTTCTACACGCG
Source organism: Xylaria sp. 218_066 (assembly GCA_019843955.1). Lineage (NCBI taxonomy): Eukaryota > Fungi > Ascomycota > Sordariomycetes > Xylariales > Xylariaceae > Xylaria > Xylaria sp. 218_066. The sequence continues at coordinate 254,072 of JADKYC010000034.1, read as the reverse complement.
ACCACTTGCGTTTCTCCCCTGCTTTCCGAAAAGACCAATGGTAGATTCTGGCGATAGAGAAGCCACCACATGAATGGATTGGTTAGCCAATCATTCAGAGTCCGTTTGCAGTTGGTCAGCTTACTGTCGCATTCAAGCCTTGAGTCTAGATGGAACTCGAAGTAGGCCCCCAGATGAAAATCAGCAGGCTGGATCTCGGGTAGCTTTGCGCCTCTGAGCTCTTCCATGCCTTGCGTTTGCAGGAGCCGGTTTACGGAAGATGATGTGTCTTCAATGTTTTTATTACTGAACGAGAAGTTCTATTCATGACAGGTGCAGGAGGCAATCATGGATCATAATAAACCAAGGGGGGGAGGTAATTCCTGAGGCCGTAGAAAACTTTTGAGTATAAAGACAGCATGCCTCGAGGCAGGTCTGAGTTAAGTCGCAGAAAGGCCTGTGTTCGTACGATCTCTGACAATGAGCTCTGTCTCCATTCTTGCGGTTTCTCTTGCGCTAGCCGCCTCAGCGTTAATCATCCGTTGTATTCGGTGGTATCGTGAACGCTCAAAATGCCTGCGTCACGTCCAATACCAGGTAGCAAAGTCCCGGCGGATTGCCGACTTCTCTTTCCTGAATGCGAAGGTCCTCGAAGACCGGCTGAAACTTAGGGCAAAGCCGAACGCCCGTCTTATCGAGGCGTTTGGTCTCAATAACTCATTTACAACCTGTGATCGACAAGTGCATCAAGAATTTCTAAGAAAAGCGAATAATGCTATCCGTCTAGTTGATACTAACAACTGGATCAATCTCGGGGAGGATACTAGAGCGATCTTAGAACTAAGTCTACTGCAGTTCAAGGATGAACTGCCATATATACCTCTAGCACCGAGTGAGTATCATCCAAAGTCACTGCTTCCCCTCGATCCTGGAAGTGCTGCAAATCTTTGTTTAAAATTTCATCCGGTTAGGAGAGCCGTTTTAACCATATTAAAGTGCTACGACTCATCAGTTTTAGCCTCGTGCTTCGAGTCCTGTTCGACGTTGAGATTTCGAAAATCAATCTCGACGAGGCAAGAAAAGCAACAGATGCCATCAATCGACTGTGGATTCAGTCCAAGGACAACCATCTCGTGCCGTCCCCATACGATAAAAAGCTCCTCAAGAACGCATTAAATAGACTATTACCTGATGAGATTCTGCACGATGATTGTACTAGCTCATTGAACCTCATCATGCCGGCCTACGAAACCTTGTGGCGTGTTGTTCTCTTGACATTCGTATCGACTGCGAGCCGGGCTGTTGACCATGGCACAATGGAAGAGCTTCAGCAAGCAGTGGAAAATGTACCGCAGTGCTTCTGCATGAATAACGACGCTGAGATGCGAGCGTTAGCAATTGCCAAAGTAAGCCTCATCTGATCCTCGGATGGCTCTCCCTTCTATAATCGACTGGACCAAGAGGATAAGCGGGTTGGACGCTATGGTAAATTATGATGACAAGACTGATTATTGGTAATAGGAAGGCTTGCGTCTATATCCTCCGACGAAGCGCATATATCGGGCAGTATCGACTACGGACGATGAGGACGGCATCGTTGTCGCCGACGTAGAAGCTTGTCACAGGAACCGGCACGTCTGGGGCGCTGACGCCCTCCAATTTAAGCCAACACGCTTTCACAATTGGTCTCATGAGGATGACACGAAGACATCAGGGCACACCACCCAATTGGGGCCGCACACGAATTATTGGGAAAAGCTGAGTTATTTTCCCTTTGGTGTTGGAAAACATAAATGCCCTGCGGCGGCCGGGTTCGGCGAAAAGATTATTACTCTCCTTGTAGTTGAGCTCACAAGACACTTCGGGACTCGACAAACCGGCTTAGAGATTCACTTTGGCGACGTCGAAATCCAGCAGCAAGTTTATGCTCCTTTGCCGTCTGGTCGAAGTGATATGGAGAATTGGGTTCTGGAGGTCAATAAGGTATGACCGCGGTAGTGTACCTAGCTTCTAGATTAGCTTTCGTTTGGCCATTGATCATCACCATCATAATTCAAAGAGATTACTGTCAAGTATTCTTGCCATATTAATTATACGTCTCGTCTCGAGGCACTGGCACCAAAAACTTCGCGTACTTAAAAGCTCATCCTCTAAAACATGGTTTAGTGCGCGTCTCTCTTACAGGGGTTAGCACTAGTGGTTGATCCTTCGCTAAATAATCTCGATCACCCCGGCCAAGTGCCGCTACGGCCCCAGCATCCTACTCAGGTACCGTGATATACGTAACTACTGGGGTATGTAGCCGCATGGTGCACGCCCCCGTCCAAATTCAGCATGTTATAGTACTTCGATCGTCACGACGTGCTTACCTTCGACAGTATGATTAACACCATAAGAACAACAGCTATATTTTTTACACTGTCATACAGTAGGTATCACAGTGATGTTATAGTATCATTAGGTACAACAACGATGCTATATGTAAATATGCCAATGCCCTGCAGCAGGGTCATCTCACACTTACTATAGTGGGATAAGGGTCAGCTCCTTAGGTAGCACGTCATTTACGGTGAAAAGGCGTCTAAGTACCAAGGGATATTTGAGTATAATGGGTTTTATAAAGTTTGGCCGACCGAAGTCGCTCATATACCAATAGTGTAATTTATGGTGAGACCTCACGCTGTATTGCAGAAATCGTTTCAGTTTACGATATCTCTATCGCTGTACCTACCGGTACACTTTCCTACCGGCAGACCTTTCTTTTCCGGCGAACACCTGTGGTATTCGGTTCGGTTTCTGACTCGTGACAATGGGAAGCCCAGGTACGGACGAGAAACCGCGTCTGCGGGAGGAACCAACACGCGGCCCAACCATCGAGGAGATCGTAGCAGGCTTGGACAACGATACCGTTATACCGACAGATTCTGTTGATATCACCTACGCTCGCAAGGCTATTGTATTGAACCGGGCTATTAAGGACATTGGCATGGGAAGGTATCAATGGCAGCTTTTTGCTGTCATCGGTTTCGGCTGGGCTAGCGATAACCTCTGGCCTATTGTCACCTCCCTTATCTTCGTAAGTCTCTTTGATGACATATCTGATTCCCATCTCTTCCCTATACTATCAGCATCCTTCTAATCCGAGTTCATAGACCCCTATCAAGTCCGAGTTCAACCCTCCCAAACCACCACTACTAAACTTGGCCCAGAACATCGGTCTGCTTGCTGGTGCCATTTTCTGGGGGTTCGGCTGCGACATCTTTGGCCGCCGCTGGGCATTTAATCTAACGCTAGGTTTGACGGCAGTTTGGGGACTGATCGCCGCTAGCAGTCCTAATTTTGCGGCCATAGGGGTCTTTGACGCATTGTGGAGCTTCGGCGTGGGCGGAAACCTTCCCGTCGATTCTGCTATATTTCTGGAATTCCTCCCTGCTTCCCACCAATACTTATTGACGGTTCTATCTATCGACTGGGCTTTGGCCCAGGTCGTTGCTAATCTCATTGCTTGGGGATTGCTAAGCAACTTCACTTGTGATGTCACTGATACTAACTGCACACGAGCCAAGAATTTCGGATGGCGCTATTTCTTGATTACAGTCGGTGGACTTACTCTTGTCATGTTTGCCATCCGATTCCTCGCCTTCAGTATTTACGAGAGCCCAAAATATCTCATGGGAAAAGGGAGGGACGAGGAGGCTGTTCGCGTTGTCCATGAAGTTGCCCGAAGAAACAAAACGGAATCCTGGTTGACCATCGATCACCTCAAAGCATGTGAGGTAGAGGGGTATCAACAGCGCACCACGGCTAACGATGCGGTTAAGCGCAAGTTAGAATCCGTCAAATTAACACACATTCGCGCTCTCTTTGCAACCAAGAAGCTTGCGTATAGCACTGGAGCACTTATGCTCGTGTGGGCATTGTAAGTTCAATATACTATTCTTGGGTTGTTGGCAATAGCAGAGGGCGATGCACATTCTTCCGGACTCTTTAAAAAACTTAACTCAATGACACAAGAATTCGTGTGGGAAAGGCCACACAACGCATTCCCCCTTGTCCACTGATTTAGCGTACAATTACTGATAGAAACCGACTCTAGGATAGGACTGGCCTTCCCACTATTCAATGCTTATCTTCCATACCTTCAGGCCATTCGTGGCGCAAAATTTGGCGATGGGTCAACGTACCTCACTTACAGAAACAACCTAATCATTTCAGTGAGTACCTCTGTGATATTTAGTTCCTCCGACCCAAGGCGATACACGAGAAACCCTACTTTCATCTTTTCTAGCAAGATCTAAGGTCAATGGTTTGTCTTCACGGCTGACATTGCTCTTAACAGGTATTAGGTGTACCGGGAGCGTTGTTAGGAGCCCTGTTAGCTGAGCTGCCAAACGTGGGACGGAAGGGAGCACTCGCCGTCGGCACCATCCTTACAGGTGTTTTCTTGTTCGCTAGTACCACGGCAACAAACTCGGATGCTTTGCTCGGTTGGAACTCGGCGTACTCATTCACGTCGAATATTAGTGAGTAATTCCAAGAATCTTCTCTTTCTTATCTGAAGCACAGCTATAAGACTACTCTTCAGTCTAGAATCATTTAGACACTTTGATTACTGACTTGAAACTTGTAGTGTACGCCGTGCTCTACGCCTTCACACCAGAAGTATTCCCTACTCAGGACAGGGGGACTGGAAATGCCCTGACTGCCACTTCGAATCGAATATTTGGCATTTTTGCTCCCATCATCGCAATCTACGGGGATCTTACCACATCGGTGCCGGTATATGTCAGTGGTGCTCTGTTCATCGCGGCCGGCGTCATTGTTTTAACGCTGCCTTTTGAGTCGAGAGGAAAAGCAAGTTTATAATCATGTAATCACTTTCAATTGTGTGGTAATAACGATGAGATTTGTCGATTTACACCACAAACCTTTACTTGTTGGCCTGGTGAATTAATCACCCTAACACTCGATCCTTTCAACCATTCTATTAGCGAACACCCCATATATGGCCTCGGCGCTAAGAAATCGTGCGCCTTGGTTAAAAGGGGTCTATCTCGGGCCTCATCCGAACCTCCTTCATGGAGTGTTCCGGGTACTTCTGCGTATCAGGGCGTTTAGCCCACTTTACAATGCCAACATCAATTTATCTACCCCCGTTTTCTGTTGGTTCTTGAGACCTAAGTAACGACGAGCACACGGTCCTTATCTTGTTCAGAATATGCATGCATTTGGCTTCCATGAATGTACAAATTAAAGCAAGACAATACTTGTTGCAGTACCACAGGATTTCGTCGAAGAAAACTAAAAGAGGAATCTTGATAAATATAGTCACTGTCGATCTGGTTATGTTTGCACATACTGATCCTCCTCTGAGCCCCAAAACAGCGCATTATAGTCTGCATCGCATTCAACCACAGCGTTCTCTACTCCCTGTAATAAAACAAACTTCTAGGCAGATCACGCCTTATTATAGTGCTGGGTGAAGTCGTAGCGCACAGCAAACGCCATTAATGCCATCTTTCTCTGAGCTTCGGGATCATTCTCCGCGTTTTTACAAGCTTGCAAGACGGGGTCCCTCTCCAGCAATGTGTCCGGGTCGCTATCCGAGACGCGACGGAAGTTATCGCTCGATACCGGATTTATCACGGTCTTCCACTTCTCGATGCGCTTCTCGCTGTAGAGATCCAATATCGACTCATCGGCCTTGCCGTCCCAGATTCCGGCCAGACAGTCGTAAAGCCCGCCAACGTCAACGAAACCTCCCGTGATGCCCATGCCGCCCCATGGGTTGCATAGATGTGCTGCGTCGGCGGCTAGCAAGATCCGGCCCACTCGGAATGATGGTGCACAACGCTGATGCATCCTATACGGCGACATCATCACCATCTTGTAGTCGCCTGGCTTCGGGTTCCCCGGAAGCATCATTTCGTATTTCCATGCCTGGCGTGCCTTCATCTCCTCCCACGTCAAGCCGGGGCTCTCGCCATACGTTACCCGATAGAGGCCATCCGGTGTGATCCTAGCAGCCATCTACGTAGAGGATCCGACATTAGAAATATGGTACAAATCTTCCGTTCGCTAGCAAAACTTACGTAGAAGTGCTCTGGGTGCAGCGTGAAACTTGAATCCTTCCAGCCGAACTTGGTGAAGTCGTAATACACCTAAAGCATGTCAGCGATGTACCGTTTTTCAATACCCCTTTTCTCCCACTGATCTCATTATTACGATTGTTTCGCCCTGAAATGGAATTTGACATCGCGTCTTGACTTACGTTAGTGGCAACGATTTGTCTTTCCCACGTAAAGCCGGGGAACTCATCACCGAATAGCGATTTCCGCACTTGACTAGTTGCACCATCACATCCAACAATATAATCACCATAATACTTCTTCCTGCCGTCCGGCGTCTCAACGTCGATCCACGCCTGTGTCTCATCCTGGCTAGTGCCTACGACTTTGTGTTTCCAGTGTATCTTGCCGTTATACTTTGCCAAGAATTCCTCAAGCATAAGCTCATCTAGTTTGTCCAAAACCAGACACGCCATGCGTAGATCCTCGCCGTCGACATCGGCCATTGATGAGCCGTCCATCCCCGTGATTACGGAGTGATCCCCCCATCGCCGCCAGCTTACAGACGTCGGGCTCATGCCCCGCCGGCGGATCTCGTCAATGATGCCGGCGCGCCGCAACTCCGGGACAGCAGAAGATCCGTAGATGGCCGCTCGCGGCTGCTTGTCTAGTTCATGGGAGGCCTCGAAGATCTCAACAGCGATCCCGTGTCTAGACAGGAGTAGTGCCAGGAGCAGGCCTGAAGGGCCAGCGCCGACTATAAGGACCTGTGTGGACTATTAGCAAGCATCCTTATAAATAAGTGGCAACCGCCTGCTGGTTAGGATAGTCCTTATTTGTCCACTAACATCTAACTCACCTTGTCAAATGGGTGTTCCATGGTGACCTTAAGCTTATGGTTTAAAGCAGACTCAACTAAAGAGTTGGAAGAGAAAGAATGAGGTTTTCTCTCTCTTTTCGGCGATAACAAAACTCCCTGCTTGGCCCGGGTAATTCCAAGGAAGTATCGCCAGATACACCCGTGGGCCCGAGCCTATACTACCGTAACTCCACTGCCGAGAGCAAAGCCTGGCTCATACGACCACAGCCGAAAGACTTCCCCGCAGTGGTGGTTCGAAGTTGGGGGGAAACCCTGCATAGCCAGGGAAACAGGAGGCAGTCGTGTAGGCTTCGATCTCTGCGTACATTATATTCCTGGCACCTACCGGTTGAATACAACCCAAGAACCAGGTATCTTTATCGTACCACACACCGACGATATGCCAAATATCGTCCCTCTCGGTCTCCACTAGTAGATAACATTGAACAACTTAAAAATGGGCTGCGCTCTTACACTAGCATTCATATGACGCTTGCAAGTTTCTGTTTTCTTCATAGAGCGAATAAGAAACCAAGAATTCCAAGCCTACCCCCTGAGAGTTGTCTACATAAAGAAGACAATAACAATCATATTCCAATAGATGATGATCACCCAACGCGCGCTTATTGCACTTTAACAACAACCTTTCCAAAATGGCCACCACTGAACAGATACTTGAGCGCCTCATCCGCCTCTTCAAACTCAAACGTGCGATCAATAACAGGCTGAATCCGTTCATTTTCGTACAGCCGCAGCACCTCTTCAAAGCGGTCCTTCGGGCCATTAATAATGCCCTTGAACGTCACATTCCGGGACAGCGCAAGCAAGTTGGCGTTGACGCGCTCGCCGGCTGCGTCCTCTTTGCCCGACAGGTATCCGATGGCGCTGATTAGCCCGCCGAAAGCCACGCACCGGAACGATTTGCCCAGCGTCTGCGCACCGCCGCATTCGAGTATGATGTCCACGCCACGGCCGTTGGTCAGCTTGAGAGCTACCTCGTCCCAGTTCGGCTCCTTTTTGTAGTTGATGGTGTGGTCGGCCCCGAGATTTTTCGCGCGCTCTAGTTTTGCATCCGATGACGACGTGATGATTGCTGTTTGTGGTTATATGTTAGACTCTTGCTTTCTAGACGCTTTATATCGTAGATGCGTATGTTTCATATGAACGCCCATGAATATTAAAAGGGGGGAATTCGAAAACAAAACGAAGTCAAAGCTTACTCGTTAATCTCAATGCTTTGGCAATCTGCAACCCTGCGATGGCCACGCCTCCTGTCCCCTGGAGCAGTACGACCTTACCCTTACCCTGAAGCGGCTGACCAATCGGCTGGAACGTATTTATGCTCATCCACGCCGTGACGGTCGCGATGGGTAGGCAAGCGACTTCGTCGTCGGTAAGGTACTGAGGCACTTGAATGAGGCCGGAGGCAGGGAATACGCGGTATTGCGTCAGACAGCCGTGATTCGGCAATCCCAAAGCGGAATACTATTTCATGAATCCGGAGTTAGTAGGCACCGTTATCATCTCGGGAGCTTGCTAGAGTAATGAGAGCAGAAGCTCTCCAGTCAAGTAACCCCCGTCCCCGAGACACATCAATAGGGGTATAGATCACTAACCATGTCCTTCTCGACGATCTGCCCCGTCAAGTGAGTCTGATTAAAAATGGACGCGACGCGGTCGCCTTCCTTGAGCCCCGAGTCGTTTGCTCCCGGCCCAAGTTTCACGACTGTGCCGCAACAGTCGGACGTCGGCACGATTTCACTCCCTGTGTGAGCACTCTTGTGATGCGTATAGAGACCCATGCACACTAAGGTTTTTGTTATTATTTTGTTCGGATTCATATACAGACGTAGTCAGGCAGATTTACCCTCAGTATCCCGGAAGTTCAATGACACACTACTGATCTTGACCAACACCTCGCCCTCCTTCAATTCAGAAGGCTCGGGCACATCTACCAGCCTGAGCTTGTCCAAGCCATCTTGATCACTAACCCACTGCTTCATCGTCTTGTCCTTTCGTGGAACCTTGAGTAGGTTTCCTTTGCGGTAGTTAGTTAGAAGTCAGGAGGAGTGAGAAGAGGTTCTAAGCACAGATAAGATCGGCTGAGTACAGCTGAATCTTACGGTAACTAATGTTATATTCGGCTTAACATTGCTATTGTAGAATACGAGTGGATATTGCAGTGGAGTTCGCTATAGCGAATAGACGCTACACACTCTTCTTGCTACTACGTCATCCAGAACGCAAAATTTTGACAACTTGTCTGGCCTAAGCCTTGACTTGGCAGATGATTGAGTTCGTCATAATGCATAGCCATTTATCCCAGACCACAGATACTCTAACAAGAAGAATTGCTCCACCCAGGAGGTATATACAAGGACTCCAATGGTACATATTTATTGTCGTTAATCATGATTGAGCGACTCGAGAGTCATGCGAGTAAACACAGATGATGCTATCCAATGCGTTTTGTACATCTATCTCAAAATGCGCCTGAATGGGTATATGTTGCCAAGTTAGAGCTTCCCACAAATCACCAAAACTGAGCCGTCTTATATCGTTGGTGCCGAGGTCTCACGCTAGTTTATGAGAAGTTAGTCATATCTTCATCGTAGCTCGCCGGGTCCCTTTTCCACCACAAAAGCAACCGGACGCCTCGCACGGCGGTTACGCGCGCCACTAGGGGGAAGAATGCTCATATTTTTCATATCCAAGCCTGCAATACGGGGGCTCCTTTCATCGTATCCCCATCGTGTAACGCCGCCGCTGTTAACCCAACTCTCAAGATTGCGACACTGGCTGATGTCGGTCCAGGCTAATTGACCGCAGCCTTCAAGAACACTTTCAACTCCGGCGGAAGTTACTCGTACACATCCCCTCACACTCAGCCGTTCGAGATCGTTTAGATGTAGAGCAATGCAAGCGAGGCTATTGTCGCTCACTGCGCTACCGCAAAAGGCCATTTTGAGTTCTTGCAGGTGTGGTAGCCCAAGGGCGACCACTTCCGTAGCAGTATCCGATAATGCGCAACAGAAAGACAAATCAAGATGAGTGAGGGCTTTAGCAGCATTAACAAGAGCCACGATGGCGTTGTCGGATAGATAAGTGCAATCGGCAAGGCATAGGTGGGACAAGTTGACAAAGCGGAAAGACGCCCACGATTGGAATCCAGCGTCAGTGATTGATGTACATCGTGTAAGCGAAAGCGATTGCAACCGGTGTGATGCATGGGCCGCCATGTGAGCCATAGAGCGATCCGTGATATGCTTACAGTAAGAGAGATTGAGTCTCTTGAGCTTGGGGCAGCCAATGACAGTTCCTGGAGGTGGCAATGTTACAGTTTGCGTCTGTTGCCGTTGACCTTTCAAACGTGCGGCTGAGCTTGCGATGACAACTTGCTTTTGTGGTGGATGATCAGGGACCACCCATCCTACCACACGAGCCAGTAGATTATCACCAACTTTACGACAGTTGCTCCAATCAACTTCTTCCAAGCTCTTAGCATGATCACTCATTTCAAGGATTTGGTTGGCCGAAACCTCCCAAACAGATTTCATTTTCCATATCCTAACGTTTTTACCACAGAGCTTCCAAAACGACGAGAACCCCTCGTCCGTTATGTGGAAGCAGTTGCTTACATCAACTGAAATAGGCCTGTGACCAAGGAAGGGTGCTAGCCGGTTGACTAAAATGTCGTCAGTGACCCGACGATTGTAGGAGGATAAGTCCACTCGATGGCATAATTTAGGCGAAGTTGATAACACTTCAAGCCAATGGGTAGATAATCGTCTTAGTCGGAATAAGTCGATGGCGTTTAGATGTTGGAATATAGTTATCAACACATCATTAGGAAGCAGCATTTTCTGTTGCCCTTCGTCGTCGGAATTAGATGGTGTCTCCAAGAGCCGCGCCCTTTTTGCAGGCCCTTCAAAGTCCGGAGACGGCATGGGCGGCATAGTGAGCTTGGTCGGTGTTGTCGTATCAATCATGCGCGGGCGTGAGCCATTTACGATCGGGACGCTAGGCGAATCACTTGGGGGCGTTGGTGGAGCGAGAGATGCTCGCCGACGATTTCTCATATTCTCCATATCGACGCTCAGATATGGGTCAGGGTCTTTTGGTATCAGCTGTTCCGACTCATCTTTGATAGGAGAGGCTGGTTTTGAGGGCGTTGTGAAAATGACTTGAGGAGTTACCCGCACCGAAGCGGCTGCTACGGTGTCTCCGGTCGTGTTCTCGAGGTCGACCATCTCAACATCTTCAGTATCGTCTTTTCTAATTCGATTCCTGGCCGTTTCTTCGACTTGCTCCCTGAGACTCCCCGGACACCGTTTCCAAAGCTCATCGAGGGCTTTGCCAGTAATCATCAAGCACTCGACAACAGTTATAGACCTGACAGTTGCGGTTCGTTTTTGAGAAAGACCGAGGCTGGCGACCTCGCCAAAATACTGGCCTTGTCTCAGCCGTGGTCGGATCAAGGATGATCTTTTTGCTCTTTTTGATGTCTGGCCTTCTGGCGCTTCATGTATCACTTCTGCCTCGCCACGCACTACAAAATAAATCTCATTTCCCAACGTTCCCTGACGAATTATATCTGTAAATGGAGAATACGTCTTCGGTTGGGCGCTCATCCCCAAAAAATGAAGGATATCCGGAGGTAGGGTAGAAAAAAGAGGAAGCTCCTTAAGAGTCTGTCTCACATTAACTAGGCCGCTACCAAGAGCGCTACCCGTAGTGAGATCTTCGAGAGCACCTGGGCTAGGAGACTTTCTCTTCTTGGTGTTTATCACACCCCCATTTCTAATGACACCTTGATCGCCGGTCGCGACTTCGCCGGGTGCGGCGTCTCGCGCGTGAGTCTGGGATTTATCAAGTTTAAGTGCACGACCGCTTTCCTGTCGCTTTTTTTCGGTGACCGCCAATCGTTCATGGGCCTCGTGACGAATCGCTTTTTCCATGTCAGGGAATTTAGGGAGCTCAATATGAAGGTCTTCTTTCTTCAAGACAAGTAAAAGACATTTGGTACGCGCAATAATTGTGGCTGTTCGAGGCACATTCATAAGGACGCCAATTTCGCCGAAAAAGGATCCAGGTTTGAGCTCGGCGTATATAGCTTCTCCATCTCGGGAAGTCACAGCGACAACGCCACGGACAAGCCAGTACATAGCTTTCGCCTCATCTCCCTCTGTCAGAATTAGGTCGTGGGCCGAGTGAACTTGTGGTCTTAAATACTTTCCAATCGCTATTAAGAAATCGTCGGAAGCCGACATGAAGAGTGGAAACGATCTCATGCGATCAACTAAATCCAGCGGCATATCTGGAAAAGTCGATGCTGTGAGGGGGGAGGGGCGTATCGGCCGTGCCGGGTTTGTCTCAACATTGAAAGACCTAATCAAGGATGCTGAGTCCGGTAGCTGGCCATTCGCTGGATGGTGTGCCAGGGCCCTATAGGGCGACGGGGGAGTTCTTGCGCGCCTCATATTGCTTACGAGCCCCCGATAGGCGAGTGACCTCTGAATATACCCAGCAACACAACGTTTTATTGTCCAATATCAACTAATCCACTGGCCCGACCAGGAGCGATCAATTCTTTCCCCTTTTTCTAATTGTTAAGGAAATAGAGCCACCGGGTACAACTCAAGCAAGCAATGGATCATGCTACACCTTAGAGTAATCGTGCGGCCCCCCACACTGAATGTTGGCACACGACTCGACGTTCGGGACTCTGCTTAGTTCTAGGCATTCATTTGGGAAGTAATGGACCAGCAATTTGTTCGAAACAGGGCAAGAAGGTGAAGCACCTAAGCTGACGCAGAGGATCGTCGTGGATTGAATGTACCTCAAGCGTAGAGGGATTCTCGTATGCGAGCCGGGAATCGATAAAGGGTCAGGGAAGACGCAGAAGCACTCTCGCAGGAGTAAGAGACTCCAATCGGCTGGATTCCGGACGGAACTCGTTCGAAAAGCAAAACTAGAAACCAGCATGCCTTGGTCAGTCATTATGCCACTATAAATGCGACGGCAGCGGCGGTCCCAATAGCTATAAGTTGTGAGATAAGGGACTTACGCATACAATAATACAACAGGTAAGAAGGCTAGCCGTTTTCCCTCTTTCGCTCCCGCAGCGAATAGTCCAAAATCAAGGCAGGTAACAGTCGTTGGTCGTAAAAGTATCAGTCTGACACAACGGTCGATTGCAGATAATCGCAAGCACACGACACAACACGATAGGATTTCTTTCAGAGTTTCTTTCAGGGGGTTGAATTGACGCCGTTAGGTAATATCCTGGTTGAAAGGAATTCAAAATTCATATGGACCGCGCCGGGTCCTGAGTTCAACCCGTAACAGAGGCCGTAGCTGTACAAATGGTAATACTATGGTGCAGAATGGTTGGAGAGAACCGATCTGCATCTATAGGGGGCAATGGTTGAACTGTGGCCCCTCCAGAAAGAAGATGTTTTGAAGTATAGTAAGATTTCGGTTTTCTTTCTTTGGAGTTTATGCAGCTTGTCGCATGCGCATCGGCGGTACGGGAGGAAGGACAGCGCAAACAGGGGGGTTGATTGAGCGGGTACGGCGGGATCTGTGCGACAACGGCAGCCCAGAAAAGGTGTATGTAAGTACCTAATGCTGTAGGTATATGCCGTATACGCTGGATAGCGAGCAAGGAATAGTTATAGGGATAGGTATAATGTATAATGAGAGTCAGCTTGGTGATGCTGCTGCTAGGTGAAATTGAAAGGCCTGAGGGGAACGGAATATGACAATGACCGTGATAATGACACACCAAAGCTCCCTCCCACCTGCCTGCTCCGACCTTCGAGCACTAGGTACGCTGTAGGACTGAACTTTCCGTAATCAAGACCCCTAATAGCCTGACTTGGTTGGTCAGATTTTATCGGGAATGGGACTTGCGATGAGCTAAAACCGTCTGAGACAGACGCTGGGCTGATGTAGATCATGGGTATTGGGGGTGGGGAGGAACGCGCTTGTCACGGTACATCTATTTCTAACCTTCACATACATGCCTACACAAACTACTACTGTGCTGTACCTGTATCACCCACCTACAGGCAGTACGGGTACGGTACCTACATAAATATATGTGGTCCTGTTACACATCACTCGTGGTGAAGCTCAAATACTATATGTACCTATGCATGTAGGTAGGCACCTTTGTATAAGTTACGCAAGCCGCAAGTCACGATAATTCGTATAAAGACTAGAGAATACAGCCCCGCAATTCTTGGATTACTGTCTACATAAGTAGATTGCATCCTTTGTCTTCTTGTGACCTATCATCATCTGGCTCCCTTTTTTTTCATAGTACTGGGCAGCCTTCGAGGGGTAACGGGCAATGGGTCCTGCCAACTAGGATATATTCATCGGCACTGAGCGAATACTATGCTCCGGCCATGGGGAAACGCATTTGCGTGGGGAACAGGGAGCTTCAGCACGGAGCACAGACTGGCTCGACAGTTAATCTGACATGCACCCATTTAGCGTGCTGTAGATCCGTAATGGCGCGTCGGGGTGGCTTGGACTTTTTCTGCGTGTAGAAGGTCATTGCGACAAGGGTGGGAATAGTAAAGGGCCCCCTGGCCGATACATACTATGTTAGTATGTAGTATGCAAAGACCTGCGGCTTCAGATAATCACTGGATAAATCAAGCTAGAACTCTCAAGGAATTCCTTACACTAGTAGGTAAAGGGACATGACCAATTCCAACAAGCCCATGCCTCATTTGCTGTACAATACAGTTGATTATACTCGACGTCACTGTGGAGTGCCGCTGACGTACAGGGCGAATGCGCAATACCTCGGCTGAGACCATAATCGGGGACCACCTTGTGCAATATTCTTATTATTAGCTAACCTAGGTAGTTCCCAGCATACAGCCAGCTGAACAGGTAAGCCCTATAACATCTTCCAGGCTGGTTCAGGTTTGACTGGATGAATTGTGCATAATATCGATTGCTTGCCACGACACTATCCACTACCTTACCATAGCTCACCGCTGAATCAGCACTACGGATTGTCTGCATAATGTAAGCCGTTCCGCTCTTTGTATGCAACTAATCTCACTTCATAGGCAGATTGCAGCACGGGATTTTGGGGCGAATGCTATTTTCGGACAATTCTCATGAAGACAGACAATATACACGTTTTTGTGTAGGTACATGTTCTACGGTATTAGTCTAGAACGGAAAAGGAGAGAGAATTCGGGCTGCAAGAGACCCCTAATTACGATTCTACTCAATATTAAGTATGACCTCTGCCT
This sequence comes from Xylaria sp. 218_066, assembly GCA_019843955.1. Classification (NCBI taxonomy): domain Eukaryota; kingdom Fungi; phylum Ascomycota; class Sordariomycetes; order Xylariales; family Xylariaceae; genus Xylaria; species Xylaria sp. 218_066. The sequence goes on along the minus strand of JADKYC010000034.1, from coordinate 238,884 downwards.
AATACGTACCCAGCACACACTGTGCTCCTGCTGTCTCATCTAGTTGAGTTCTTCATCGGAGTTACGTTCTTATCTAATGACCTGAACACAAAAATGTACAGCCACGTGGAGCGTACAAAAACGCCCGATTACGGCACATGTTTTGACAAAGCACAGCCTCATGGGCTCGTTTTCGAGGAGGCGGAAAAAAAAGTACTTGCAAGCAGTGAGATTGAGGAGGCTTACATGAGCCGAAAAGTTGGGTCCAACGGCAACAAAAAAATTCCGGGCGACTTCGAATCCCATATGCTCTAAAAAGGCCGTATGTCTACAATAGCTAAGTATATTTTACCGGCCCCATTTACTGGTTTTAGAATTTGAGAAAAGGACTAATACTTAGATAACTGTCCCTTCTACCGCAGACAGGTTGCGAACTTGTTTACGACCCGCTTGCTTAGCGATTTTGAGGCCCGAGCCGCGGCGCCAAGTTTAAGCTCGCTGGTCCGAGCGTTGTTGCATTGCCCTTGTCCAAAGCATCATAGGTCCCATGGCTCGCATGGCAGACCTCCCTTGACAGCGACCATAACAGGTGTAATTTCGGTCTCCCCTCCCGACAGTTAGTTGAGAACCCCCGTCGTTTCAAATGTTCGAGAAGTTTTCTACAAGCAGAAAGCAGGTACAACACATGTACCCCCCCACCACCACCATCAGCGCTCCAATTTTTGGTTCCGCCAATGGGTACGCGAGCCTGGCGAGCCTGGGTTGCCCGCCTACCCGTTTCTAAGCTGCCGGCGTGACCGTGACCGATTTAGAACAAACGGCGGGGAATTTCGGGGTTTGAATGAGTTACGCTGTCTGGTCCATGGACTTTTAACCTACTGCGCCTCTGCCATTTGTAAGTATTCAAGGTTCACCAAAATGGCCGCGAAATTTATCGCAATGGAAACCCTCTCGAACCTTGTGTAAGCAGAATCTGAGCAATCTATGAGTACAGTGGGTAAGTGAGGTGCTATCCACATTGACCATCATTTCGAGAAGAACGGAAAACTTGTTTATGTCCGGAGCACGAGTGCCGGGGTCCCGAGGTGTTCTAGAATGTTTCTCCAACTTCCATCACGTCCCCTGCATCTGCCTGTGTTTGAGGGCCTTGCTGCAACTGCAACGCCCGGGAGGGCCGTCGATTGATATCGGACGACAGGACTGGAAACAGAAGGTGGCGCATACTTCCAACTAACAAGAATGCGCGATATTGCCACACATATGATAGCTAGAGAGGATGAGACAAGTTCTTCGAATTAATGTCACTGAGGTTGTCTAATGAACAAGCTATCTATGAATGCTGTTGACAAATGACCTTACGGTTACAGAAAGAACATCTAGATAAAGTATAGCTAGGATAATAACTACACGACGTTTTGAAAACTAGGCTCTACAGAGCATCATATGTACCCCATTTCGTCAGCTCACCCTCGCAATCCTCCATTGTTTTCCCAAGTAGGTAGTTGAGAAAGGCCTCTACTGCATAAGTTTGCTGTAGGCTTCCTTCTCGTCGGCTACAAGCCTACAGCATGTAGCAAGGATCGTCAACTCTATGGTTTAGTTTCTTTGCTCTTCATCATCGGTAGACTCGGAATATTCTCACGGGCCGTCTTAGCTAGCCCAGATGGTCTATCCTCAAAACCTGTTGTCCTAACGTCTATTCGCTAGTCAACTTCCAAATTGATACATAGAATGTTGCGATCGAAGCCCAGGCCACTATACCCATATGCCGAGTGGGAAATTTCTAGTAAAAGAATACAATTGATTTTGTTGGTGATTCAGCTGACGGCAGCGGCAATGAATAACATATGTCATACGCCCCAAGGTGATAGGCCGCGCTGAATGTCAGCGGCGCAAGTGAGCAGGGTATTTTCTGGGGCATATTTTCTGGGACACTGGAAATCGAGATGATAATGTCACTGGTTTATGTAGCAAGGTCTTACATAAAGACTTGAGGAAACAACAGTACGCTAAGGTCAATATTCAAATTTTATATAACTTCTTGGCCTGGCATCTCAACTAGACAAACGACAAAGAAGAGCTTTTGACGAACTTCTAGCTAGCGAGAGAGAGGGAGAGAGGGAGAGGTTTCAAGGTCAACAAAGTGATCAACTGCTAACTAGTCTATAACATATGCTCCTCTTCCTACATTGTGTTGCTCAGGCTATCGTGTGTGGCGATTGCCGAATTGAACGCAATAAAAACAAAAGTAAAGGGGTTGGTACAGAGAAAAAAAATTGTCACTGAGATTGGGAGATACAGATTGAACAGAACATCTACTATTGAAGGAAAGGTACAATGACATAGGCGAGCCAAACCTCTGTCTACCAGATACGCAAACTTCGCAAGTATATATCCAGACTTAGCAGACATATTCATATACCGCAGAGTGTCACACAACAGCTTCACAAGTTAAGCGAACATAAACGTCCATCAGGAACTCGACAATGTGGGGAAAAGGTAGACTTCGAAATTCGCTTGTTCAAGCGGGATATGACTGTTCAGGACTGAACTTCGCTCCTGCAAGCCTTGATGACCGAATAGAAGGAATCGTCTCTTTTCATTCTTCTTTAACTATTTCTTCACTGCTTGTTTTCTTCTTTTTGTTATGTATTCACACACTAAAGTACAAAGGACCGAATTGCCTTGTTTTCGGCAGTTGTGATGTTTGCGTCTCTTAACCAAGAGAGGAGTTTGATCGTAGTTCAGCGCTTAAGCTGCCAATCAGCATTTTCACGTCGCACTATGTGTCGTGATGCAATTAGTTCTCCCATACCCTCCTATTCTTCCCAGCGTTACCAATCCCTTACTTCCGGCGGTTTCCCTGCAGCATCAAGATCTGGACCATCCGGATGAAGATGTTAAGGAAGTCGAGTTCGAGAGCAATGCTCTCGTTGACGGGATCCCTCTTGATGATACCCCGCTCGGCCATACGGCCGTGATACAGGATCTTCTGGACGTCGTAGAGAGTGAAACCACCGAAGACGGCGAGACCACCGTACAACCAGATGTTCTCGGTGAAGGCCAGGGTTCGGACGGCGGTTGCGGGGAGGATTAGAGGGGCAAATCCAGAAACAGCAACTAGGGCAGCACCGGCCAACAGAGGACCTCCGAGGTACAGGTACTTCTCTTGCTTGGCAGTGGCGCCGACGAAGGAAATGGAACCCATCATAGCGACGGTGTAGAGACCGGCGCGGGCAATAAGGGCACCAGGGGCGAAGGCAAGTAAGGGTGCAACGAAGGCAGCTTGGGTGGCGTTGAAAGCGGTCCAGAGGGCGTATTTGGGAACGTAGCTAAGATAGCGGAGGTCAGCACATTATGTCAAAGGCATCAAAATAGAGATGACCTCACTTGTCGGGATCAATGGACCGTGTTCCAATCATGGTACCGAAACTGAGAGCCAGGCCACCGATGGCCACGGCCCAGGGGTTTGTAACCATCAACCGGTAAACGAAACCGCTCTGGACCATTTGTCGCGCCGTAAGACCGATGATGCCAATACCCAAACCGGTGTGCAGGAAGGTCGAGTTCAAGTAGGAGCGCTCGAACGCAGGCATGCCGCCGTCTTCGCGGGTCTCGCGGTTGAATACGGCATTGATGGCGATGACGGTACCGCCAAAGATGGCACCACCCGTTAACAATCTCCGGACGAGCGAGCCCTGGTCCACGGTCTGCGAGGACTGCTGGTTATATGCTCTCGACTGCGAAAAGACATTCTTCGGTGTGGATCGGAGGGTCGAGGAAGCGATCGTAGCTTTTGATGTGAAAAAGGTGGAAGGCTTGGTGGCGGGTTGGTGAAATGCTCGGATGGGAGCCGAGATGCGAAACGAGGATTTGGCGACCTCGGGAAGTCTGGTCGCAAGGCGCGCAGGCCCTTGACGAACCAGTATCGTGAATGACATTGTCCGTATTGGGGTTGACAATCCTCAGGTGTGTCTGTATTTGCTGTAAGAAAGGGTGGAAAGCTGATTAGGATTGATGTCGCGAAATAGAGAAAATTAAGGTGTGTCGTGAGGGAGCTTTCGCAGTGGCTGATCAATGACGATGCTGGTTGGTGGCTGATGTAATCTAGGGATGGCCCATGCGCCGGTGCTACAAGGAAATCGCTGGAACAGTTGGACGGGATTCTGTCCAGTCTTAACTCCGACGGCCGGTTAGATCCAGCCCCTGTTCCCGTTTATGCCCCGTCTACAATTAGAACTAGTAAAACTGTGAGGTTCATGTGCTCTTAATCTCAAGGCTTATGAAAACCGGAAAGATCCTCTACTTCTGGAAATTTGATTACCGAGGTACACAAGGCCTTTTGTCCACACTTGTGGTAGCAAAATCGAGCATTATAAGAGTTACACCTCGATTATTTCCAATTCAACGAACGTCACTTGACTCAAACACCAGACTACAATCTCTTCATATTAGCCATCCACATTAGGCAGCTTCAGAAGTGCTTATTAATGTGATCTACAGAGTTTGGTGTGTACATAGTAGAGTAGATTGAATTAAAACAATGCATCGTCAATCACAATGCATTTTAACAGATTGCGTTATACCAATATGACGACTTCAAGAATTATCGAAGCCTGGGCTGAGACGTTCTATATCGTCAATCCTTTACATTATTCTTTCCGAATGGAATTATGCCGCTAGTAGTGTAAGAGAAACAGCACGATATGTTTCCGGTAATTTCAAAGGTATATTATAGCTTCTAAAAGAACACGCCTTTCAGTTTTACCGAGTCGTGTCTATTCCTATCCCCTATATACGGTGTTGGTGAGATGCTGCTTGCCTCTCATGAAGACCTGTGACACCAAACCTTCAGGCTTGAATTCACTTCTGCTCCAGTGGCTCAAACGGCCGTAGGAAATGGCTGGGACACTCATAACCCCAGGGATTCTTGTTGAGGTACAATTGGTGATAATCCTCGGCGTCCCACCAGGGGCCTGCCGGGACGACCTCTGTCACGATTCTGCCCTTGTACCACTGGTCGTTGGCCTGCTGGGTAACCTCCTTGGCAATCTTCTCCTGCTCCTCGTTGTGGAAGTAGATTCCACTGCGGTAGTTTGTTCCGGTATCTGGGCCTTGTCTGTTCACTGTTGTTGGGTCGTGCATCTTGTAGAAGAACTCGAGAAGTTGACGGTATGTGATCCGTGCCGGGTCGTAGTAGATCAGCAAGGCCTCATTGTCTATTGGGTTTTTGTCAGTTCCGACACGCTCGCTCAAAAGTTCAAATACCGAAAGATGGCTAGACTACGGTAACTTAAAAAAAAAGAAATGATGGTAACTTACGTCCCGTCTTCCCTGAGCACACCTGCTTGTAACTCGGGTTCGTGGAATCGCCACCAGTGTATCCCACGCGAGTGTCGTAAATGCCCTTATCGCCGAAATGCTTGCGATACAGATGCTCAACGCCCCAGAAGCAGCCGGCGCCCACGGTGGCCTTCTCGGCACCTTCGGGAATGGCGGGGCGTGGCGATCCGCCGCCGCTGCTTGTAATACCCATGGCAGTCGACATTGGGCGGAAGAGACGCTGGACAAACGAGGGCATAGTAAATGCCATCAGGAGAAATGCAAAGGCGAGGGTGAGCAACGCCGTGCGGAAGGAAACACTGTTATTAGTGTCGCTTGTGGATCCGGAGGCGAATCTCTTGTCCGGCACCGGGGATGTCGATGTTGACATGCAGATATGCTCCAAAAGCTTGTTTGATGCTTGAGGAGTGCGCTGTATGCGGGGTTTTCACAGAGGGATAGATGGATAGATGGATACTGCAAATGGAAGAAAGAGAAGAAAGGAGAAATAGAGGGATTAAGACATGTCGTTGACGTTGTGCCGCCACCACTATTTCGAGGTGGCTGACAGTTTCAACGGTCCATGACAAATCGCAGGACACTCCATTCGGACGCCGTTTCTTCGTCCTACAAGAGCTTTACTAACGGTTGAGCCCCGCCAAAAGGTCAATCACGTCAGTATGAAACTCGAAAAGACCCTGCAACAAAAGATGCTCCCCCGCCGATTCCAAATCGCTCGGCGTTTCGGTGGGGAACCTACCTCTTTAGGGTACGGCATATGCGATGGAGCAATGAGGTCAGTACCTACCCTAGTAGGTACTTTACCCGTCTTATCTTATCAAGCGCAGCCTTACGCACACACAACACCAAGCTACGTACGCCATCGGCCTTACTAAGGAACACAGCTCAAACCATTCAATACTCACAACCGACAAGATGCCGACAGAAGCTGGTCACCGACGTGAGTGTATTATTCTAGAACCCTATATTACCTACTAACTTGCTTTGAAGTTTATGTCAAGTTAGTTACCCCCACGCAAACTATGACTCCGCCCGCACAAGATCGCAATGAGTGCCGGTTTGGATATAATGTCGTGAGAGGTGACTGACAGGGGTCATGAGTAGGGCTCGACACCTCGGGTACAGGCGCAACAAGCACACTACCCACCCCAACCGTAGCCTTGTGAAAATCGAGGGGGTTGATACCACCGAGGCTGCCAAGTACGTGCCTGTTTATATGCATCACCCTAGTGACGACTGGCCTGTTGACATACATAGCTTCTACCTTGGCAAGAAAATCGCCTTCATCCACAAAGCACCAAAAGAGACTAGTAAGTTGCTTCACGTCACATTATATACTCGTATGACGTAGGTTCGACGTTATACTGACTGCTCGTCTACAGGAGGCACCAACACGCGCGTGGTAGGCAATTCCGCGATCTAATTTACGGTCTATCACGCCAAGTTACTAAAAATTGCTTGCTTTACAGATCTGGGGCAAGGTTGTCCGACCTCACGGTATGATCTAGGCAGACTTCGGATTCGATTAGACAATTGGAGCTAATTATCTGGTTTCTAGGTAACTCGGGTGCCGTGCAAGCTCGCTTCTCTGTCCCTCTTCCTACGAAGTCATTTGGCGCGAGCCTTAGGGTTCTGCTATATCCTTCTTCCATTTAAGCAAGGAAATGGATGCCTCTAGCAGATGGTATTCGACTGTCACTGTGTTTGTAACCTGAGAGAGGTTAGGGGCGCCAAGTAGACATGATACCCTAGCCGATGGTCATAGAGCCCAGCAGTCCTCGCGAAAAGTCCTGAAAGATTCTGCACACGGGGGAATCTTTAAAGTCGGACGTATGTATGCTTTGGTCAACAGCAGGATAAGGCTCAGCACTTCTGGGCATATTTAGTTTGGTTTGGCCCTGATGGACGATATGAACCGCTGGGTACTAGATAGATGAAATACTCACCTTCATGCGGAGGAAGATACCCGTCCGATCTTCATACCACTAGACAGCGAGTCGAAGCAATTTCGAATAACAAAGATAAACGGCAAGCCTTGCGCTGCGCCGCTACGCTACCTTCTTCTGTCTGTTTAATTTTGGTGTATAGAATTGTGGTCGGGGTGACGCATCGACAATTTCCGGTCATACTCAGCTTTCTACCTCAGCTTTCTACGGTGTGATCGCCCGCTTTAAGTCCATCTACCATATATCTTTAGCATGATTTCACGACTGCGTTCTCCTATGACTCCGGTAGAAGAAGCAATATGTGTTCAGTACTGTTTATCATTGAGAAAAGACCTAGATTTGTAATGACTAGTATCAATAATATTGGCTTCGAGCTATTATTTTCTTTTGCCGATCATCATTGAAACCGCACGCGCAGAAATATTCGACAATATTCGAGTTAGCTAAGTATAGGTGAGATGGTCTCATATTGATCATCATTGAAATAAGAATATGTGACACGCTACGGGTAGAGTGTTTCTCGCAGCCCTAAACATCCACCTCCTTCCCGGTATGTCTCATATCAACCCAATGGCCAGACTGTTACGGGTTATCGAGTCTCGGCAACCAACAGGAAATAGGAGACAATAGTGAGAGATACCATGTTTCCATCACGAAATATAATATTAGCGTCGCTATTTCTCGGAATCGCTGTTCGACAAAGAGTATTCAATCATACAGTAACGGAAACGAACGACTAGGTCTCGCTAATATACTAATATTACCATCGCTTACTGCATTACGCCTCCGGGGTCCGAACAGAACCGTATGCATGCAATACTACGTTCGGCTGGAGAGTGATGAGGCTGACACGATTCGAATCTCCGCTTCGTGCATTGAAAAATTGGACGATACTACCGAAGTAGCCATTGTGTCTCAACTGGCATCCTCTGCAGTCAGCAGCGGGAACTCGGCTGGTGAACCGTAACATCCGACTCAGGTATTTCAAAAACATAGAATATCGGTTCTGGCAGACTATCCACAAGTTCCAATATCCATTCCTATTATAGTATGTGCTGGAGCTTCTATTAATAGGCTCAACACCTTTTACCCGTTGGAATTAAACACAGGCGATACGGCGGTCCAGAAACGCATACAAAATTGAAATGGGGGAATAAAGAGAAAACAGGTGATTGACGCGAACATCTAGAATCAGAGGAGACGAGCAAATATATAGTTTGAATGCCCCTCCAAATGAAACCGCTCGGCCCAGAGCTCTGAGGGCGGCACGACACTCAAGGGTATCACTGCATGTGTAGCTAGCGAGATGACGTTCTAGAAGAGGTGAGCTGTCACGTCGCACCGGTGCCAATGAAACCAAGAATAGCTCAATCGGACAATCAAAAGAACCTGCAGATGTCGGTCCAGATGTGTCTTGCATACGCTGCGTCCCCGAAGCACGAAATCTCCGGGTACAAAGTCATTGGACGTCTCGCCTGGGGGCTGCAACCTGCAAAGCCACTTGCATGCACCCCTCTCCTAACAGCCCAGACTAGCCTATCTGCTCTGTCTGATGGTAACATAGCCGGACGGAGGGAGCCGGGGTATAGGCGATATGGGCGTATTCAATGGGACGACATGCGTCGATTATGATGCAAGAGTCCAAAGGGTAGGTAGGGGTAGCTCTTTGATGGTGTGGTAGGGGCGGGCACTTTCATCTGGAGATACTGGGGATGCCGAGGGAGAAAACTCATAGGTATTGTCTGTATTGATGGGCGTTGATAGCTTCCCTACCTACCTACCTACCTACCCAGGCAGATAGTTCTGTTTGTCCTTCAATTAAGAGACAGGAATGATAATACCGCTGCCCATTTTCCCACGCGCTGCCAATTCCCTGTTAAAAAAAAAAAAAAAAAAAAAAAAGCCCTAGATGAAATAGCTAAAATATAGGGGAAATTCCTCCCCCATTAATGAAGCGAAGGGATTTTGGCGGGGCTACTAGTACAATCAAACGACAGTGGTATTTTTCCTGAACTCCGCCCATGATCATAAGGAAGTAAAAAAATAAAATAAAAAAAACGCTGTGCTCCTCAAAACGACAAATCATAAACTCATCATGACCCCGATTATCTCGGTAGTTCTGGGTTGTAGTGGAAATGGGGGGCGGCGTGCTGTGACCTGCACCGATGTCGTAGTTCCCTCCTGAGCGACAGCTTTCCCCGAACAACTCCCCCGTATCCTTCTCCCGGGGACCTCTCGTCAGGAGGGGCCACCGATCCCTAGTCATCATCTCTTCTCATCACGACGTCGAGGTGAGCTTCTGGCTAGCCTAAGCCAGGAGCTCTTAGGGTAGTGAATGTGTTATTCCATCAGCGAGGTGTCCCATCGATCATGTAGATGAAACAGATGTAGGTCGTGGTAGGGTTTCATCGGGTCCACGATGCCCATCTTAGTGGCGGGAGGAGGGTTCGAGACCTTCCCATGCCGGTGTCGTGTAGACTATCGTGACCGGGTTGTTGAACGTCTAGGCCGCCGTCTCATATCCGATCTGGGGCCGACTCTGCGGATGGCAATACCAACAACTACCGGTGGTATACTCTGTACCGCAGTTCCCACATGTGTGCATATGCATCGTGTCGACGGGGCATCTAGAAGCAGCACAAGCTGATGTTGATGATGCCGCCATTGGGACGAATTGATTTGACTTTGATATAAGATGTGTGGGCGTGTGTGTATGTGCCTAAGCTGTTCTCTCACACGCGTCAGAATCTAGAGCTCTTCTGCGGCATCATGGGTATATATATATAAGACCCTTGGATTCTCCGTCGTGCAAATGGGGTTTCTGGATTCCAGAGTATTCGATCATCAAGGTGGCCAATACATACCTATGTGGCTAAACTTGAAGCAGAGTGGCGAGAAAGTATATCTTAGGACCGTTGGAACTATTTTTGCTTGGTGAGGCGTCCCTTAGTGGTAGCGGTTCGTTATACTAATGCGTATTGTTTTTCTACGATAGAAATGTGCGAATGCTAGTCTTGGAGCAAGGCTTGGGAGGACAATGAAGTTGATATCGAATGTCGATCGTTTCTCTTCTCAGGTTTATGGCTATGGAGGGGGGATTTGCTGGCATTATCATCTGCACGACTTACATAGTGCTACTAGGTTCGTGGACCCTTGGGACTTTCACGGCGCTTGAGCTACAATGCACACTAACACGAGAGGGCAACAAGGGAAAGAGGGGACGGAGCAATATTTCCCAGTATTCGATTACCCTCGTGGGAGATGCCGATGCAGGCCAGCGAGTCCAGGTGCGCCCTAATGCAGCATCCAATAGTTCGACGATGGGCTGGAACTTGGGATGAGACCCTCCCCACCGCCCACTGACCTGCCCGAAGCCGCAATCGACTGCATTTTTAGCAACTTTTTAAGGACTGCGAGCGAACGACTTCCGTTTTGGGCCGATCCTGGGCCTTAGGTGATCTATGAATAACTGAATAACCGGTGCTGAAAGCCTCCCGCTCCCCCTTCACGGACGGGCAGACGCTTGCAGCTCTGTGTCGTTCAGACCACTTATCTACAGACGACTTAGATGACAATAAGCTCACTCCTACAATACCTACGGACACGGGGTATTTCGGTATTTCGGGTGACCTATACAGGAACCTGGGTGGTGTAGTGTAAGACCACTCGGACGCATGTGGCTTAGGAAGACAGACAACTGGGACTCGCTTGACCGGATCAGGGCAGCCATTCGAACTGGCCAACGACGGCGCAACAACGTTGGTATCACGCCACCCAAGCTTTAGGACCCCTTTCCACGTGGACCCCGCCTATTTTTCCTAAACGGAACTTAGCGTTGAGATACATCTCTCTGGTGTACCCCTCTATTCCTCATATTGCAGACCAACGGGCGGATCAGAGCGAACAGAGGGCGCTCGGCGGGTTGAGTGGACATGTCTAACACATATCGACATGGTACCCTACTGCCAGGCTACTGTACCTACCTGCTGCATAGAGCCCACAACGACTTATCTGGCATATGCCTATAGGGAGGAACCAACAGTGTCGGTGAGCAAGGCAAGGACAAGCAGCTTTGAAGCGCGTATGCACGCATCATAAGTCTACAAATTATAGCCGCCGTCTTATCGCTTATAGGTTACTAGGTATGCTGTGTACTTCTACACCAGACGGTGAGGGGGGAGAAGAGAGGTACCTATTTCCATAGGTACTCTTCCATATCTCGGGTACTGCCAAGCCGCATATCAAATTGTCAAATTGGCACGCGGTAGGATCAATGGGATACAGAAAACCACAGACCCTATCTGTGTAGGGAAAAGAAGACCAAAGAAAAAAAAAAAACCGCTCGCCCGCTCGCTCTCCTGATCGATAGATCACCTCACTCTATCCACTATAACCAGTCAATAAATCAAACAGCTGAGGAATGGAATGGAACGATGGATCCAATATAACGCTTCACGAGGGCTCATTACGGTGCAATATTCTTGCTCACGAGCTTTCGCTTACAGCTACTCGAAATTAGATGGAAGGAAGCGCTGGAGAGAAACCCCATGTTTGTTATCAGACCCGCGCCCCCGGCCGGCAGCGAATATTCTCCGCCTGCACACTAAGACTCATTCAAGGGAGAAAATGGGAAAGTCGTTTTCTGCACGGACGGGGGCAAAGCAGGCGGCAAATATTGCTCACCCCATAGGACGAAAACTCACCGGGCTCGCTACCATCAGGCGGACCCGGTGCTGCATGCTCCGCCAGAAGAACCAGGGATGAGCGGCTGCATCCAACTGCATCCATAATGTAGGTAGATACAAGAGTACATTACTGTAAAGCGCCCCGCATACTATATCCAGACTCAAGCTCGTCAAGCTCTTCTACCTGCTGTATCGTGTGGGCAAAGTGTACTCACCTTCGTCGTTGGTACTAGCTTTCACCTTACGTACGCGGCGGTCAACGAAGCGCCCCCCGTACGCTAGTCCGTCGTCTATCCTCGCCGAATATTCAAGAGGCGCTCTTGACTTCTTTAATTGGGTCTGGCGCTTAAGCTTGGAATACATACCGACGTTGCCGGTCCCGAGAGTCTGTTAGCGCAAGTCGCTTGGGCTATTGGGATTGGGCTGACTGCGCCAGGCTGAGCGATGCCACTAAATTTGTCGATGCTACGAGCATAGCTAGTTCCTTCGATCGCCCAATCCGGTGTCAGATCGATTTTAACTCTCCGGAGCGGGCGAGACACCTGAGATTTACTGATGGGAGTCTCAGACATATGGATATGTGAAGATCATGCCTTTTGAACGGATGAACGACCGCGAACTTATTATACCATGGAGTGAAGCCGTATCGTCGATCTTCTTCTTTTGTACACCAATCCATACCGGTAATATTACACTCCGCACCCACGTTTCATTTATACGCAGTATACTTACTGTAAGGAGGAATGTCAGGCCTAATCGCCTATCTCTGGTAGGTCCGAACATCTTTCGTTTTTCGGGGGTTCAACCGGCTTGGCACAGTTCAACCAGTTGCAATCATCTGTCCAGGGACGTGTGGGGATGGGAATCTGGGGAGAGTTCATCGCAGGAAACCAAACGTAGTCTCTTGCCGATTATCCGATAGTAAGTAGTGTATGCCGTAGTGTAGGCGCCACGGAACGCATAAAGGGTCCTGCCGACCCTCTGAAAGCTTCGCGTTGCAATAAGTGCCAAGATATTTATATTCAACTCTCTTTAGGCTCAAGGCGACATCGTTATTGTTGATGCAGAAATTCCCGATACCTTGGAATTTCAATGAAGATGACGTACTTTGAAGATAGCTATCACGCCAAATATAAAGGACGATGTTGCCATAGCCTCTGTCGTTGACGCCACGGCTCGCTGCCATTAAACGATTGAGCAACACACGAAGGGAGGTCACAGGCGCCTGCCAAGACCAGTCACGACATTAGACTAGGTATATTGAGCGTTTGGACAATGGGGCAGCAACCCTCGCTTCCAGGGCCACCTGGGACCAAATTCCGCGTTATTGGTGCTGGAATGTGAGTTAAGTCTTCTAGGGATCACATTATTAACATGACTAAGGATGCCTTTGTCGATTATTGTTGCAGAAGCCGCGCGATGCGACATTATAAAGATACGAACGTAAGCTGACATGCGAGTAGGTCGCGCACTGGCACCAAGACGCTCAACGAGGCCTTAACGATACTTTTACAGGGGCCGGTCCATGACTCTGGCATTCAATCACTTGGTGGGCCCATGGACCAGATCGGCGCTTGGTTGCAGATTATGACACTGGCCCCAAAAGCGGAATCGTTCTCAGACCAGAAGAAGCTTGACTGGCTCTTGTCATCCGTGCTCGACGGCTATGTAGCTACCATGGATTGCCCAGCTGCTACACTTACTCCGGAGATAATGCGCGTTTACCCCGACGCCATCGTGATCGCCACGACCAGAGACGAGGAATCATGGTGGAAGAGCATGAGCCATCTAAACAGCATGATGTCGACGTGGTATCTACCCTTGGCAGTGCTCTTTCTACGCAAGAGCCAGGTGTACGGGCTCTGGATGTTCAAGTTTAGTGGAATCATGCAATGGCGTTACCAATCGGAAAAGATCCAAGAGGATACGTTACGGAAACACGAGCAGCACCTGCGTGAGACCGTGCCCCCTGAAAAGCTGTTCTGGTACAATGTCAGCGAAGGGTGGGAGCCACTTTGCCGAATTCTCAACGTTCCTGTACCAGATATCCCGTTTCCCCATAACAACAACAAAATGGACGCCTCAAAGGTAGTCCGGGAACATATCATAGCTGGTATTATGTCATGGATATTCGTACTGTCGACATTTGCTGTCACGATATGGTTTTTGCGTAGTTGGTACCAGAGGCATTTCTCTTAACAGATACCATAGAATAGAGCTCGAGAAGACAAGACTGGTTTGGGCTATCATTTCCCTATTTTATTGGCTCAGTCTGTGCGCTTATGGAGAAAAATACCGTGAGTAAAAAAAGAAGTTATGGGCATAAGTATAGAAGAAAACGCCAAGACCGCTACTCCAACGAATGGGAATTCCAACATCTTATATACCAAGACCAGCACCAATAGCTCCCGCTGCCCCCGCAAACCCAAGTGGCTCTTCTCTTCCCACTTTGAATCATTCTCCTCCCATGTGCTTGGTAAATTTTGTGTAATTCATACCAGGATATGGTATAGTGGGGGATATCCACCTTCGAGGGACATATTTGTTCCCCTCTGAGACTACTACTTAACTTGCTAACAAGCAGCCGATCTGCGGGAACTACTCTAGTAGTTTCTTGGCCCACTCGCGTATTATCTACTAACAACATCGTCAGCCTTCTTCTCTGTCTTTCTTTATTCCCGAGCGAAACGCTGAACTGCGGGGGACGAATCAATTTCTCTCTAAATCCTTGTATCGCGGACCGGGGGAGTTCATACATATGCCCTGTGCACCAATTTCGAATACCAAGCTGGCTGGCCTACTGGCTTACCTGGGGAACCTTGACGGAAAAGACGAAAAATTGGCATAGTAGTGAGGACCCGGCGGGTTTCAGCCGTGCGCAGCGTCTTATCACTTAACCAGGGAGCAGGGAAGATTGGCTTCCACGTTGTAGTCCCACGTCCCACTTCTCAAAAGTTGGCCCGAGAATATACGTAGGACGCGTCCTGCAGCGATTCGCTGACCGTCTTTAGATCGTGATGTCCGTGCTATACTACCCGGACTATATCGTGTCTCCGACAACAATCCTAGCGGGGCTGTGTCATCGTTACGAAAAAAAAAGTTACAAGGAGCCAAGGTACAGGAGTCAAGAGCTCCATAGCTGTGCAGAGTCCCAATGTGCCACATGGATCGTCCGTGGGGGGTTGCAAGAAGGGTTCCGCATCGGGACTTTGTTAACTAACTAGTTCATCGGCTGTAAGTTGCCGGTACTGTGTCGGCATCTCGTTGTGGACTCATGTTGCAATAAGTGGTCATGGCTCAATCGTGTGATTTTCTATGTGAGAGCAATTCCAATCCAGCAATATTGAGTCGAGTTCTTGGTTTCGTGGGTTATATATACACAAACTGCTACATCACGTATCACACGATATTGCATGGCTCAATTGATCGTAGATTTGTTTCGTAATTAGAAGGGTGAACTATAGACGGGCTGTAGAGAACAAAGTCAGTAACAAAACAGAGTAGATTTTGGACCCCATCGTCAAATTCCAATGTCGCAATTCCCAATTAGTTAGTAACTGCAGTTGTCTTAAACGGAACAGGGCCGAACTAGTGACGCACCGTCCCGAAGGCAGTGAGGTGTATCTCCTACTTTGGTAATCATCATCGTCAACTACACTACCTCACGATATTAGTCTCGGTAGCATAGTTAATTACAACTCCACCACGCCAACTAATGTGCGATTGCGGATGCGATATTCGGTTTGTCCCCTGCATATGCTGTAGTGCAATCATAGCTCCGGGTGTTCCTGTTGCCGGCTGTGGGCCGGACGATCCCGAGCAGGTTGATCATAGTTTAGGGTTTTCCACTTTCATCGTAAAATTTTAGTTGTTAACCAGAAATCAAGGTTGCACAGGTTCGTCCTGCATTGAAGAAGGGCAACAAGGCGACAATGCGACCTACGTGGGGGGTTTCAACCGGCGTGACCCCCGATATGATATATCATACTATACAGTTGTCATTACCATGCGGCGACGACGAACGTTCGTACCACCAACTAGTATCCACTGCGGACTCCGGCTTGTGTTTAGCAAGAGCTTGTTCCGAGTACGCTTGAACGCACTTGATGATCGATTTACGATCAGTGGATACAGACCAAACTGAGTATTCCACCGGTATCCGAATATCCAGACAGCCTCGACAGCACGCGGCAGATGTACGCGCTATGCGTTTTATTCTCCGCCCGTGTCGATCCACGCGTATAGCTTCACAGCTCAACCCGCCGAGCCCACTACTTATCTAATAACGTACGCGTAATCTACGTCGGGAAAATGACTCGAGGGTGGCTGTTCGTATCCACAGGGAGCCGCTTTCAGATCACCAGGTCCGATACTTATATTTTGCACCTTGGCGCGAAGTTTTGTGTCACTGGGCGATCACTCTTTCAATCCGTTCTGCGTAGCAACATAGTGGCCATGTGATGGGTGCCAGCTATGTCATGTTGGCGAAATGGGTATCGTGATCCAGAATTTTGTGTTCTACTGCATGTTTAAATGGAACTATACTAACAGAAACAATTACGAGCCTCTCTTTCGGAAAAGGGACCGGTAGTGAGCCTCTCATACGCGCTGGCTTCCGCTAGTCTCGTGGATCTCGACCGCTGCGGGCTTGTGGTCCTCCTCGCCAACCTTGGTTCCGACGGGTTCCTCGCCGAATAGCTCGCCCATGTGTTCTAGGGAGACGCCTTTGAAACGAGTCAACTCGAGAACTTTCAATATTAGATTGATGAATGAATGGACGTACCTTTAGTTTCAGGGATGAAGAACCAGACAAAGGTGATCATAATGACGCCGAAGCTGCCGTATATGAAATAGGTACTACCAAGGGGATTCCGTTAGCCGGGTCTCTATTCTGGGTCCGTACCGTCTACTTACCCGTATCCTCCAGGACCTAATGTCGCAAGCATGACTGGAAGGGTCCGGGCAACGACAAAGTTGAACAACCACTGAGTGGCAGCAGCAAGGGCAACATTCAGCGGGCGTAGGCGGGCTGTCGGGATCTCGGAAACCAGGATCCAACAGGCTGGGCCCCAGCCGAATTGGAAGAAAGCGGCAAAAACAAAGATGAAGGCCAAAGCAAAGTAGCCGGCCACGGGGACTGGTTGATCTGCCTGGGGCGGCGCAACACGGACGTATATGCCAATGTAGAACATGCAGAAGGACTGACCGATACCCGAAACAAGAAGCGACCGGCGACGACCAAGAGAGTCGGCCATGAAGAGCAGGAAGATGGCACACGACACGACCTTCACAACTCCGTAGACGCCAGTGCCGAGCAGAGAATTCTGTGTTCCCTTAATACCAAGGTTGGTGAAGATAAGCGGCGCATAGACGTTAATCGCGTTTGTCCCAGTCAGTTGTTGGAAGACCATTAGCACGATGCTTAGGATTGCGCGGCGGCGGTTGGTCTTGACTGTCCACATCTCCTTCTGTAGAGACCAGAATGTTGCATCACCCATGAGCCGCCTCTCCTGCTCTAGTTGGTCGGCAATCTCCCGGAACTCTTCCTGGAGATAAGGGTGGTCATCAGGCAATTGCCGGAGTCTTCGCAAAACGTTCTTGGCTTCTTCCCATCGGTCCTTGCGAGCGAGATATCTTGGTGACTCGTTGCAGATCAACATCAGCGAGAAGAGGAATACAGCAGGGATGCCTTGCACAGCAAGCGGCACGATATACTTGGTCGCGCCATCCAAGTGGATTTCAGCTCCGAAGTTCGTCCAAAAGGCGATAAGACTGCCAGTGACGATGAATAGCTGGTACATGCCGGTAAGCAGTCCACGAATAGCCCGAGGCGCATTTTCGGCGACGTAGATGGGGTTTACAACGCTCGATGCTCCGACTCCGAGGCCTTTTACAGGCGTCAACAAATAGTTCTTTAGAGCGATTTGGGTGCTTAGAAGGGTTTCTTACCAGCGACAAACCGACCAATGTATAGCGGCTCGAGATGCCCCGACGCCGCCGCTTGTAAAATGACACCCGCAAGCGTAAAAATAGAAGCATAGACCAGACACCATTTACGGCCCAATATATCCGCCAAGGGGTAGGCCGCAAGGGCACCGGCGAAACAACCAGCCTGAAGCACAGATACAATATTCGCTTGGAGGTTTGCAGAAGCGACATCTTGTACACTGCCCAAATTGTAGTCACTGGGTGGGAAAGACCATGTTAGTTGCCGTCAATATTTGTAAACCAAACGAGCAAGGAGAGACGTCTAGACGCACGCGATAAAGGTGTCCAGTTTGATGACACCTCCGATTACACCGCTGTCCCAACCGAAAGAAGCGGCACCAAAACAAGCCTTTGACGATGTTAGCAGAAAGTAGCTAAATTTCGAATAAGTGGTTATACTTACGGAACACGCTAATAAGAAGACTCTCCAACCATATATCTCCTTAGGATCAGTTTTCATCGCCTCATTTTTTACGATCTTCTTCAACAACCGTTGTCCCGACATCTTGCTGACGGATGGGGGTGCCCCCGGGTGACAAATTCTGCTAGCTGTACCGTTCGTATAATGTCGAGAACAGCTGCCAATGCCTTTCAATGGTAAAAAGCAAACGCGATCAGAAGACAAAAGGCCTGGAGCGCGATGCGTGGTCTTTAAGAGAGTCAACCATAAGACGCCGAGCCCATGCGCTGCGCGCACTCCATCCCATTCATGGTAATGAACCGGCCATGGCAGTGAGATCATTCGCCCAAGCTGATTCTCGAGGGGCCGGTTAAGTTCATTGTCGGATTGAGATTCGTCGACTTGGAGACTGTTGGGGGCACCCTAGCTCTTGGTTGATAGGAATGAACCCACGGAAAGTTATTCCACCAAAGAGAGCACGGAATTGTTAGCGAAGCTAACCCCAGCTATACGTTTCTGGGGCATTCCCCAATACTACCCCATGGGCCGCCAGACCAGTTGAGGAAAAGGTCGATTCTTGTCAAGTGCTAAAATCGAGCGTGATCATCAATTCGCTCAGATATTGCACCTTGGCACAAGCTCCTTTGACTCGCCGCTTCTTGATACTTGTTTATTTTTTCCGTCGAGTGTTGTTTCGTATACCTATCTTCTACTTACTTAGCTAGTTGAGGACTCATCGTATGAACCCATGCGTGAAAAATCATAGCAGGGAGTGAGGTACCCCCAATACCATGAGATATGCTAGCGAGCCAATCGCCAACGACTAGATGCGGAGATATTGCTAAGTTGGTAGAGCTAGACACTGAGCACTTTAGGCTCAATGAGGGGGAGGAGACGGTGAGCCATTCACTGCGTATAACGTCCCTCATGCTCCCTCGTAGAATAGAGCACGCATGCAGGGTATTTGTGATGACCTGCATGACCTGAGAGTTTGAGGCGAAAGCACTCGGGAAAAGTGAGTCTCCACCATGTGCGTAGGTAGTATCCGAATTATGTTATAGAAACTTGACCGTGAGGAGCGTGCTATAGTGAGGGTGAGGTGCTTCTGCTTTTGACGCTATCGACAAACTTGCAATTGACTTGCCCTATCCTTTTACATAGATGTACACAATCGTACTATATCAAGAGCTTCAAAGTAATTTGTGAACAAAACTAACCATCAACCCAGGTCCTTACTTCCCTTCCCCTCGTGATTCATATTGACCAGTCTCGAATTCCAAATCGCAAGACTGTCGATGAAAAGGAGATAGAGCGAATACATCGAGCGATGGTCGATCAAGAACAGAAAATACCATAGCTCACCTACTCACAACAATGCTATCTGAACCATCGCGCACGACCCTGGGCTCGGACCCAACGCACCGTACACATGTTCTAAACGGCAACGCATTCCAACAAGACGCGCTCCATACCTTCAACGGGTGGCAGTACGCATGCTTCTACAGCTCATTGCCGAGCTCGAAAGAGCCTCTATTCGTTCACCTCTCTCGACGTAAACTTCCCAAAGGGCCGTGGCAAACCTTCGTATTAGAGGATTACGCGCAGATAACGGACGATGGACATAACACAGTTCAGGTAAATATTCAGCTAAGTTGAGATTACACGCATTGTGGAGAGGCAACAGTCGTAGTGACAAGACAAGACAAAACAATGCAAATCTAACGGTTCCTCGAGAGAGACGTATAGCTCGGGATATGCCCCGGGGACGGCACGATCCATCTATCGTACGATCACCACTGCGACGTACTACGCTACCGCCACTCTGAAGTCGGCGTAGCCACATCGCCGGAGGAGGTAAAATGGGGCCCTGAACTCTTTACGCCGACGCTATCTACGCTTCCAGGCCTATCGTCTCCCGAGATGACGGAGTTGCTGAGTTACATCACATACCCACGCTTCGTGACGAAGGGGAGGGACCTGTTATTTACCTTCCGGACAGGCAAGGCCGGGCTGGGCGATGATCACCTCTGCATCTACACAGCTGCGTCCTCCTGCACACCAGAAACACAGCCAGGCACCTACAAGTTCTTCGGAACGCATCTCAAAGGCGTTTCCAACAACCCATACATCCACGGCCTGGACGCCTCATCCGACGGCAGCCATCTGTACACAACATGGGTATACCGGGAATTCGTGCACTACGAAGGCTGGGACGATCCCTTGGACACGAAGCACAAGACGCAGGCGGGGCCGAACGCGGCGACGAACAACCGGGACATCTGCTACGCGTGGTCGTCTGACGGCGGGGTGCGCTGGCGCAATCGCGACGGCGTCGTGATGGCTGACCTCGAGCGCGGGGAGAGCATCCTGCCGAGCGCGCCGGGGATCGTGGCCTTTGAGATCCCGAAGGGGTCCGGTCTTATCAATCAGGAGGCGCAGGCCGTAGATCACGAGGGGGGCGTGCATGTTTTGAATAGGGATAGTCTGGACCACGACGGCGTGGTGAGGTGGAGACATTATCACCTGTCTCCTCGCGGTGAGTGAGCCCTCGTGGTCACGGTGGGAGATGAAACTTCTAGACTCGGAGCTGACAATGGGATGGATATATAGATGGCTGGATGCGCAGAGCACTCCCCTACGTGGAGGGCGTGTACGGCGGGAAGCGCGGTCAACTTGCCGTGAGCCAGGAGGGAGACCTATACTTCGTGCTCCCCCATCACGCGGACCCTGTGTTGACGATTCTGAGGGCTTCTAAGGAGAGTCGATATGTAGAATATGAGCTCGTTTGGCGAGGGGAAGGGTTCCCGCCTACTGAGCCGCTGGTGGATAAGGCGAGACTGGCCCATGATAATGTTCTCTCGGTATTTACGAGAGCGTTCACGGGGCTAGGGAATGATGTGGGCGTGGTGGTGTTGGACTTTCAGCTCTGATAGTCCTCTCGTCTATGTTAGCTCTTGTTCTGCTTGTTGTTGATTAGAGAAACACTAACTATAGGTGATAGCTCCTCCTAACGTGAAATATGATCTAATGTATCTCACTACTTGTATACAAGAACTTGCTCATGATCTCGTTATACCCTATTTTCCAAGTGTACATCGTCGCTTATCACGCTACTATTTTTGTTACATTGCCATTGGCCTTCTCTTCCCGCTTCTTTACCTCCCCTTTCTGAGTAGGTGGAGTAAAAACATTTGCTTGCAGCCATTTCTCTGCATCGAATCCTGACATAATTGATATCTCCAATATAGCATAGGCTGTTAGGACGAGAAGCAAGATAATATCAAAGACATGGACGAACCACCAGTAGTACTGTCGACCAAATGCACAGGTAGCAAAATCATATTTCCACTCCCAAGAGTCATAATCGAACCATACGCTGAGGAGCCCCGCACTCCCATCAAAGTCAGCCATCATACTCCGAACTGTGATCTCCCGAATCCCCGGTAGTCCAGACTTTCCAGGTAGTTGATCGTTTTGAGCGGCGTCCCAGCGAGCGACTTCCCATCGGCGCTCTTCTTTTGTAATAGATTGGTTGATATAATGGTAAGTATCACAACCCTGATGGTCGTGTCCGTTAAGAATAACGCCTCTTCTCCCGGTGCCACCCGCTGGCGCATTGGCATCACCATTTAGACCATATATACCCTCCAAAAACCCGCGAGAGGCATCTGCTGATAATTGATTTTGTTCCTTGACCCCACCACCCTCATGGAAGTCGAAGAACGGGGAATCGACACACACACCCTCCGGCTTATACAGCGGCATATGGGTGAGTACAATGGTGAAGTGTCCCTTGTATTCAACCGCCGTAGAGGTATGTATGATGGCGTTGATGAAGCCATATGTATCGTCCTGTAGAGTTTGATTAAGAGCAGGGGTGTCCAGATTCATGTTGTTGATATTGAGAATTCGCAATTCTGGAAGCAATCGGTTGGATTCCGGGTTTGTCTCTGGGTCGAAGACCGTCGCATTCGAAACAGGATCCTCGACTGGCAATTCAAAGCGAAGTTCGTAAGCAGCCTTGCCAAAAGCCAGCTCAAATCGGTCAAGGAGCTCTGGGGTCAAATCGCCAGCGTAACCTATGTCATGGTTCCCCGCTACATTGATAAGTCGCCGCTGCCATAGTTCTGCCTCGCTGTCCTCCGTACCAAGTATACCGCTCACATTGTAGTCTTCGGCTGGATACTGGGCAACCTCGTCCGGAACTCGCTCAGCACCCTTGAATGATCGATCCCAGAAGCGTGCGCTGCGTCTATGAAACTCGCGATCTCTAATCCACTGGCTTCCGAGCAGATCGCCCAGGACTGTGACGTGTGTAGGCTTCGACCACCATCTTAGCGTACGGTAGATATGAGCAAGATAGAAATCATTTCCAAACAGGTCGATATGCTTGCGAATAGACTCGAGCGTGTCGGGAATGTCGTCGAAGAAGACGTCGATAAGATCGTGGGTGACCTGGCGCAAGCGCTTGCGCAGCGAGGGTTGTTCGGTCTGGTACGTCAGGTGTCTTATTGCCCACTCGAGGTGAAGAAAGGCCGGTCGACCATAATTTCTAATGGCTGTGTCGCCCTCGAGTTGCGGGTCTCCGAGTGCGAGGAGGCGGAAGGGCGCAGAGACGCCCGTAGGACCAGAGACGTGCTGTCGTAGGGTCTCACCAAAAGCAGAGGGAGCGGCAGTCGGGTCGGAGGCATTGGATGCGATAGGCGGCAAGGGAAAGGCACATCCCCGGACAAGGGGGTAAAGGTACAGATGCAGAGTGCAGGCTACCGCAACGATGGGGAGGATGCGCACGGCATTGCGAAGCAGAGCAAGGAGAGCCGCGGGTGACATCGGTACGGCAGCATGGACAAAGGCCGTCAACGATGCCGAAGCGGCCCTGGACTGTTGATTTGGAAAGAGTCGGGGGAAAGAAGACAAAAGGAAAACGCCAAAGTCTGGACTACCAGAGAGACATCTTTACTACTAGTTAGTGATACTTTCTAGTCTCGAACGGTGGCATGTGAGTTCATGCAAAAGATTATGATAGGGCAGAATAGGGGTCTTGTCGTGGTGGTATGGAAGTCGCTTAAGCTCCAGAAGAGTCTAAAATAGCAGTGCAATGCAGCTGCTTGATAGCATGCGTCAAACCCCTGTAGCGATGCGCTGAGGTGGCCCACTATGTAAAACAACCAGGCTGTGAAACCAGCTCTAAATTTCAGATTCACATTGGAAATCTCCCAGCAGCATGATGATCTTGGCTTAAGGCGCACTTCCATCCACCTTGGACTCCAATGATTTACTAACCCTTCAGCTTTTTAACACCCAAATCGACAACCAATCATTTTGTCTAGCCCACTCTCTCGAATGTAAACAACATTAGTGTCTGATCCATCATAAGTCACCGCCATCTTCCACCTCTTCGTCATAAGATGGAAGCTCGACCTCGAAGGTAAGTTCGTCTGCATCGTCTGCGTCATTCGGCGCAATGGCGAATGCGACCATCATGTTCTCTTGAAATCCCTTGTCGACGGGGGCATCATCCAGATCAAATTTCAGGGGTTTCCAGCCTTGAGTCGGGTCGGTCTTATCCTTAAGCACAGCAAACTTGATCTGTGAAGCGCTGTTTGGGAGCTCGGTCTTCTCCGAGGCCGTGATACCATCGGGGAATCTCTCCTTTAGGACTTCTAGCAGTTCCTCCTGGACATGACTGAATGTTGCCATGGGGTCAACGAAGAGAAAGATTGTTTGTTTGCCATGCTTGAAGCGAATCGACAGGTCGATGTCGCGTATGTCGTCTCGCTGGACCTGTAAGGTTGGTTAGCACGAGAGTGCCCAGGCTTACAGCAGAGCTTGTAGGCGTCTAAGCTTTGGGTAGGATCAATGCTTACCATGATGAATGTTATTTATTGATGGACTCCTTTGGAATACTGTGTGATGAGGATTCGAAGGTTGCAAGTGTGAGGCGCGTGAGGAACCTCTTTCACATCATTGACATGCACCAAAGTTTAATGGGGAAAGGATGCCTTGCACGCCTGATACGCGGAAACACGTGCAAATGTAATGGACTGCAGCGCGTTGAGTGTGGTCTTAGACACCTACACCCGCTTAACAATAGAATCCATGCCCTGGCTGGTTTCTCACCAATAGATCTTTAGTGATTGATATTTGAATAATATAGGAATAGTTTTCCCTTGCTTAAATTTTGGTTAAATACGTTGTATCAAGTGTATAACTCAATACTCCCTGCCGAAAGTCACCTAGGGCGCCTTGTACCCACTTGATCTTTCATAAGCTGATAAATCACAATTCTTGACTACATGACTCTACTTGATTAGATAGTCAATTATTTTGCACATTTTATCTCTATATTTCTTTATGTTTTATCTAGTGGTGAAAATGAGAATGGCAAGTTTTGGTGGGAAATCAAGGTACATCTACAATGACGTTTGCCGAAAGTGGTCCGAGCTTACACCCGCTATCCCCTGTCGACTTATAGTGCCCGCGCTGTATGCTGAAGTACTGGGCAGCAGAAGCTATCTCAAGCTTCCAGGGCCCGTAATATTTATTTGGGCTGCCACTTATTTTCTTCCTTCGTTGGTGTCAATATTCTACCAAGAAGGGACGCTTGATTTTAGTGACGTCTACTCGAGTATTGTATGATATTTGTACTTGTAAATACGGTTATGCACGCCGATGCTTTTCGAAGAAACGAATAATCCCTAAGTTGTGCTTCTCCCGACGACGACAACGACGACATGGAGCAGCCGACAGATACGAGGAAACGGCGTCAATCGACCCTCACCCGCGAAGAATATACCCAGCTCTGGAGAGATTCCCGTCTCTCCATTCCGCCACTCATGCGAATTCCTGCGGCCGCCGCAACTGCCTTCGGTGTCGGCATGAGCTTAGGCCTGGCACACGGTAGCAAGATGGCCGGCCTACGTTTCCGAGCCGAGCACGCGCATCGACTTCCTACGACGACTACCGGCTGGTACCTATATCATAAAAGCAAGAATTATCATGTCGCATTTGGTGGCTTGAAAGAGGGCTTCAAGGTCGGCGCCAGACTCGGTGTGCTGAGTACTGCTATGTTTTGCGCCGAAAACTTGTTCGATGTTTATCGCGGAGGCCAGGACTTCGTCAGCACCGTCATGGCAAGTCTGGCGGTAGCAGGCGGGTTCAGTCTATGGAGTAGGTTACAAGACGCCTGTATCGCTGCATGTCCTCATTCGCTGACAGTATTAGATCGCTTCTCAGCTGCAGAAACAGCGAGGACTGCAAAGAAAGGTCTCATATTCGGCTTAGTTTTTGGGGGTATTCAAGATATGATCTCGCTTGCCAAAGGTCGTCCCGTCGGATATATTTCCTTCCTTAAGAAGCACATTGGAAAGCCCACGGAAGAATCCGCACCATCTCGCCAAGCTGGCTAAGCCGTGATGTCCGGACTGCCAATGATGTCCACTCGATATGATTTTTCCACCAAAAAAATCGCGCGTGGGAGAGGGTTTATACCTATGGAGGAGTGTCGCAGTCCAAAGCTTGCTTTTTTTTTCGCTCGGCTGTCGCGTTTGGCACATTACAACTCCGGCTCTCTAAATTGGCGAATAGTATGATGATCCAAGCTGCAGCGGCAAGGACGGTTGGGTCTGCCTTTGGAAGGAAAAAGGTCGCATACTTCAAATCCCTGCGCTTGCATGGGCCACCCTTCAGGAAAGAGTGTCCAGTCTACACAAAGGGCAACCCCCGGAGTCATTGATTATGTATCCTTACCCAGCATCTCACGATGGATGAACAAAGCGATTTCGGTCTTGCAAAACAATTAAATCGGAGCATTCATATTACCCAATATTCCATCGGCCACTCTCAGCCCCACGGATTTCCACCTTGAGCCGCTGAAAAGCCGTTCTCCAGGTGAAGAGACGGGCTCCGAGGTAGGTCAGGCGGACGGCATCACGCGGATGCGGGGAGGTACCAAGGGTGAAACCGACCGCCAAACGACGCTAGGCCGGTCGAAGCGCTCTCGCCCTATGAAAAGGCTTTGAACATCACTTTGGCGTTTATTCCACCGTGTTGTTTGATTGGCCCGGTTCGTACCCGCCGCCAGATTGGCTCGCGGTTACACACGGCTTTCCTATTAGTCCACGTGATCTTGTTTGTGTCTGATAAGAAATCCCCGCGAGGCCGCAGCATATCGTCTTGTCATCGAATCGTAATTGGAAAGATCAAGCGTATCTACAGGAAAGCTCCCTGCAGCATGATGACATTTTCCCATCGCTCCGGGTCTCCAAGGTCGGAGCCCCTGGGAAGCCAGCCATGTGCGAACTCGGAGATAGACAGGTTCGAGACAGCCCGTTCAAGCCAGCTGGAACCTTAGGAGACGAAGTTAAAAGCGCACCCCCCATATCCTTTGTATGTTCCAGCATGTGTCTCTATGTGACCTCCATATATAGAATTCTCTCATGAATATATATGTACAACCTTCCCTGTGATCATCATCCCTCAGTCCTGGCCTTTACTCTTATTCATTCATCCTATCGGTCTCGAGACGTGGTGCGAAGTAACTGATCATGATAAGAACCCCCACGTTTGGTAGGGCGTTGCCCTTTCCTTGCCGCCTTGTCTCGATAAAGAACCCATCATCTGTTCTTTACGCTACTAGTCGGTCTATACAATCACAGAAATTCAACACAGACTCGCGGACAAGGAGAAGAATACACAGCTCATCTACTCGCTCCTCGGCGCCTGCTGCTGACCAGCTCCATGGGCCCGCTTCATCTCCTGTTGGCGGACTTCCCGTAAATGTTCAAATTACTTCCGTCTCTACATCAGCAACGCCGAGACCGGCGCCTCTATCCGTGCTTCCCCTGGTCACGGTCCTGCGGACGTTAGCCTCAACGACGATATCCTCATCACGAATGCTCCTTCCGCCCTCACTAGCGATAATGTCCATGCTGGCGCATTCGGACCAAACCCTATTAAATCCGGACAAGAATCCTTTTCTTCGCTGGTTCTTAAAGAAGACTTTCTATGCCCAGTTCTGCGCGGGTGAAAACGCCGCCGAAGTGCGTCGTACCGTCGATGGGCTCAAGAGAATTGGATTCGCTGGCGTGATATTAGGCTATGCAAGAGAAGTGGTTCTCACAGATGCACAAACGCGTGATCTATCATCGTGCGATGAAGGTCAATTGGCTAAAGAATGCGTTCGCGACGAAATCGAGCCTTGGGCAGCTGGAACTTTAGAGACCCTTCAGTTGGCAAAGCCAGGCGATTTCGTAGCGCTCAAATTCAGCGGCGCCGGGCGCCAAGCTCTATATGCTCTGAAGAATCGATTACCACCATCACAAGACCTAAAGAAGGCCATTGATGAGATTTGTGACCTAGCAGTGGAAAGAGACGTGCCTCTACTTTTTGACGCCGAGCAAACCGCTATCCAGGCTGGGATCAACGATTGGACTCTCGCCTACCAACGCAAATACAACACAAAACCAGGCCATGCTATTATCTATGGCACTTACCAAGCGTACCTAAAAGCGACACCTGCGCTTCTCGGCTCCCACCTCGCCGCCGCGTCAAAAGAGGGCTTCACACTGGGAATAAAACTCGTCCGTGGAGCGTATCTCGGCTCCGACCCACGCCACGTCATCCATGATACCAAGGCCGACACAGATGCTGCCTACGACGGTATAGCATCCAGCTTGATCACACGGCAGTGGGGTTCTGTACTACAGCAGAAAGTCGCCTTCCCACAGGTCAGCATCCTCCTAGGCTCGCACAATCTCGAATCCGTATGTAAGGCGCGCAAGATCCACGCCAGCCGTGAATCGGCCGGCACAGAGCTTGCCATCGCCCAATTGCAGGGTATGGCGGATGAGGTAAGCTGCGAGCTCCTCGTCGCGAAAGCCGAGAAGGACGACGGCCCGAAGGAGACACCCCGCGCGTACAAATACCTCGTCTGGGGGACCACTAAGGAGTGCATGAAGTACCTCCTGCGAAGAGCCCACGAGAACAAGGACGCCGTGGCGCGGACGAAGAGCGGGCGCGATGCGGCCTGGGGGGAGATCAAGAGACGTGCGAAGGCCGTCGTTGGACTTGCTTGAGCGCGGTTTCTTTTTCGTACTCGGTTTTCCCTTATGGCGTAGGGTTAAGTTAAGGTCTTGGGCGGGAACGATCTTACGATCTACGAACTCACGCATTACGGTTTCGGTTGTTGGTGGGTTGGGTGTCGTGCTTTACAGACAGCATTGGCGAAATATTATTTATGAAAAGATAGCTTTTGTTTCTGAGAGAAACCCAAGGGCGAATCGCCTACCTAGATATCCATAGCTTGCGTTGGCATTAACCAGATTTTGTTTTCGCAGCAGGCAGTTTGTCAGAAAAAAAATTTCGTACAATTCGCTTTGAAGTTTTATTATCTTATACAATGATGTGATTACACCCCTCTTAACGCCATGCTACCTACCGTCAACATTTCCAACTCTCTATTCTTCGTAGTCTGATCTTTTATCCCGTCTAGCCAGCTTATACCGTTCAACTTGTAGTACTTGCGCACGCGCCCCCAGTCCGTGAGCTCTGATAGCGTCTCATCTGTGAAGGGCAGTGACTTGCCCTGAACGTGAGTGCGAAGGTGGTCCTCTATGTCTTGGACAGTTAATGGGGTTTTGGTGATTTCATCTGAGTCTGTTGCTGACGTTTCCGAAGCCGCAGTGGCTGACGTAACGAGTACTTTGACAATTACTAAGTTCCGGGTTGAGGGTGTGATACCGTACCGACGGTACGCTTCTGAGATCTGTGGATGAGTGAGCCATTTTACTCATGGTTGTATCCAATATTACACGCCTGCTAGATAAGGGAAAGCAGGGAGCATAAGCGGGTGAATAAGCCGACCGCGCACAGCCGAAAGCTAGGAAACATAATGTAACGATGGCAGAACGAGTAATAACAGGAGGAAAATACGAAGATGGGATTCTTTTCCTATGCTTACGTTTTTTGTCGGGCTTAGAGCACACACGATCTCTGAGTGCACGTTGGGCGTCTTCATCGTCCCGGCCAACTGTAGCGTGATAGCCTTGAACGCGGCGCTGAGGACCTGTAGACGCGATGTGATCTGTTTCACGCAAGTTAGGATAGCTGAGCTATACAATAAAAATACATAGAGGAAACGGAACGGAGATAATGAACATACCACGCCGGCATCGATTAAGGCGTACTCGAAATCTGCATTCTTGGCAAGCAGCTGCTGATGCAAGGAAGCGGCGTTCTCGATGTCTTTGAAGACAGCTACGTGCACCGAATGTGTCGCCGGTACATGTTCTAGCTGCAGTGATTCCAATATAGGAGATGAAGACATTTTGGGGGATATATCAGCCGTCGCGGGATGATGAGTAGTCTGATGTTCCGTCTTTTGCCGTTTTGCTGTTGGTGTGGTATTTAGCTCGTCGGTTTGTGATTGGGAGTTATTTGCACTACTATGAGAACCTGATGGATTTTGGATATCTGGCCCCATTACGGAGATATTGAAGTGTGCTGATAGATTCGCTGCCCTTTTATTCTGTCTGTCGCATTGCATGGTGTTTGCGATTTGGCATCGCGGGGCATCGAGATGCTTTGGAGGGGCATGGCTGCCAGCTGCTCTCACCTGGGCGCCGGAAGACGTGGCGGCGCAATTCGAGCGTTACGCGGTCACGGACTATCTCGACCCTCCTACGAAAAAGTCCTGCTCATTTTTAATTAGGAAGTCTTTCATTTTTATACGCACCAAGAGGTGTTATTCGAAACAGTCTGAGTAGAAGCCGTGAAAAGATAACCCTTAAATTTTTTTGGGGAGGAGCCCAGATCTATCTACGACATCGATCCAGCGACGACCATTTTTATCATAGAAGCTAAGCGCTCTACGATAAGCGGTCCACAACTTCAATACCAGATTCTTTAGAGAGTTTGGTCGGGTTTCTCGAACTTGATGGTAATGTATGAGCAGAATGCTTAGTTAAGTATAACAGAAACCCACTCGTCTACTCGGACAAGCTTGGAGAGAGACGTGTCAGAATCTCTGGTATGGGGTACGTATGAACCCTGTTGTTGCGCGAAGAGATCTATCTACCTACGTAGGCTAGGCCCCAGCTATATACGTACATGTCCTTTGTTCTAGGTGATCGCCACAAGACGTAATAGGCGCAATCTGGCTTCAACACCTGTATCAAGTCTTAGCAGTAATGAGGGTTGTTACAAGAGTCCCCCTGAAGACGCCGTACCCCTTGGGCGGATATCCCAGTTGTATTGCTTCCCCTCCATAGTAATATGTGGAGGTGTCTTCCAGTGCGGCGTATTTCGTGACGGCTTATATATAAGTTGATCCATATTGATTTTGTGTGCAACAAGAAGACACCAGACAATGAATCGGCCCAAAATATCGTCGCCTTGGAGCCGAGACTGACTACAATTTGGAGCCCTGTCGTTCCAATAAGTTTAAATTGGAGCGTCGCCTACGGTACTTGGGTGGTCGACAGGCTATTGACGGCCGCCCATATATTCCCACCATCATGGGGCCAAAAGATGATGACCGAAATGTTCGGCGACGAAGGTCCCTTAGGCAGCGAGAGCCAACCAAACAAACCAATCATCCGCATGCGTGGGCAATCGACCTTTATGGCGGTGCCGTAGACCGGCGAGTCTGGTGGTGTTGGCTCTTTACTTGTTTTATAGTCTCACGGGGCGTGAGTTCTACACGAGATAACTCCCCTTACAATTTAGGTAGACCCCCAGTGGTATAAGTATGAAATCTCCAGAGAGGGGTAGACAAGCCCCTCTCTTTCAATACATCATCCTAGTTTCTGTTGACTCTTTTTGCAACCCACCTATTTCGACGGAAAGCCTTAATAACCGGGGAACAGAGAAGCCTTCCTCCAAACAGCCACTAGACTGATTCGCTGGGATCTCCTTAAACAGATTCGAATGGAGGTAGTGGACAGTTACCTACTTCGGTTTGGTCAATTGACTGTCAATATTAACCCGAGCTGGAACAAGATGACAACCCGAGATCAACGACGTGAAGACAACAATGGAGGAGGTTCTTACTGCTATCACTGAATACTTAAACCTCCCCAATGAAATTGTGGAAAGCGCCTTATCCCTTTTACAGTTATTCGAGTTAAAAAAATGGAATAGTGCTGCCTCTTAAACAGCTACATACCACCAATTAAACGGAACCTAGCTGTTTAAGAGGCACCGCTATTTCAATTTTTTAAGTCACCTAACCGAATAGCAGAAGAATGCAATCTCTGAGCAGTAGCCGCTCTGCGCTCGTACATGCGTCGGTATGGACGCCTCTTGTTGATCTGTTTTCGTGGATCGTACCAGAGTATCTTCCCCGAATGCTTTCTACGATTTCATTGGGGACGTTTAAGTATTTAGTGATTGTAGTAAGAATCTCCTTCATTGTTGCCTTCATATCGTTGATCTTGAATTGCAATAATCATCTAAGGCTCAGGGGGGCCATCAAGGTCTGGTCCTCCCTTTCAGCCACTCATATAGCCCGTCTCATTCAGTCAGGCATATACGAGCAGCTAAGCAGTTGAGTACTCGTACAAGTTGATGCTCATATGATTATACATGATATTGGAGTCCTGGGCCGAAGGGTCTTGGGTGTAGTCCCTGTCCCTTAGGTCCATGTGACACTTTATACAACAGTAAAGCCTATCCTTATACCCATAGGTCAACCAGATCCTGATACTGCGTCAGAATTGTCATTAAATACTACATTAATTTCGTGAATCTCACGCTGGGGGCGGATTGTAGTTGCTACTCCGTTACAACACCAAGAGTAGAACATCATCAAGGTGGGTGTCATAACTTCTGCAGCCACTTATGTATAACGGTGAAAACTAACCCTCCTGAGATTTGTATAACGTCATACAGTTCTCCGATACGGTCTATCTACTGTAGTAGTGATCATAGTTGGTAGCCCACCTCTATGCAGCTCAGCTGGTATTGTACATTAGCTTAACGTCTGATAACCTCGATACAGGAGACGCTATAACGTACAGGTATCAGCGCTCACATGACACACTCCTTATGCATTGGTTTGCAGCGCTTCTCAGAGCTTCCATGTTGGCACTTACTCTAGAACAAATTCTTTAAATTTAGTTTATACTATGTGGTACTACGGAATCGAATACTATCCTTCGAAGAATTTATGCTGTACAACTGTTAAGTTTAGTAACGGTAATATAAATTTACTTCTGATCCCCACGGGAGTGGAATGTGAGTATGATGTCGTCGAATGTATCGACTTTTAATAATTTCTGACATTTCGTGGCACCTACTAATACTACTACACAATTCTGTTTCCTAAAATATGTCCATTAACGGATCTCTTCTGACTAATCTCTAGACTTACGAATGTATAAATCCTCTCCCGTAAACGGTCTGTACTGATCTAGTTGGTTGTTCAAGGTAAGGGTCAGGTGTCACATCACTCTGAAATTTCAGCGATAAGTCTGTTTTCAGGAGAAAATGAATGAACTGGTCAAGCGAGAAAGCTGCAAACTAACTATAACGATTTACACATACTACGTATACATAGCAACTTCTTATCCCGTGAAGGAAGGTCTTCGATACTATAATCTACCTTCCAGACAAATAAGAAACATACAATCTTGCAAACCTTGCTACCTTCAATAACTAAAGACTTGGGCTGGGGGCTGAGATATAGGAATGGTGTTGAGCGAGAGAGTTGGTTTGGTGATTGCGAAACCATGCAACAAGCAATCAATAAAGAACTGATTGTAGAGGGGATAGTAGCGTAGTGAGTAGCTATTAACATCTTAGCGTGGGATTCGACAAGTTTGACTGTATCGACATGAACTTACCCAAATCTCGA
This sequence comes from Xylaria sp. 218_066, assembly GCA_019843955.1. Classification (NCBI taxonomy): domain Eukaryota; kingdom Fungi; phylum Ascomycota; class Sordariomycetes; order Xylariales; family Xylariaceae; genus Xylaria; species Xylaria sp. 218_066. The sequence goes on along the minus strand of JADKYC010000034.1, from coordinate 205,689 downwards.
GCTCCTTCTGATCTTGCTTTGTTTGGTATTTCTCGTCTAGGATATCTGTTTTTGTCAGTTGTTGAACGACATTGAATTCCCACGCAAATTCGGAGTCGGGAATTACGTACCCTCCGTCATATATAGAACCTCCTGAACCTCGGGATCAGACTTCAACCCATCCCAGAATACATCTGCGTCTCGTTTATCTTCCCAGTCCGTGATGTTTCCGAGTCGGCTCAAAGAGAATCGGACCACTGTAAGAAAGGTGAGTATACTTCGCATTGATTCCTTCTCAATCTGATTCATTCATATAGCAAACTTACCCTCCTGTTTATGATCCTTGTCGTCTAGTTTCTTAGCACATAGCCGGAGCTCCTTGCGGAACCTGTCTGCATCCTGGTTCTGGTTCGCGTCTTCTGGCCCTGGAGCAACACCTTCCATCGCGCGTTCCTGTGTCGGAAAACCGTCGGTGATACACATCACAAGAAATGGGTACTTGACCTTCGCGCTATTCTCCAGTTCCGGATAGATAAGTTGATCGAGGACATGTTTTCTCAACTTCGTTCCGATTGGGGTCCAGCCGGTACCACGACCATAGTTGTTGAAGATCTTTTCGATGGCATCCACGTCTAGATTGTTGTTGTCCGGGGTGTCTCTATTGATAAAACGAAGGTGGCAACCTCTGTTGTTTGGAACCGCGCGCGTGGTAATTTCGGTCATTTTCTTGACCAGGGCTATCTGTGATATCCATCGATCTCCTTTGTTGGTGCCAGGGCCGTTGTCTTCGTTCCACATAGATCCACTGTCGTCTAAAAGAATTGCCTGATTTAGTACTGAGTAGTCAAGGAAGAAGAACCATGGCACTTACCACAATACAATATCGGTTGGTATAGAGCTAGTTTGGCGAGGGCATCAATCTGGGCAGGCGAATTCAGGAGGTTACTGGGGTCATCTTGAAGCTCGGCAGCCTTCTCGGCTACTTGCTGAACGTAAGGGTCGCCAGGAGGAAAGAACTTCTCGAGACCACCCCTATTATATTCAATCAGAAATGATCCTTTAAATGTCACCTCAGGATATCAAATACCTCTTAACCATATTCTCCAAGTTTTGCTTGAACTCCTCTGCTGTTTTGGGCTCAGAAATATCCTAACTCAAGCGTCAGTAACAATGCTTCACGAGAATTCGGAGTTCTATTTAATATTAGAATACTCACCTCACCAGGTAGTGGCCCAGGTGCAGCGACACCGAAAAAGGTTCGAGATGCGGCGTCCCAGATATCGGCCAGCGGACCGAAGCGTTTGAAATAGGCAAGAACCGGTAAAACCCACCCCTTGATGTAGGTCATAAGACCACCTACACCTTTACTAGGGACAATATCAAGAGCCTTCTTTACATTCTCCTTGTTTGGCCTGGACTCATCTACAAGGTCTCTTGCTGTCTTGCTAGCTGAGTTCTTCTTCTCCTTCGAAGCTCCTCTCTCTACCAGCAACTTCACGGCCTCTGGGTCGTCCCTTCTGACGGCTGCCATCAATGGCGTGTTCTTCTGAACAAATTCCGGTCCTTCGTCATCGAAAGTGACTGGGTTCTTATCGAGGAGAAGCTGAATCATCCTCCGCCTGTCTCGTGGAGCATCTGCTGCGAGGTACATTGGCGATCTTCCATCTTTGGTCTTCTTATCCGGACTCGCGCCATTGTCGAGCAGAAGCTTCACTGTCGTCGCGTTTCCCGAAAGCAAAGCTTTAGCCAGTGGTGTTAAGCCGGATTTGGGTTCTTCTGCATTGATGATATCTGGATTGCCAGTGCGATACGCCTGCAGTTTAACTGCATCGAGCACTGGTGGGATAGCCCCAGCATCGTCCCAGATACTCATGATGGGTTTTGTTACTGCTGGAGAGCAAAATGTACTAACTAATTATTGTATGAGGGTAGGTGAAGTCGTGCGGATCAATAAAATGAACAAAAAGGCGGAGCAGGCATCATTTTTCTATTCGATTACCTATCTACAAGTACGGAATAGCAGGCTGCTTCCTCTGACGCCAGGGACGTAGAATGACTCTCTCCCCCTCGGCTTACACAAATCAACCCCCACGTTTCCCCAAGAAAGACCGAGTTCACGGACATCCCGGTATGTATTGGAGCCCTCCAGGCTGCGACAATATACTACGTAGTGTAGGGAGAGATGTTTATCTTTATGACATATATGATCAGCCAACTACGAAGTACGACGCTAAGCATCATCGATCTTGCCCTTGTCAAGCTGTAGAATCTGACTTGCGCTAATATAGATATTGAAATATTGACGCTATCAAGGCTATCAGCAGGCCTCAATTCTGATCTGCAGGCTCCCCCGGTTAGTATAGTGTAGTGCAACCCATACGCTATGAAGCTGACAGATCCGTGCAGGGCTGAACTCCAAAGCTTGGTACGAACGAGCATTCCTTGTCACAACCCAATCGGTAGTTGAATTGTCTCAATGTAAGCGAGCTGGCACTCCCTAATTGGGCCGACCTGATGATACACCATACAACGTTCTCCCACATGTTCGCGGGCTTGCCGGTTCTAAATACTACTTCCCTAGCCTGACTGACGAACACTAGCGGCTACTGCGTTACTCCCTCAAACGGTTCATGACGTCCTGCGCTAAGGTGAAACGGGCGGCAAATGGCAAGCTGAATGTTCCGAGTTAACCTGGCTTGCATAGCCCCCGCAGTACTACCATGGTAGGATCTGGAGTCACAATATGACAAGCTGGGAGGGGGGATGAATACAACATGAAGCAATGCGGGGAGCAAATGATAAACGATGATGATAGGTATTGCAATGTGCTACTACTGTATAGGTACTGAACCGCTATAAATTGGAGTAACTACTGTAGTTGTACATATTATATAGATCAACTTGAGAGCTGGGTATATTGTTGCCTCAACCTCATTTCATCGATACGACTTATACAATTTGCTTCAAGGTGCATACACACAGAGGAATATCTCCTAACTACAAGCTCGCCGTTAGCACCGCAACGTCACGTCCCTAAGCCCAATATGGATGAGAACTATGGAGCAATCCTCCTCAAGATGGCGAGAAAGCCATTTAGTATTGAGGAAACCGACTCCCGGTACCCCGACGAGAATGAAATCGTCGTGAAGAATGCCGCGGTCTCAATAAACCCGGTCGACGCCGCCATGCAGGGGGGGTACGTGGTGAACCTGACCGTCCCGGGGATTCTGGGAGCCGACGTAGCGGGAGAAGTTGTCGAGGTCGGATCCCAAGTTACTCGTTTCAGTGTTGGAGACCGAGTCATGGGTCACGCTCTTCGCCTTGCAACAGATGACGACCGCCATGCTGCCTTCCAGAATTACACCGTCCTTTGGCGGAATATGGCGTGTCCCATCCCGCTGAGTCTCTCATACGAGGACGCATCTACCATGCCACTTGGGATCTCGACCGCTGCATCTGCGCTGTTTCAGAAGGACATGCTCGGCCTCGAACCGCCTGTTTTATACCCTCCGGCTCGAGATGAATGGGTCATTGTCGCAGGCTCGACGGGCAACGTCGGTAGTCACGGAGTGAGGCTGGCAGCTGCTGCCGGATACAAGGTCTTGGTAACGGCCTCGAAGAGAAGTTTTGATCTGGCAGAAAGTTTGGGTGCAACTATAAAAGTGGACTATAGCGATAAAGACTTGGTCAACACAGTGGTGCGGGAGCTGTCTGGGAAGAGAGTCGTCGGAGCCTTTGACGCGAGCGGGCAAGGAGCGTCTATCATCACAATGGCCCAAGTACTCGCTAAGTGTGAGGGCAATAAGACTGTCGCTACGGTTGTGGACGAATATTCTGGCAAGGACGTACCCAAGGGCGTCACAGTAAAGCTTGTCTTCGCGATCGCTATTCGTGAGACCGAGGTGGGCAAGAAGGTCTGGGAGGACTTCCTGCCGGATGCACTGGCCACGGGTAGATATCCCATCTTCCCCAAGGCGCGCGTCTTTGGGAAAGGACTTAGTGTCATCCAAGCCGCCATGGACAACGAAGATGACAAGAATACCAAGGCACCGGCTGGGCAGAAGGCGGTGGTTACGCTCAAGTAAGAATCAAGGCAAGGCGGAACAGGCAACGGCCAAAGTCTATGCTATCCTACCTACCTGATTTTCTAGTTAAGTAGTTTTAGTCCATAGTCTTCAGCATTTGGATTCATATACGCCATTTGTCAGTGCTCAATATCTATTCCCTCTCTCTCAACGTGTGTCTTCGGGACCAACGTAGGAGCGCTCTGGCTGTCCTGTACTAGAGTAGAAATACAGGGCATTGACAGTACTGTATCTTGGGCGTAATCTCGGTAGAAAGTCTACTAGCACTAAACAATAATTCTTCCATCAATATCATTTCCTTGCTGTGCTCCATTGTAACATAGTATTGATTTCATCATACCTAATGTACAGTACAAAGCCGACTATAGGTAGGTAGGTATGTATGTACAGTATCCGTTAAACCTTGCTGCTGGGGCAGTGGGGAGAAGCTAACAGGGGTCCTATGGTGTTCGCTACGAGAACATGGTCATTTTCAGGTGAACAAGGGCAATGTCACGGATGTGACGCTGGTCCACATAGGATTTGCTTTTCTTCCCTAATCGGGAACCGAGAGGAAATCAATCGGGAGCTGAATATAGGTACCCGGAACTTATGTGTACCAATCCAGCGGATAGAACCGCAACGTTCCGAAATTGCCTGTCACACCGAGTAGAGGTAGTACTGTTGCGTAATGTATCAGGACTCAACAGCATTATAGCAGTACCTGCATCTCGTGCACGGTGAGTTGTTGATCTCCGTCTACTGCGCACTGTGAGCGGATGTCGGATTCGAGGCTTGAAAAGTTCTACATAGTACTAGTTAGTGTTATTCAATATTTTCTTTCGGATGGACATATTAAACATGAGAGTTCGTCATCAGAATATTCCGCTGTCCTATGGGTTTATCTCTATCTTCCCTTTTTAGTACGTAGTAGCGTGCCTTGCTTGTTGTACGGTTTTTGCTTTTTATCTCAATAATATTTGCCTTGACAAAATGAGTTCCTCCCAAGCCAAACCAGATGCACTTCTGGATCATGACTTGCACAGCGCGTGGGGAAGTGTGTACACGAATCGAAGTACCGTTGGCGACAAGGAGATTCTGCCGTTATGGCAGCAGTATGCCGTCAACAAGGCCGCAGTTGACAGAAAGTACCATGCTATTCTGAGCGAGTACACTGAGCTGTTTCACAAAGTGTTCAGATACTATCCAATTTCCATGCACGCCCACGCCACTGATTCTCTCATGCCGACAACTATTGCCAGTCTTGTTTTAAACACTGCCGCCACAAGTCCCTTAGTGTTAGATTCTGAAGCCCTGAGACCCAAGGCGGACGAAAAACCCGAGGAGACGGGGATGAGAGTGCGCGACTTTGCGCTAAACTTCCTGGGCTGGACCGAGACACACGTCCTCTCACCGACTTTTGTGGTCGCCGACAACATCTATGGTGCTGGGTATGGTCCTCTTGTGAGTACTCGCCAAGCAAATTGAAAGACCGTGCACAGACTGCTAACAGGCGATGGTGACACAGGCGCACGCTTCCAAAGAATGGGAAACCAGTGCGATAGCTGCCGGCCCAAAGCCGATTGTGGTCAATATGAGAGAGGCGGACGAAGAGACGCTGAATGCCCAATTTGCGGCGGCGAAGGCGAAAGGTGCCATCGCAGTAGTCTTCGATATGGTTAGCACTGAAGACGGACTCGTCTTTACTCCTGAAAAGTTTGGCCTAGTCAAGGCGTGCTGCGCTCGGAACCGATTGCTGCTCATCGTGGACGAGACGATGACAGCGATGCGGTGTGGAGCTCCATTTTCATTTCAGCGACCCGAGTATGCACGTGAAGGCGTAGAGTACCAACCTGACCTTGTCATCTTTGGAAAAGGTATCGGTGTGAGCGGTATCGCCATCAGTTTCGAGGGCGTTACGACTAAGGGTCTCACATACACCAAGGAAGAGGACATTCGTCAAACAATACGCTATTGGCGTGCTCTTGTGAGCCGGCCAATAAGACTGCCTATCCTACTTGAAGCGCTCAGTATCCTACGTGCATCGGTCGACGAAAATTGGCCGGAGCAGAGCGAGCGAATCGGAGAAGCCATTCGCGATGTACTGGGCGAGCTAGATCCCAGTACCAAGGAACCAGGTGCTGTACAGGGCTTGGGGGCGGTGATCGCGATCGACAGGAATATAGCCCTACGGTATCGTGTCATGTGCGCCATTCGGCGCCGCAGCCCCTGGGCTCGATTGCTTCCTAAGCTGAGCAGCGCCTCTGCCGATCGGGAGGGGTTGATGAGACAGGTCTTTGGGCAAGAAAGCAAGGAGCAGAGACAGCTCCTGAGTCAGGAAGCGGAGAAGTGTGACGCGATTCCTCTATGGTGCTTCGTCTGTGGTATAGAATCGACGGAGAAGGACTGGTGCCGAAATTGCTACCTGTCCTCTTGTAACAATGAGGTGTGCGTAGCGGCGTTCCATAGACATGCATGTGTATAAAATAGGTACCCAAAAATAGAGTGATCAATTGATGTTTACACTTGACTAGACAACCAGAAATCATAACTCATTCAACTGCCAGGGACTTTCCATTTCAATAGATGCACTGTGGTAGAAATATGAAAATTTATTCAATGAAAGTGCCCATATCTTCGCCCACTAAGTAATCCCTTCACGACACCGTAGCAGTATTCTGATATGTATTTGCCGTGATCTCCCTTGCCATGGCCGGCTCCGCGCGCGACGGTGTACTATAGTAGTGCACGTGTGTTACGCTCTTCTTGATTTCCCTATTGTATGACTGGACCTTCTGTCCGTCGATGTAGATGTCAAACTCGCCTTCCTTGATATCAATTCTGATTTTAGGGCTGCTACTAAACCAGGAGCTTGGCGAAAACTCCTTGATGAGGCTGTAACCCTTTCCAGCCAGCTTGTGATTGCACTGCACCACTCTGCGCTGAGTCTTAATTACCATGGAAAGCAAAATGTCGTAATTCTCCGTGTCGAGCGGATCAGCCGTACTAGCCGGATCCCAATTGAGAAGCGCTATACCGGTTCCGTAGTCACGAGGTGGTTTATCCAGATTCATCGATGGCGATGTGAAGACTATCGAGCCTCCTGCCGATACTGCTTCTGAGAGCTTATTGATCTTCTTGACAGTGATATTGTTACCGACAACCCCCCTATGTGATGCAGTTAATAAAAAGCCCGTTCGGGGACAGGAAGAAGTACTTACACCGGTTGTGGGGGCTCCGTTGCGCCTGTTCCCAAGTTGGGGATCTTTTCGGGGTCCGGGAATGTTGTCGGCTTCGTAGGATTTGTACTATATGACATTTGGGTCTTGGAGACGGAAAGATCGAGATTCATGGTATCTTGCCATTGATCCTCAGGAATAGTAGCTCCTCCCTACGCAGACATGTTAGCCGGGCATTCGTTTGTAGCTCGTAGAAGCGAAGACTAACAATGTCTACAATTCTCCAATACATCCTAGCTAGGACTTTCTCAACGGTGGGTGGCTCGAGGCTGCTCAGCTGCTGTTGCTGGAACATCTTTAGGAGGTATGACGTGAGAGGAATGTACGCTGTCGCTTGAACATTCTTGTCCTGCCCCTCTTTGCAGTTGCTGCAGACTTCTACGCCGTCTTCATTTTCTGGAGGTTGGCTGAAATTGAATACGTTGGTAACGAAGTCTTCAGTTCGAAAAGTATTCTCAGTATCCCCTTCGGGTCGTAAGAAGACTTCAATGTTGAAGGCTCGCCCACCCAACGCGAATCTAACGGCCGTGCGTATAAGCAGAACTGAACATATAACGAGAAATTGGATTGAGAAGGATAACCTACTTCGAATACTTAATGCTGAGGGCGTAGTCGTACGTTCTTGCCCCGTCGTCGAGGAGCTCAACCCCTGGAGGCACAGCAGTCGCGCTTTCGGCCAACATCAATGCTTCTTTACGAGAGATACCATAAGTATCATTGACCATCTTGAGTAGCTCAGCGGGAGTCTCTTTTCCAGAGACAAGCTCAGGATATGTGTAGCCGAGTTTGAACCAATCACGAGCATCGTCTGGTGTCCATACCGTTCCCGTAGTATCCTTATGGAATGGGCGTAGAGGTGTCTTGTTCGTGATCAATGTACCGCTGCCGACTATTTTTTGATCGAAAAACCTCTGGATATCTGTCTCAAACCACTTGTCTGGGTTTAGAGACTGCCATAGGGCCCACAAACGATCGATGTTGCTGTATCGTCAGCATAGTCGGCGACAACGGGTACCACCAAAAACCCTCACTCACCAGTGATGCAGCCAGAACGTCGGGTCGAATGTGGCGACGGGTATCTGCGCCATATGGCCCCTATTTCGAGTGTCAGATACGTAATTCAAGCATTATAAGGAGAAGGGGTGTATACCCGTTGCCGCCGACCCAATAGTGAATGTTGTTGTGGACGAATTCAATGTTGATGTCGTTCGTAACCTTCGTTGTACTAGCGGTTGCACTTGCCATATTTTCATCTCTAGCGAGCGTAGCAAAGTGAGAATAGTCCATTGGATAAGTGAGTAATCGGTATACCAGCTCGGCGGCGGACCCGTATGACATATCCGTAATAGACGAGTGTTCAGCCAGCAGCCCGTCTGCCGTATCATCGTGGACGATCCCATTCGCCCATTTTTCAGGGTCAGCACGTTCCTCGTTAGTTGGACAGCGGCTAGTGGCGATACATTCTCCATACTTGGAAACTCAGAGCGTTAGTATCGATCTCTAAGTAAAAGCAATAACGATAATACCTACCTCCAAAGGGTCGCCACCGTCAAAGTTTACGACAGGCCCCACTCCGTAAGCCTTCATCTTCTTGTCGTTGGGCATCCGGAACTGGTAAAGGGGGTTTGCTATCTCGACCTTTGGTTCTCCCCCAAAAGTGATCCCGATCGTTTTATAGCGACACATCTCGGGCACTCTAGGGTTTTTGGCCCAATCCCAGAATGGGAGCCGCCATGTGCGAGCAGCTTCCAGGTACTTCTCTTTATAAGATGGGTATTTGGGAATAATCTCATTCACCATAATCTCATAGAGACGTTGCTAGATTTGCCATCATGAGCGACAGTCTTGTGGGGGGAAAAGGGGGTGGGGGTGGGGGTGGGGGTGTTGTGTGAAGGTCCCACGATGGTCTGGGGGGGAAACAACATATAGTAATGGACTCCAATACCTCGAAGAGAAGGAGATAAGGACGGTGAAAGGGCGGGAATAGAACATTGGCATGCACGCAATATCCTTTCCTGCCGATTTCTTTCTGGGTGGTGAAGGGCTCATCCCATGAGGTGTATGGGTAGCCATGAATACCTATGAAATATTAGGCCAAAGTACATCATCCCTCTGCGATATTTGCCCCTCACCTGCAATTTGGAAGTATGAGTCTCGGTCGGCAGGGTCGACAGCTTGCAGTCTCTTGAGAGCCAGTAGGAAGAGAATGAACTGAGTCTTGTCTGTTGTGTCCTTGCTCTTACTCCATTCATCGAAATCTCGTCGGACCGGGACTTTACCCCCAGGGCCCCAGCCGTCCTTGATTCCTGTGATGGGGTAATATTTGTAACTCATCGTGGTAACTTATTCGTGTGTGTTGATGTGACCATGCGTGAGGGAGAACGAGGGAGATGGGAGAGCAAAGATGAAATACGGCCAGGAGGTGAGGGGAGCACGTCACACTTCATAGGACATTTTGGTATGAGGACTACCCAGATCTACAAATTGACTAACTTTACATGTGGTCAATGTTACATTTGCAGTATGCGAGCTGAGTGCCCATACATGCCTGCATTTCAGGTCTACACTTCACAGCACCGACCTCGAAGATACCCCTCACCAGTGCGCTGGCATTCATCATCTGTTTTACTTGTTTTACACGGCATTTCCCGGGAAAGCCGATGCAGTTATACGAAATAGTCTAAAACACAGAACGGCATTGAGCTGTGCATGCGTGTGCGATGTGATTCAGTTCGTTGACTGGCACGGTATCCGACGATGGCATCATATCAGGTTGCGGCTATCCCTTTAGTGACCATTTCACGTCAGTGACTTTGAGTGGGGTACGTTGCGTTTCTTGGCAAAGCATTTGCCCAATCAAAATCAAGAATGAACACATCAAATAGTAGGTTGATTGGGTATACGCTTTGCCAAGAAATGTGACCTACTCCGCTCAAAGTCACAGAGGTGAAATGGGCACTAAGGGGATGGCAAGCTGGCGATGAGAACAGGACATAAGGCAGCTGAAGGAGAAGTTCTCATTGGCGTGACAACAGGCGCATTGTCGGCACAAGCAAGTGGACCATCAGACCTGACCTACTGTAGGACTGGGACTGTGGTAGGTAAGTAGTATGGAGGTTGCGAGAAGTACCAGTACATGATTCCCCAAGTCGGCTAAGGGAGCACGAAGCTAACCGACACGAGCGCTGATAACCATGCGCGTTTCCGGATCCGTCCGGATCGGTAGTTTAGCATGGGGCTCACAAGGCTTTCCCGGGGTATGGCGCCAGCTGAATATGCGCCTAGCCTCTGCGGCTAGCTGATGACTACAGCAGACACTAGTGAGCACATGCAGCACGTACAGTAGCCGATCACCGCTTGGTGCTAGTATACTTTTCCAAGATCAAATTGTTGAGGATCGACATTTCCGATGCCCCAGTTGCAGTCGCATCTTGGTACGAGTTTACAGTACATTGGCTTTGACCTCAAGCTTCAATGGGTAGCGGCAGAAGCGATATAAGAGAGACGGTGAACGTGATTCCCCATACAGTGTCTCATACGCCAGTGGCTGAAAAAGGCTCAAGAACCGCGGCCCGATGAGAGTACGTACCGTATTCACACTGCCTATGACTCTGCCTCTTACACTACTTTCGAGACTATCCTAGCGGAATGTGCTCGGACTTCATTCGAATATACCTACTGTCTATGGTGTAATGAAATGAGACAAGCCGTGGCTAGCTAGCTCCCGCTTGTCAAGTTAGTGGCTACCACTAGACTGGTTCTTGGGTTTGGAATATCGTTTATATTAAACGTGTTTGGATATGACATTTTGGGAGTAGCTTCAGGTACGCCAGCGATGAGTGCGTCATTCACTCTCAACTCTGCTTTTCATTTTCAACCTCCTTTCACCTATCACCTATCTCCTCACTAGTGCCCTTGGTCACCAATCCATTGACGTTTGGATATACTATTCCCGAGTTTGTGGTTATAATGGCTGACGTTCGTGACCGAGATCAGGCTCCTCGTCTGGATCGTTCAAACTGCATCTTGCCACCTTCCAGCATAGATTCTTCTTCTACCGGAAGAGATACCATCAGTGTGGATGTGGATCCTGTTGATCAACAGAATGGTACATTTGCTCTCTCGGACGTCTCATTTCCCACGGTTTTGAAGGCATCCTGGATCTTGACATTACAGTGCTTTATTGTAGCAGATGTAATTTGCTTCAAGTACCTCGGTCCTCTCGGCCCCGGTGAAGACGAGGACTCAAAAACGGGGGCGCCAAAGGCAGAGAACAAGGGCAATACAGTCCAATATTATACCCGAATAGATCCTTCTGAGTCAATCTGGTCATTTTTACAACGCCTTGATAGAAGTGAGCTAAATCCCAATGCCTCAATCGAAGGTCATGACATCGGTGTTGCGGACCAAAGGTCATCTCGTCATAACTGCAATACCGGCGTCTACCTCCGAGACGCTGAGAATAATCAGAATGCCACCAATCTTGAGGTGAGTGTCACTATGATGTGGATATTCACCGCGGGGAATGAACATACCCACTAACAGGACACCAGGCAGATGTTCAACTAATAGCTGGACCTTCACCCACGTCCATCAAGCTTGTGTATGATCTGTCTCATACGAGCGCAGATATGGCAACCAGCATTCTGCGCACCTTTCAGCAAATATACTCGCAGATTGGGAACTCCTCTAGTCTCACACTTCTCCGAGAAATAGATGCATGCGCAAGCTACGACAAGCAGAAGATCCAAAGCTGGACGAGCATGGATCCTACACCCGTCGACAGTTGTTTACATGACCTGATCTTAGAGCAATGCCGCCAGCGACCCGATGAGATGGCCATCTGCTCCTGGGATGGGAACTTAACGTACAAGGAGTTGGACGATCTCTCCCTGCGGCTTGCAAACCGACTCATGGAATTGGGCGTTGGCCCTGAAATTTTCGTGTTGAGCTGCTTCGAAAAGTCGACCTGGGCTATCGTCGCACGTCTAGCTATTTTGCGGGCTGGCGGTGCTTACATATCGGTTTTTGCAAGCGATCCTCCCGTTTATCTTGAGTCAGTAATAGCTCGCACTAAGACGCGTATCTTGCTCACTGATTCATGTCATGTCGAACGATTCCAAGGCATAGTCCCAACCCTTCTAGAGCTATCTCCTGAATGGATACGGAGTCTTCCGGCGGGATCTCAGGCCTGTGAGACAGTCCAACCCGAGAGCGCCTGTCTGGTCCTCTTTACCTCTGGCAGTACCGGCACGCCCAAGGGAATTATCCAAAATCACAAGGCATACGCTTCCGCAATCAAGAATTATGCTCGAGATCTTAGGCTCGACTCGCGCACAAGGTTCTTCCAATTCGATGATTATGCGTTCGACATAAGCAATCTGGAGTTCCTAGTTCCTCTAGTGCTTGGAGGTTGCTGCTGTGTTCCTGGGCCAATGAAGACAGTTAATGATTTGACACGTGAAATCAACTCGATGGCAGCCGATACTATTTTCTTGACGCCTACCGTGGCTATCAAGCTAGAACCACAAGACATCCCTAACCTCAAGACATTGTGTGTCGGAGGTGAACCTCTTCCAAAGGACCTCGTCACGAAATGGCGTGATAGCGCGACGAAACTAGTCAATCAGTATGGCATGGGAGAGGTAGCCATATGCTGTGCCCTTAATACGAAACCAGATCCTGTTGGCGGGGCAAAGGTTGGACGGCCCTCAACCGGGACAATATGGCTCGTCGATCCGTCTTCGCCCAATAAGTTGATGCCCATTGGGTCAGTAGGCGAAGTCTTGATAGAAGGACCGCATCTGTCCCGTGGATACCTTGACGACACGGCGACACGACGAACAGAAGCCGGATTTCTAAAGACAATTCCCCCATGGCTGGTCAAGATGCACCCAAACCGAACTCACACACGGATATATAGGTCGGGAGACCTTGGCAGACTCAATCACGATGGCACCATCACGTACCTGGGTCGCAAGGATACTATCTTGAAACTCGATGGCTGTAGGATCGACGCACTAGAAGTAGAGCACCAAGCCAAGAAATGTCTCTCCGACAACGACAATATCATTGTCGACTTGTTAGGAATCATCAATGGCCAAGACGAGCCAAGTCTGACTGCCTTGCTGTATCTCGACGAGCATCCTGATAGCACACCTCCTACGACAAACGCCGTGCCCCTGTTGAAGGATGCCACCACAGACGCCTTTGCACGGGAGAAGATTGAGGACATTCAGGATGCCATTGCACAGACGCTCCCGCACTATATGATGCCCACGAGATTCGTCCTCATGTCGTGGTTACCACGGACGGCGTCGAAGAAGGTTGACCGGAAGAAGATCCACATGTTGGGACAGTTGTTCTACTTTTCACAACTGGAGCATCGTCGGAAGGACGTGTCTTATGCACAAAAAATCTAATTCGTCTTCCTCATCTACACAAGACATCTTCAAAAGGAAGGATCCAAAAGGGTCAGGTTTAAAGTTTGTCACTGTTTTGTACTGGAGAGGACACGAACGCCCACGGCTCGATGGGCTGGTAAGGAAGGTTGTTGGGAAAAGTTTATGAAGTATGTAATAGATAGCAGCTTAGTAATCAGAATAATAGCCAGTTTGCCTCTGCCTTGCGAAAAAATAGATTTCAAAAGCGCGATTTGTTAATATTGTCTATTTTAATCTATAAGCCTTCTCTGCCGCTCATGTTCTCGAGATTAAATGAAGCATGATTTCCGATGTCCCAGAATTCCCTCATCAGTAAATTGCCGTGGTCCGTATTGAATCAAGTAATGCAACCGTGATTTACCATTTAAATTCGACCGTTTCTTGCCGTTTTATTGCCGCACTCAGCGCCACAGGATCCTGATAGCTGACGAGCTGCTGCAGGTCTCCTGCAGGCTGGGTAACAAATCACGACCATGAAACAAGCTAGCAGACCTCCTTCGCAGTGTCGAGCGCTTAACACTCATTATATAGTAACAGTTATTGCCGCCGTTGGCCTCAATTTGTCTTGCCAAAACTCGGGTACGCCGACGAAACACACCCTTCCATTTTCCAGCCAATTTTGATTCGCGGTGATGGCTTAGGCTTGCAGCTGGAAGCCGTGTTCTGACAGAGTTGAAGACTCAAGCTCTACTTGACTGACTTCGCAAAGGAGACTCATAACCGCAACGGACAAACCAGCACTGACGAATATGGCGTTTGAGCGTATCGGCCCACTAGATGATCTACCGGAGCGGAACGTGATGCCCGGCGGCCCGCTCCCGTCTCAAATCCACATTGGCAACACATCCACGACGGGCGGCGCACACGCTTTTGTGGGCATCAACAATGGATCAATACAATACACAGGCATCGAAGATCCCCAAAGTTAGTTTCCCTGGCTAGTTTGATTAATTCTTTTCATGACGTAGCGCCCAGCCTTTTGCTAACAACCGCGCAGAAGCCTGTTGTAACGCCCTATTTCTCACGGATCCCCGCGCCGATCGAGAAAGCCTCATAAGTACTAAAGGCAAGAGGACCGTCGGCACATGTGAATGGATAAAGGACAATGACGTCTATCAATCATGGCTCAAAGGTGGTGCGCAGCTTCTTTGGATATCTGGTGGGCCTGGCAAAGGAAAGACGGTTCTTTCAATCTTCCTCACTGAGGAGCTTGAAAGGTTGTGTCAGGGCTCAGAGGACACAGAATTGTTGTTCTACTTTTGCAACTATCAAGACGAGAAACGCAATAGCGCAGTGGCTATCCTTCGGGGACTGATGCACCAGCTACTTACGAAGTTTCCAAATCTGGCCACGCATGCCTTGCCATCTTTCGAAAGTCCGGCGAGAGCCAACTACACGTTGTCGTCGGTACATGCTCTCTGGGACATATTCAGAAAGCTTATTCAAGATCCCAAGGTCGGGAGACTCGTTTGCGTGCTCGACGGACTTGACGAATGCGACGAAGAGTCGTCAAGACTGCTAGTCGCAAAATTTATCGACTTCTTCGCGTCAGGTACCTCAGACCAAACCAATACAGGGTTCAAGTTGGTGATTATTAGCCGCCCGGAGATCACTATGCTGAATACCTTTCCCCGAATAAAACTTGATCCTGATAACGACGGACTCGTAAATGTCGACATTGAACGGTTTATTTCCGCCAGGGTCGGAGAGTTGTCAAGCATAGAAGGTTTCAATGACGAACTAAGCATTCATGTCCGAAATACCCTTCTAGAAAAATCTGAAGGTACTTTCCTATGGGTGGGCTTCGTAATGGACGAGCTCTCCAGAAAGATGACATGTACGGAAATCCAAGAGACTCTCAAGACAATTCCAAAAGGCCTGGATGCAATCTTTGGCCGTATGTTGCTTAAGATTAAGAGCAACCAAAGGCAGGCCACTGCCTTGATTTTGCGTTGGGTTACATTCGCCGTTCGACCTCTCACCCTGCAAGAACTCGTAGCTGCTACAGGCATACAGCCTTCTTCCCTGATTAGCGCCGACCAGGCCGCTCGCGACGAGATTGCATTATGCAGGCCTTTCCTTAAGGTCCATAAAGACGAAATCACTTTTGTCCACCAGTCGGCCAAGGAGTACTTGTTGCAAATAAACCGTGACAGCCACCCAGAGTTTTGGATCAAGCCAGAAGAAGCCCATCTAGAACTAGCACGGACATGTCTAGATGTGATTGAGAGCAGCACTCTACAACACAAATCTCTGGGTCGCGCCATCGGGGATAACTTTTGGGAACAAGAGTCCCCGCTACTGCATTATGCGATATTTCATTGGCCGGAGCATGCAAAGTGCTCTTCCACGTATGCAAAGGATCTCCTCGATCGATCGCGACCATTCCTTAAACACAAAAGTCATATTCGAAAGAATTGGTCCAATATCTATCTCCCCTATCACGGCAAGGACAAGCCCTACATGTTGCTGCACGTGGCTTCTTACTTCGGCATTGTTCCCTGGGTTGACTGTCTACTTGAGAAGAAGATTTGGAGACGACTCTGTGGGCGGGTCAACGCAAAGGACCTATCTGGAGAAACAGCACTATTTCGGGCAGTTGGAAATGGGCATAAGGAAGTTGTTCAACTACTCCTTAACCGCGGCGCAGATATTAACACAAAGAACCAATCTGGAAAAACAGCACTATTTCGGGCAGTTGGAAATGGGCATAAGGAAGTTGTTCAACTACTCCTTAACCGCGGCGCAGATATTAATACAAAGAACCTATCTGGAGAAACAGCACTATTTTGGGCAGCTATAAATGGGCATAAGGAAGTTGTTCAACTACTCCTTGACCGCGGCGCAGATATTAACACAAAGGACCAATCTAGAGAAACAGCACTATTTTAGGCAGCTATAAATGGGCATAAGGAAGTTGTTCAACTACTCCTTGCCCGCGGCGCAGATATTAACACAAAGGACCAATCTAGAGAAACAGCACTATTTTGGGCAGTTGGAAATGGGCATAAGGAAGTTGTTCAACTACTCCTTAACCGCGGCGCAGATATTAACACAAAGAACCAATTTAGAGAAACAGCACTATTTTCGGCAGTTAGAAATGGGCATAAGGAAGTTGTTCAACTACTCCTTGACCGCGGCGCAGATATTAACACAAAGGACCAATCTAGAGAAACAGCACTATTTTGGGCAGCTAGAAGTGGGTATAAGGAAGTTGTTCAACTACTCCTTAACCGCGGCGCAGATATTAATACAAAGAACCAATCTGGAGAAACAGCACTATTTTGGGCAGCTAGAAGTGGGTACAAGGAAGTTGTTCAACTACTCCTTAACCATGGCGCAGATATTAACACAAAGGACCAATCTAGAAAAACAGCACTATTTTGGGCAGCTGGAAGTGGGTACAAGGAAGTTGTTCAACTACTCCTTAACCGCGGCGCAGATATTAACACAAAGGACCAATCTGGAAAAACAGCACTATTTTGGGCAGCTAGAAATAAGCATGAGGAAGTTGTTCGAATGCTGCATAACCATAAAAAAAGCGCTATCGCAAATGGAAATGATGCACTGGCATGAGCACCTAGGAACGAGCAGGCAACAGTAGGATGAGATGCCAAATCTATAAATTACAACGCCAGCCTCCGCCTGCTGTACTTTCTCATCACGGACCTGCGCTCCGAGCATTTCACATGGTCTCGCGCTCCGGTTCATCTACAACAGCAGCAGCGTGGGCAGGCTGTCTTGAGAGTGTAGGGGGAGGACTTATAAGCCGCATCTGGTAGTTCTGCTTGAAGTTTGCTAGAAATTTCATCAATCCCAGTCCCTACATTCCTACATCCTATTAATAATTTCGCCTTCTTAGTTCTTGAACTCTGAATGTTATCAGAAGAGCAATGTCCTGGTCTCACCCGGCAGGAGCCACTTCGCAGCTCGCTGGACTTACCTAGAAGTCGTCGACCCAGGATGCCTGATATGCCTTGGACATCATCATAACGCATCCTGTCTTGGGCTTCTGGCCTCTTCTTCCATGTCCGAGTCATGCTGTCGTTGCATTGACCTGACGCCAATATTCCCCAGCAAGTCTATTAAAACCTTGCTGCTCTGAATTTCGAGAAGACTCAATTCTCAACTCCTAGGTGCGTGAGGGGCCACGAATGC
Source organism: Xylaria sp. 218_066 (assembly GCA_019843955.1). Classification (NCBI taxonomy): domain Eukaryota; kingdom Fungi; phylum Ascomycota; class Sordariomycetes; order Xylariales; family Xylariaceae; genus Xylaria; species Xylaria sp. 218_066. The sequence continues at coordinate 187,806 of JADKYC010000034.1, read as the reverse complement.
CCTAGTCCTTGGGACTGCGACGTACAATTTGAAAGATCACTTGATAGCTAGTATAAGAGATCCTGCTTCTGAATGACCGCATAATAGGGCAAAAGCCGTATTAGTAAGACATGAAAATTGCGCTGAACGAGCATGGTAACGAGGTGGATGCCCCGGCTGGGTATTGGATATGTGGATGGGGCTGTCACTCGAGAGATTTAACAAACCAGCATCCAAAACCACAACCAATATCCTGGCGTATTGAAGTGGTACGGGTGGCTATTCGATGGATTCGTTCAATAAAAGAGCTTGAATTTTCGTATCTTTTATAAGGTCGCCTTACGGATCGAAGGGAATTCTACACACCTACATGTACACATTAGCGACACAATCCTTCGCCATTCTAGCTATTTTCGTATGTTTTTCAGCCAATTCAATTGTGTTTTTATTTGATCAATTCGTCCCCAATAGAATTTCGTGAATATCGCCCGCCGTGGATGCGTATTTGCAGTATTCCTCCCAAGCTAGGACCTTTAAGCAGGCGAGCTACCCTAGGTCATTTCAGTATGCCTATGCAGCTAATGAAAGAGGCACGTTAGCGGCAGGAATGTCAATGATGAGTAAATCTCTGTGTACGCTTCGGCTCAAAGCGTATTTGTCCTTTACTCTTCTGCGTTACAACTAATCGCTTTAAAAAAAAACCTTTTTTCTCCTGTGCGCATTCTACCATACTGACCTTTCCCATCATAAATGGGTATTTCTGCTGTTAATTCATCCTTATCGATCCTTACAACTGCGCCCCCGACGCCGCTATTGCGAGGGCCAATGCAAGAATTCTCATCACGGCGAAACTTACGGATTCACCATTGCGGGCATATACTGACTGTTTAGAGATGGCGGCTTAGCCTCCTGATCTCGCGAGATACACCGGCGCAAGTTAACAGTCCTGGATTTGTATGCGGTTTGCTATAGCAGATGCGTACGAATAAAATCCTGTATCAACACTATCCAGATTGCTAACAGCATAAGCGAATGAGTTACTAGATATGGTTGAAGAACAGTGGGGTCATCAAATAACAAATAGAAACCTCCAGGTACCTGCTGGATATCGGTCGAATAAAGCTAAACGAATGTACACGGCCATATAGAGCCCAATAGCCTATAGTTGAAACCTTTCCTTTATGCAATCCTCCAGCATTTAGTTGAAGACTCCTACTCTCGCAACGGATCCCTCGGTCGTTGTCACGTTTCCGATCTGCTGAGTGATTCTGCCGACAACACTCGTTGGCATTCCAACCCAAGCCTGAGAATTACCGGATGTTATGACATTGCCAATCTTCTGTCCTGTCCGCTCTGACTGTACTTTCGAGAGAATGACTCCACTAGAAACTTGATCGTCCTCTAGTAAGCATGACTGCACTTCTACCTCTTTGATGGCGAGAGTCCGCTGAGCGCCATCGTCTTCTTCGTCCTCTGAGAATTCCTGAAGCTCTTCCTTGCGCCTCTGCGCTTCAACGTGCTGCTTATTTACGAGAACGAGATGGTCTTCGATTTTCAACTGAAGGGCCAATAATTTCTCTTCCAGCTCCTTGCGATCAGTCTTAGAGCGATGCTGATCGATCCTTCCAGATTGTCAGTATTGATTATCAGTGTTATCCGCAAGGGCTCTCCTACAGCTGTGTACTTGCGATGGCAAACTGAACGTTGGCCTGGCAAGATTGAATATGTATCCTGAATGTGCGAATCTTTTCTTTATTCCATATGCCGACCGATAAACGATCGCGAAGCGAAAGTTTCGTACTGCTAGAATGCTTCGTCCACTTCTCAAGATACTTGTTAAATTTGTCACATGCCTGGCCACATTTGTTCACGGCTTCAACTACTCCAGTCTTCTTCAGATCCTCCTTTGCGGAAACGCCGAGTTCTCCAAGGGAAGCTAGCGGACGCTGTATTGCATCCAGGGTCGAAGCAATGTCTTGCACCACTTCTTTGGCTTCGGCAAGTCCATTGATGAAGCTGTGAAGTTTAACTATGCTGGTTACAGCAAATTGGGTGATTCCGAGCGCACCAGCAGTGATGCTGAAGGGATCCATAAGTCTCAGCTTTCGAATGTTAAACTCAAGAGGTATATATGTCTTCCTCCTTGTGAAGACAGACAGAAAGCAAAATCAAAAGGGGGAGCTCAGTTCGAATAGTGCTCTCTTTATGCCGTTGTAAGAATAGGCAAACGCCAAGTCTCGAGCAGCACTGGGCTAGCGGCGCTTAACGACGTGGAGCTCACGTTGAAGCAATACTACACCCGTATGATTGGGTATCTATCTAAGCCACTGCTATTGAAAACTCAGCCGACAGGGTATCTTTCTGCTGTACATGCATTAGGTGGTTGTCAACATCAGCCCCACTACGGTGACTCTCCCAAGGGGGAAACCTTTGCGAAGACGCATACGTACATCAGGTTGGAGTAACTGGAGGCTAGCACCAACCGCAAAAGCGTGCAAAATGTAGATAGCCCAAGCGACAAACGGAAATCAAACGGAAATCTTTACGGCTATGCTTATTCGCCAAAAGTACGAGATTCTATTACGATATCGTTTACGCCGGCTTAGACCTGACGGCCTTTCCACACTGCATGTTAGAACCCTGTGCTTGCGGCAGGCAATAGACACTTGTTGTTGCGCGAAGGTCTCTAAACTGCCTTTGTGGGCGCTTTCTGGCCATATAAAACAAGAATCTCTTGTCCCTCGTCACACTACATATATTATTGCATACATCAGGAATGCCGTCCTTCGTATATAATCTGGGTGCCACCGAAGTCAAAGAAGCCCAATCGTACCTAGGCGCGCCCCAGTTGGTAGCAAGATGGAATAGGCACCCTTATCTACCTATAGGATCCAAGCGCGAGAGGGGTCGTGGATTCTTAATGTATGTTTTCAAAAATAGTAGGATTCAGTACTGCATTCTCAGCCGTACGCACGGCATCATCCCTTCAACTGCACGGTTCAGCTTTCTACCTAATATTGCATTTTGAGCAGCAGCAAGAATACTCGATATTGGGATGCAATAAAACAAAGGCTTCTTAAACCTGGATAGAATTGTAGGTACAACTCCAAGAGCACGGTCTAGGTTCATGTACAAGAGCCGATCCTTTCAATACCGACATATTCGTTGTGCTGAAAGCCCATCAGTCTTAACCCCAAATATATTCTAGATGGTACCTGGTAAGCGCAAAGAAGTTAGTGAGACACTGCCGCAGGATGAGAACAGCGCCAAAACACCACATACATGTTACAAAAAACCGAGTATAAAGACACAGAACAGTTATATAGACCCGGAGACCATAAAGACTATGAGCTACTATAGGCAGAACGGTATAGCTATATTGAGAGGTAGCGGCTCGCCAGGAAGTTTGGAAACCCTTCATTTACAACTCGTCCTTCGCCGCTAACTCACTCTCCCATAGATAAGCTTGGTTAAACGTCATTTGGGTATCGACTACCATGGAGTGCATAACAAGACTTAGCCACCATGATAGGATTGATTCATTTATGCCGAAGCAGAGATCAATAATTTCGGCCTGGTATCGCGGGGTTACAACCAGCGTCGGTCTTGCGGTCTCACTATGGTACGACGTAAATCTAGAAGGACATTTGACTCCCCGAAGCATATAAGTATATACAAACCGGTAGTCCAACGTTCATACTTCATGTCTTCCAATGTCAGCTTCTCCGAATTGTGAGCTGTCAGGAGCGAATACGACGGGTTCTCTCGAGGGTGCGAGTACCTTGGTTTGCGAGATCATCTATCAGTGCGGGTGCATCAGACATTTTCTAGTCAGGATATATATGGCTGTTGGGCGTCCGGCAACCTTTTGAAACCGTGCTCCGAACTTTCGAAAGAGCAAGACCCTCAATTCTTCCTTCTAGGACAGGCCCGTCATCCAGTAAAAGCTATTAGAGACCTGTCAAGACGTTTATATAGGAAGCTCAACACTTATTAATCGGCCACTACACCTCCGAGTGTAGTCTAGGCACTTGACATAGTATGTAGGCCTCAGTAGTTTATACATGGCGTTACAGATAACTCGCAATTATATTACAGTCCAACCACGAAGTGCAAAGTTCTGTATACTTCTTAGTGGGACCTTTCGTATTGAGAGGGTCACAGGGAACTACAAGCTGGCAAATGAAGATTAAATGCTTTACTTGATATCTCGTGATGATCAGGACGTATGCTATTGAGTCGGATCCAGTTGCAGGCTTCTACGGTGTATTGCGACAAGGACTCGTTATCATAATTTAATTGCTCTTCGCTGTACGCTTGTTGAAAAAGCTCACCAGAAACTATATAACGGACCTCGCAGGTCAAATATTAGTCAGACTCTTGAGTATTGTTGATATCAACTCTATTCGCAACTGGGCGTTGCTTGAACTTCCGTGAACTTACTAGTCAGCGTTTAATGTTGGTTCTGCTATCTGTGATTGTCGGCTTCTGCAAGTCAGCTTTGGAACACGAGTTTCGTGGTGGTAATCGAGAATACACGATTGCCATGTCCTTTCGACCACGATATATAGGACAATAACAACTTCTATAGCTACTAGTTGGCCTTAACAATGTATCAAGTTCATCGTAATTCTGACCACTTTTCCTCACTTATCAATATTGCAGAACCATAATATTATTTTGATTCTCTTCTACATTTTCACATTTTCACATTTGCATCTGAAGTCGTAGTCACTCCATGGATGTAAGCTTCGTGCCTCTATTCTGTTGCCCCTCCCCAAGAGCGATCGACTCTACTGCGGTTGAGGTGATACCCTGTATAAATAGTTCTATTTGGAACGCTCGATTGTACTTAGATTCTAGTTCTTCAGATCTTCAGAAAATATTATCAGTATCGCTACTGGAGAGTGCACTGGTTCACTTCCTACATATGATCGTTACCCCACACCTCCGCGAGAATTTCCCTTCAAATATATTATGGAAATATGGCCAGAAAGTAGAGCGTATTCCTATAGCGGCAGGACTACAGTATGGCACCATGCGCCAATTATAATGCCATAGGCATGTGACATTTAACATATCAACATTAAACCTTAGTTACCTACCAAATTTGTGGCGGCCGATATCTCCGTTCCGCTTTGAGTCATTCATCGACATATCGGCTTCCCCTTTGACAACGAACAGCTAGGGGACCGTTTGAATGAAGCCGCCGTATTAGCGGTTTCCAAAACATCATAGAATTCCTCAACAAGTGTTTCTAATACCGATAATTTATAAGCCTACTTATTACTGTTGGCAATGGTGAAGCTAATGCTTGTCAAACTAGTCGCTGGAGACTTAACCTTACCCACATCAGCCAGTGTGAACCATGAATGAATCTATGCGTGATATCTTTAATCGAGACATTTTGAGTGATGTACGAGCTCACACCGTCGCTCGATTTCGTAGATGAATAGGGCATACAGTCTTAGACATACAATAGTACTTGGCATGCCTCGAAGGGTTATTTGAGTTTTCACGCATGGTGTTGGTCTAAGCTATACTTATCTTGTCACATGCGGGTCTTTGAAAAGCCTATTTTGATTGAACACAATGCTTAGTAAGTATAATATGTGAAACGCCCCCGGCTCACTCCGTTCAGTGCTCTTGTACGTATTACGCATTTATAGACCAGATCAACGGTGAGTAACAGCTTACCTATAGACACATTAGCACATGCTCTTAAACGGTGAACATTGCGGCTGATGAGATGATCCAATAAGAGCGTTATGAGACAGTTACATTATAACTATCGCGCCACGTTTTGCCAAGGGGCTATCCCTCAGGTCCCTCCTACTGATGCGCCGGTTCTGTTTGGTTTCCTGATATTCGTCTGGGGTCTGGGGTTGCTTTCAGTCCCCATTCATTGCCGAATGTGTACTAGAACAAGCTTCACCGTAGTTACTAACTTACTATACTTATATGTATGTAACAACTGTACTCATAGTAGCGTTCTGCTAATGTTGTCAATCAATAGGAGTCGTGATTACCCACAGGAGCGGCACCGTTTTTAGTCTCGGCGTCTGGGCCACTTACTGTGTGTGTGATTTGAATGGGCAGACAGACGCTCTCTGATCTTAGCTAGCCTTTATCAGTAACCCGCTTAGTCTAGTGCATGCAAGCCATCTCGCTCAGCGTACCTGCGCGGAATAGTATACATATGTATATTTAGAGTCGTCTGACCATAATAGATCTTCAGATCAATATAGTAGTAAGCTCTCCTCGGAAAGTTATATACAATATTAAAAAAGAACTGCTTTTAGAATTCACGGTACCAGTTACAAACCTAGGTAGTCGACTAACCGCAAGATGTAATTTAGTAATAAATACCTACCTAGGTAGGTATCCTTAAGGCTGGAATACGGAGTGCCAGGGTGGGCAACCCCGCGGCGTGAAATGTCAGGGTCGATGGCGCACTGCCGGCCCCCGGCGAGAAGCTCAGGATAGGACCTTGGAAGCTATCCTAGAGTACCTAGCGCCTTACTCACACCAGCACAGCCTACCATTTACTGCGTACCTACTCGATCCTGCAGCACTCTAATTGGAGTAGCTATATGTACGTATGTACGGCGCAAGGTACTTTCTCCTTGGCGGAAGCGCACTGCCAAATGCATGTACCTTCGAACCTTGGAAGTGTACCTTATGCATAACTTCACACTTGACGGTTGGATGGCTGTAGGTAGAGTCCTAGGGACCCTCCCCCTAACAGCCCCTGCGACCTTCTTCGAGCTGCACGCGGCAAGTTCCATCTCTTCTGCGTCCCAAATGATGTTCAAGGCAAAGTCCGTGATTCTTGTGGTTCTGTCATCCAGTCTATCACAACCCACTTAGCAGTACGTATGTAGCGTGTTTTGGTTGCCGGTACCAAACCGTTGCTCAAAAAAGGAAAACGAGAAAGGGAAAAGAAGAAAAAGCAACCCTAAAAACGAGGAACGAGCTCCGACTGATCCGAACGGCGCCACGACAACGGCTTCTCCGACGAGTTCTACGGCACCGCCATGCCTCCAGGCCGTCCGCCGAAACGGCCTGGTGAGGCGGATATCGCCGTCGACGGTTCGGGCGCTGTGACATCGTCGACAACACCGACATCCACGAAATGCAAACTGCCGCGGCTAGATCGCGGCGAGCGGCCTGGTCGCGCCGACTTCTCGAGTGTCGTAAAGAGCAAACTTCAGTCCTATACTCGGACTGGGCAAGCCTGCGACCGCTGCAAGGTGTGTGTGTGTGTGTATGCGTGTGTGCGTGTGCGTGTGTGTAGCCTAGGCAGTACGCGCCTCATTTTGCTTACATGCTCGTGCTGGCGTGCCTATGTCAGTGCCTGCATGTGCGAAGAGGCGCACACAATCAATGACTGACCGGCTGGGACCAGAACGAGACACTCTCATACCATGACCCATGATCCACGATCTATGCGAGGCTGGTGTTACACAATGGCATCAATGGTGTTTGTCTCTTCAGTGACCATGAACGAGTGCAAGTGCACTATGTCTTGGGTTCGGGTTGCTGCACATCTGTCTTGTCGAGATCTTCACTGTAATCCGTCCATCCACTTGTTTATATGCCATGTCTAACGTAGCTACTCCCAGGTTCGCAAGATTCGATGCGATGCCCTCCCCGAAGGTTGCTCCCACTGTATCAACCAGAATCTCGAGTGTTACGTTACCGATCGAGTTTCCGGCCGGACGGAACGGAGAGGATACATGCAGGAGCTTGAGCGCGAGAAGATGGATATGATCAATCGCATACGGGATCTAGAAAGAAAGCTCCAGAACAACGGTATAGATGTGAAGCCATGGCATTCAACCTCGTTTCCTGCCGACCTGGCCCCAAATGGCAGTGTCGATGGCAATGATAACGACATGTCTGATTCGACACCCACTCCCCAGGCGGAGACAGCTGCAAAGGAGTCGTGGTCTCAGCCTTGTGCGCCGGTCTGGACCAAAGATCAACCGGCTACAATGTCTATGGCCGCTAATTCTCATAGCACTGTTAGTTCGCGGCCAGCTGATGCCCATCTCGGTGTTGGTACCGATCAGGCCCCATTGAGCTCCATCAAGGGAACTTCATTGTCAATCCTTGGAAGTACCATCGATATCGGGTCTTTAGACGTTCCGGATATGGACGAGCCTCACCCGTCCGCGCAAGGCTCGCTATACAATAAGTCTGTTCACGCGCTGTTGCAGTCCGCTATGAATATAAACCAACCCCTTGCTGTCAAATTGCCCCCTAGACAAGATGCCTTCACTTATGCTGAATGGTATTTTGTGATGATTCACCCTTTCCATCCAGTGCTTCATAAACCCAGTTTCATGGCACTTGTGAGTCAAACATCGTGACCCCTCACCTACGAATAAAGAGTTAACCTTGCATAGCTAGGGCAACATTACGATAATCCTAGCTACACTCCAAGTGCCGCAGAGGAGGTTATGGTTCACATGGTATTCGCCGCCATTTACCTTCAATATGGTATCAGAAACCGAGAACAATCGGCGGAGCAAAGAGTTCATCTAAATGATTTGTCTAATAAGCATTATCATTTCGGATTGAGCAAATTCTTCCACTTAGTAACTTCTAGGTCTCTAAAAACCCTGCAGGCGTTGTCTATGTTGGTTACTCACACAATGCGTTTTCCCAAACCCGATTCCAGCAGCATACTGGCGGCCTACACAGTAAACCTCGCGATAGAGATGGGTTACCATAGGTCTTGGAAGAAGCCCGGCGAGGGCACTAATCTCGAGAATGAGCTCCGTAAACGCGTATGGTGGGTCATTCTCTCTACAGCAGTGGTGCTAAATGGACGGATGGGAAGACCAATGCCAATTAGACTAGAGGATATGGACGTCGAATTTCCGCAAATGATCCCCGATGAGCAGTTGACCGAGGACGGCGTGGACACATCGATACCCGGCCGATGTGAGTACGAGATAGGTGTTGTATCTTCGAGGATGAGTACACTATATCTCGAGATGTTTGCCGATATCTACTGCGCAAAGAAAGACCCGAAGAGGTATCTAGCTATCGTCGAAGGTCTCGAAAAGCAGTTGCAGTCGTGGCGCGATCATCTTCCAGAAGGACTGAGAATAGGGAATGCACAATCGCCTGAGAAAGAAACAAGGATGTCGGCCATATATGCTGACGTGTCAGCGCTGGAATTCCGTCTGTGTTTAAGGCACCCTTCCGTCGCGGCCACAGACGACCCAGAAATATTGGCTACGAATACCCGAATATGTGAGAAAACATCCAAGGCCATGCTCCAGCATGCGCGCAAACTGTACAAGCTGAAATGCCTCGATACGACATGGTACTGCAATGCGGTATATGTTGCCGCTATATTCTCCGATTTGGTTGCACATTGGGAACGAAGGCATGAGACAACAGCTGCTGAGGTGCAGACCCTTCGTGAGGATATGCAAGCATGGTTAATCATCCTTGCAGAAACTGGCACTTTGATGGGTGAGTTCTCTTACAACCATGGGCGGCACGCATTGCTAATATTTTCGCTAGGTTCTGGCACTCGCCTTCGCGATGCGGTCTGCTCAATAATTGACCGCACGATAGCCTGGATAGAACGAGACCGTCTTCAGAACGCCGGGAACGGGTCTTCGGCACGATCACAGCCTTCTCGTTCTCAAGATACTGTCAAGCAAGAATCTCATTCACCCTCGTATACTAATATGTCGATCAATTCGAATTCCAACACAAACTTAAATCATACGCCCGAGCGAGTCAACGACCTAAAGGAACATACAATCCCGGCAACCAGTGCTAATTATTATACCGAAACTACATCATCTGATTCTAGCACTTATCAGCCCCTCAGCTATGCCAATACTCCTACGCATGCACCCAACGGCATCCCTTATGCTCCCAGCGATTCCTATTTATACTCACAGGCAGCAGGGCAGGTCGCTACGGCTCAGGCACAGGCCCAAGCGCATGCAGAAGCCCAGGTTCGAGCTCAAGCGCAAGCGCAAGCCCAGGCTCAAGCTCAAGCACATGCACAAGCCCAAGCCCATGCCCAGGCACAGGTCCAGGCAAGGGCTCAGCACTCACAGGTGCACGTTGCTGACCACAATCCGTTGGCCAATTTTGCGTCGCAGGCCACGCAATTGACACAACCTGATATGATGTGGCGCCCACAGTCTTCAGGCGGAAATACCTGGCACGACTGGACAGCTGCTGTCGTTGATACCCAAGACCGTTATAGTGCAAACGCCTTGATGTCACTAGGGGGTGCAAATAATCACAGACCGTCAGGCAGTATCCTTGATAGCGGTGGTGTCAATGGCATGAACGTGGGAACCATGAGCATGAGCAACCCGACTATGACAACCTCAGCCCAAATGCAGTGGCCACTCTTGCTATTCTCGGACGGGGTTGGGGGCGTATAAAGAACAATGTGTTGCGACTGATTATGGAACTTTTTTTTTCTAGCACGGGCTTCCGTCTTTTTATTTCAAAGGAGCAGCACGGCGTTTCTGTTAGTGGCGCAATTCCCGGAAAGAGACACCACTACTACATGAGTCCCCATTAGGAGTTGGATTGGAGTTGGATTTAGGATCTATCGTCACCGATCGCGAGGCTTTTTCGCATTATCTATCGACGATATACCTTTTGGTGACCGCATACCCCTTACACGTGTGATGATGAATCTGTGTATGAAGACTGCGTCGCGAGAAGGGGAGCGCTGGAGATAGGCATACAAAAAACTATATAGCCTAGAGACTAAACCAGTAGCAAGTGCCATAGAGCGCAATAAAATACCACGATTAACGATGTGATGCCGTTGATGGGGCGGCTCTCCATTAGCAAGCGTCGAATCCGTCTCTTCTCTTGTTTTACCATACGTTCAAAAGAAACCAGCAGGAAGTACCGAGGGCAACTCCCTGAGATTAAGGTCATAACAAGATTTTTCTCAGCAAGATAATCGGATGCATTATGACAAATCCCGACCTCTTTCACAATTTTCACTCACAGGGGGTTGATATTGCGACGTTCAGAGGTTAGCGTAAATATCTCTTCGGGATTTGAGACATTGACTTTTCCAACTTGCGGGCGACATATCTTCCCTCGGGCCCGTGAGATGTCTGGAATCGGTTCGGATTTCTCTCACGTCTGGCCCGAACAAGTCACGAGCCAACGTCTGTGGGACAGACACATGGTAGACAGATGTCGCTATATGGTCAATGCATGATGGGACGAGCTACACAAGATGGGACCTTGTATCTACCCACCTACGTAAATAGGCCGGGGACTTACGTATCTCACACAGAGATTTCCCATCTGGTGTGAGACGGCAGTCGTTAGATCAGCCGAGCTGGTTGCTGGTTCGTCCGCTCTCTTTATGTCGTGCGGGCTGAGGCGTTGATATGACGCACTTGTCGTCCAATTTTAGAAGAGCTCGATTCTCCTGTGTCCCACGACTGATTGCCTGCTCGCTAAATCGGCGTCTCGCGATACGCCGGATGCCTTGCTCCGGATCGGCTTCGGCTGCACGCGCGTCGATCTCCTGTGTGTTACTATGTTGTGATTTGTTTGAGGTATGGATAGTTGCCTGTTGGAATATGGGGTTAACATGGACTATAGGAGTCATCTGCTGTCAGCTATATACTTACCGCACCGTGACTCTTATCTTTAGATTATTGGTGGATAGAACTATGCTAAAGAGAGAGATTTCGACTAATATTCTGCTATGCCTTTGATAGCAAGTATGTCGTACCTTTCTAGTTCTCAACATGATCCCGTTATCGGCAATTCCTCTCGACGGAATGCAGTTACTTGCACTGTTTGCTATGTTTCGCTAGTCTCTTTCCAGTCTCGTTAAACAGACGGTTTTCCTCGTCACTCGTCGAGGCGCCCGAAAACCGGACTCGGCATGGTTGGACACATCATGTTGTAGCTTGGTCATAGTATCTAAGCGGCCTACCGAGGCAACTGAGAGACTGACTCTTCACCGCTTGCAATGATAGGGGACACTACCGTCGATCGAGTAGAATGAACGAGGCAGACCACGTTTTCGAGCTGTGAAGAGCCGGTGCCGGCAACCCTTCCCCCAAGGAACATGATCATGACTGGTTCTCATGTAATGTGTACCTTTCACTTACGACATGAACGAATGCAACGGGCCGTTTTGCTTCCTCCCCCTTATCCAAAACTGGTCAATGATTCGCCATCTGACCCCGGCCGTTTGGATTCGGCCCTTATTATGCTTAAGCAGAAGTCTATCACAACGGTCAGATGATATCTTGCTCGAAGAGATTCATATCGGACTGTGATACATCCAAACCATACCGGATGGTCTTCTAACTGACCACTCTCTATCTGTCGATGCTGACCTGACTATCTGCTGTAAAAGAGCCTGGAACGGACGGATTTTATGCGGTGTATCTCTCTCGACAAGTCGCGCCAAAACATCCTGATTCGAACCTGTTTCCTAGTTAACTGCCAACGCTCCATGAGGCCTTGCACCACACGAAGAACTTCCCATGCCACACCGCTAGGGTTGTACGTAAGCCTCGTCTACGTCTCGGGGGAAAGGCGGGCTTCTGGGGGGAAAGAACCCTCGCTTGATGTTCAAGCCCACGCAATCCCGTCGAAGGACGCTGTCAGCGCGATACAGATACGATGGGGGATGACGAGTTAGGCTTCAGATTGCTTTCCACAGGACCTAGTCACGTTCGAGATCGTGTGGAACGCTGCGAAGTTTCCAGCAACACTTCGATGATGTCAAGCTCGGGCTGACTGACGATGCGTCGTGTGTTAGCGAGAGAGATGGGATGTGGTCTCGGAAGACCACTTGGTATGCGATCGGTACTGATGAGGTGGCCTTAGATCGGCATTTGGTATTTACCCATCTCCGGATCCGGCTCGATGACGCGAGGGGAGTTGTGTATAAAGATCCGCGACGGCCCTTTCGATTGTTCATTTATTTACTATCCCAGATTACCTCAAGTTGTTCTATATCAAACTATCAAAGAATTAGTCGGCATCATTGTCGCTCGAATACCTGTTCCATCAAAGCTCAACTTAGCCGCCTCTAAGCCATCATTTAACCCAATTATCACAACAACCTCCTAAAATCTCAAAACTCACCAACTCAAAGTGCAGAAACGGGATATCATCATGTACGCCAGCACGGTCATCAGCGTCTTCCTCGCCGCTCTCGTGGCCGCTGCCCCAAGCCGCAACGCCAACAAGCGCGGGCTCGTGACATTCCAAATGACGGAGCCCAACTGTCCCTCGATCGAAGCCTACTGCACACATTGCAACGGGTACGTGGACCTTTCCTTCCTCTTTCCATTCTTCTTCTCGACTCTGAATTTTACCCTGATCCCCTTCGATCTCCCGCTTCTGTCCTGTCCGCCCTCTTAGGGCCTATATGCTCTTCTTGTTGTTTATCGATATATTTTGTGCCTCCGCAATACCGCAAGAGACGGTATTTTCTTTTGATAAGAATTAAGTATTGTTCTGTTCTGTTCAGCTGACCGTTTCATCTACCTATAGTGATTTCAACTGTCAGACGGATCCGCGGTGCGAATGGTGCTACGCGCACCATGAGTTTGGTAACTAAGCTGGCTGGAGCTATACTGTACTTGTTTTGTGTCTTTGTATTTCGCCTACTATATGACAGGTTTGGTATTTGCAGCGGAGGAGAATGGGTGGTGATAGTTGTATTTACGGAATGTTGTTGTCCACTATTGGAGCGCAGAGCACCGGGGTTTGGTTGATTAAGTACTCGACGTTGATTTTTCCATCTATCTTGGATATGTATGGTACAAGTTCTGGTTTTTCCTGCCTTGGAGCTAGTACAACATGACGAAAAGGCTGCGTTGAGGTTTGATAGCCTTCCTCACACTCATTGATATCGCCCTCCTTTCAACTAGTATACAGACATTATATGCACAATGGGGTGCCCCTATTCTATAAAAATTGGTCCAGCCTCGTTAAACCATATGCAGAGAACCAGATCATCCCCCGACAAGCCGCCTAACCGATGTCGGCAGAATAGAAATATAATGCGCCCTGTTGAGTAGAGTTGAGAGGATAATACCCTCGATGTGCCAGATTAAGGCCACGTGCACGACCAACGCCGACAAGACCTCCGACGCAAGAAAATTCGTCCCCCGGCGATATCTGTACAGAATTTTTATAAAGAACTCCGCGCCCCATCCTATGAGGTCTTCGGCTGTTCTGATGGTGTGCCTGATGATGAAGAGGGCTTGAACCAGCCGCTAAAGGAAGACTTCATGCTGTTCATCGCCTCAGCTTGTTGCTGCTCCTGCATTTGTTGAGCCTCTTTGAGCCATTGTTCACCGTTCTCTCGAATCTGCTTCTCCATCATCTCGTAGTTTCTCTGACCTCTCTCGCGGATAATATCTTGCAGCATCTTTCCTTGGGCAAATGCTTCGGCAGGAGAGACTTCACCGTCTACTGGCTGCATCATGCTCATGTTCCCCTTCAACCCCAGCATGCTGCCCAATGCCCCCATTCCTGAGGGCCGTTTTCTCTTCTGGGTTTCGAGTTGTTTCTGGAACTCAGCACGTGCAATGGCTTCGCGGCGGGCGAATTCTGTGGGAATATGTTTGCCTTTGAAAGACTTGAGCACCTCACGAGTGTCCTTGTATTCCATAGCGAATATAAACTCTAGGAAAGGAATGAGGGAAACAAGGTCCTTGTCGTTCTTGTCACCCTTCCAGGGGGGTAGTATAATGGCATTCTCGGGTTGATTCTGAACATGGGATTCCTTGGTATCGATGATTATGACCTTGGAGAGATCGCGATTCAGGTATGATAGATCCTGCAAGAATGTTAGTAATTGGTAGAGCGTCACGTTTGTTGGTTAAGACTTACCTTGACGATTTCGCCGTCCTTATATTTGGTAGCCTCACGGTATAACGGCCAGACGACGATCTGGAAAGGATCCAGCTTTCGCATGAGAGGCTCTCCCATAGCCATAGGCACACTAGTGAATAAAACCAGCTCGTAGTATTGGCTTAGATAGCGTAGGAAATAGTCGACGCCAGGACGCTTCGCTACTCTCCAGCCGTGCTCACGCGTCCACTCGCTATGTACCAACATGTCTTCCATACTGATGCAAAGGGTGTAAGGTCGTTCGAACATAGGATGCGGGTCGGGCAATAGCTTATCGAAAGCGGGCTCACGGTAGTAGTCGGTCACGTCAGTGAGACGAGCCACAGCACGCTTCCACCACAGGACGGGTGTCCAACCACTGGGAATGTCCTTGTGAACAGCAGCTTCCTCCTCATCCCACTCGCGGCCAAGGTACCCCAGCGCTAAAATGCTACCAACAAGCACGGCGAGATACATCCGGTTGGCGAACTGGGCTCGTCGCTTGTCGGTAGAGCTCATGTAGGCTGATGCGGGGAGCTCTCCTCGACCACGGCCACCCCCCTCTGTTTGCGCATTATCTTCGCTTTCCTGGAGATTTGACAACTCTGATTTCTTAGTAGCTCCTGAGGTCTCGTATTCAAGCGTCGAGGGGATTCCTTGGGTCAGGTCGGGCAGCGAGTTGAAGTCTGGTGGAGGGGTAGTTGATTCGGCGGCGTCAGAAGACTTCCCGGTCGACGATGGGGAAGGCTGGGGGTTTTCGCTCTTAGGACGATTGTCCTGGGCCATTCTTCGCACCCATAATCTCGAGCTCGGTATGGTCAGTCTCGGGGCAGCTGAGACGGAGATGGCTGTCCGTTGAAGGGTCAGAGGTCGCGCAGAACGCGCGATGCCCTGCGCGATGGCTCTGGATAGCATTGCGACGACGTCAGACCTGGGATCAGGAACGCTACGAGCTTTCCTTGGGGTAACTCTGGAATCCGGAGGTCTCTCTGCCCATATAAATAGGGATATTAATTAAAGTCAAGGAAAGCGGACTTGCTGTGAGGTCTGAGGGGATTTGCGCGCAATGGCGATATGATGGAATCCAATAGTAACTATTGTTGGAAACTTTTTTGGATGATTAGCAGACGCCGCACCGACGTACCCTGGCACCTAAACTGCCTCCCATGTCTTTCGTTAGCACCGTAGGTACCCAGCAAGCTTGGCAGATAGCTGGTATCTAGGTATCTACCTATCTAACGTTGTAACTATGTAATTCTCCAATTCTTGCAATTCTTGATGGGCCGATGATCAACCGACGCCAAGTCTTTCGTTCCTCCAGTCTATTATGTAATGGCTGGAGCTTGTCCCTTTCCGTGCCAGGTATCCACCTTTTCCAACTAGTCGTACCCCGCTTCGCTCAGTTAACAGAATGCCCATTGTTGGGTTTAAGTAAGTCAAGGTCTTTGTATCCAAGACATAAATTAAGAGCTAGGTACTCAGCTCCGGGTCTCAATCAATTCTAGAAGCTCACTGAGTAGCAATGAGAAGCTGAGTCGTTCGTTGCCATCGCCATATCCACTACTCTGCGCCAACCCTATTCTCAATTAGTAAACCTTTATCTAGACTAAACGGAACACCCGTGAATGAACCTGCTGCCGATTTTGCCCCTCCGCCCCTTGCCTACTACCCCAGACAGACCCGGAGTCCCTACCCTGGAGTCATTGGTCCGTCTCCTATCAATTATCAACTACCAACGTCGTCAGCCTGTTTTGTTCAGTAGCGACCTCGGCCAAACTACTCTCATCTCTTATTTTATTAGATCTATTACACCAACAACTGTATTTTCTTGTTCAAAATGCCGTTCAAGAGTGCTGCATTCTAGAGAGGGTGGCTGTCCAGTCGAGCGATTTACATAGTAATCAACGATGGCACCACCCTCGCGATGCATGTTCTTCTCTCCCGTAATCAGTTGCCTTGAACAATTAACACATCCAGCAAAACCCTCCTAAACCCTCATCTAGAAACGCCTGCAGTTTGGCGGCAATACGACTCTAACTAAAATCTAATTACTCCGCACGATTGCCGACCGTCGCGTGACCCCAACCACCATCTTCTTCGTTCCCCCATTCGAGTCGTACGATCCGTACAATCGCACAATCAATCTCGGAGCCTTCGGTCTATCATCGCTGAGAGGACCCAAAAATTCCAAGACAATGCGTGGTCGAAAGGCTGGCGTCGGGAGAGCATCGCGCGCCGCTGGCGCTGTCGCCGGTCCTACACCGGTTGCATCCGCGATCTCCTCGACAGTCTCGTCCACCCTACCGACTCCTCTCAGTTCGGCATATCCCTCTACCCACGCTTCGGAGGCCGAGTTCGATATCAACGAAGAGATCGAGAAGCTCCCTCTCGGTGCCCTTAGTCTTGAATCAGCCACGCCGGACAAACCGAAGCCCAAACGAGTCAAGCAGCGACCTTTTCGATTTCTTGATCTCCCCTCTGAATTACGCGTTAAGGTATATGAACACCATTTCACCAATACCGGCCATGTGCTTGATCTAGACCCAGACAACTACAAACGAATTCACCAGAAGCTGGGTATTCTGCGAACCTGCCGTACTATCTACGTGGAAGCTTCATACTCCTTCTACAGTACCCATCCGGTCCGTGTCTTTCCCACGCACCCTGGACGTTTCTTCAAAACCAAGAAGCCGCTCCTCGCCCGTTTGAAGCCTGGTCAACGAGCATGTATCAGCTCGCTTGAGCTCCGTCTCGGTCCTGGTTGGAGCAAGCCACCTCGTGGATGGGAGGTGAACCCGGCGTTGGGCCTTAACCAGTGCGTCAACGTCACGAAGCTGACTGTGTTTGTGGAATGCGACCCGGGCAACGACATTTTTAAGGGCTTCCGTCAACCCGGCGGATTCTTCGAGGCATTTGCAAAGAAGCTTCTCACAGGCGTCCTCGGAGAAATGCCGTGGGTGCAGCGAGTAGAATTCGATGCGTGGCCCAGCGTGAAGAAATCGGGTGCCCTCATGACTGGCCTGATCGACCTCGTTACTTCGCGCAGTCTGAAGATCACCTGGGGCTCCGAACGGGGCTGGACCGACGCAGAGGAGGTTGAGCCGCCTCCTGTTGTACACAACTATGCACCCCTCGATAGCCTCCTCAATGCCACCAATAACATATTGGTGTTGGCATGAAGAGCGATAGGGATACTTGATGGGGAATATTGGGTCATTGATCTGCTCTGAAATTGGAAAGAGCGTGGAGAATCATGTTACAAAATCCATTGTACAATTAGCACGGGAGCTGTGGGCAGGGAATTTGATTGTCTGAATGCTGGAGGCTTGCTCGGGATTGGATTTGTTTTTAAGGGTTTTGCTTCACTCCGGATACTCTGATGCTGCTCATTCGAACCAAAGATTGGTAAATCAATTGAACGAAGCTTATGAACATTTGAGAAATTACTGCGAGGCCCCCATTCAAGTGCTGCGAGTCTCATGTGAATAGTAAGTTTTCTCATCAGTTTGTAGGCTTAGTATTGAGCGATTGCGAACTTGTAAAGTCAAGCCAAGACGGAAGCAGTTTGTCTATGTGATTTGATTAAGAGTGTTCTGTTTCATACAATTAGATGTTTATCTTCAAATATACATGGTCGTTCGCGGTCAGATATCTGCTTTATCAATTGACCCCACCAAAAATTTCCACTACTCAGTCAGGTATTGGTACAATCCGACCAACTAACTTCAACTTCTCTCGTTAAGACACCTACGGATCCTTCTATAAATAAGTGATTAAGCTAGGTCATTGCTTGCGCTCGTTTATCCTCACATTCAACCAACGAAAGCGAGCCCTACCTACCTACCCTCCACCGCAACATCTCGATTCCATAAACCATGCCCCTCGACACATCAACATACGATCTAGCGCTCCTGCGCGTCGACGGGCGCCGCTGGAACGAGCTGCGGCGGCTACACGGACAGATCCGCACGCAGGCCGCGGCGGACGGGTCCTCGTACCTCGAGATGGGTAACACGAAAGTCATGTGCGTGATCGCGGGTCCGAGCGAGGACGCAGGCAAGCGACGAGCAGGCATGGGTGTATCCGCGTCTGGGTCGACGGCGCCTGGCGGCTCTGCCGCCGCCGACGTTGTTGTGAGTATCGTTGTTGGAGGGTTCAGTTCCGTGGACCGGAAGCGGAGGGCGAGGGGTGATAAGTAAGTTCTTTTTCTCTGGGCTCTTGGAGGCCAGCCATGTTTAGTTTTCGCTCCAACTATTCTGCTATAAACTATACGTATTCACCAAACAATCAAACTAATCACTCACCCACAGACGTATTCAAGAGCTCCAAGCAACGATAGCCAAAGCGCTCGCGTCGAACCTGCACGTCCATCTATACCCGCGCTCAACGATCAGCATCTCGCTACACGTGCTATCACAAGACGGCTCGCTTCTCGCGGCGCTGATCAACGCCGCTACGCTGGCCCTCGTCGACGCAGGCGTGCCCATGACCGATTATCTGGTGGCGTGCACAGCGGGCAGCACGTCGACGCACTCGGCGGGCGACGAGGGCGCCGATCCGCTCGTTGACCTTAATACCCAGGAGGAGCAGGAACTGCCCTTCTTGACGCTTGGCACGCTGGGCGCCACTGACAAGGTCGCCGTTCTGGTGTGCGAGACCCGTGTTCAAGTCAGCAGGCTCGAGGGCATGATGGCCTCTGCTGCCGATGCGTGTAAGGGCGTGCGCAAGTTTCTGGATCAAGTTGTGCGCGAGAAGGGACAGAAGATGGTTACGGAGGGCGCGATTGAGAAGGGTGCCAGCATGGCGATGGACATCGATGTCTAAGGTAAAGCTAGCAATCAATGGACGGTACTGCGCTCATCATTCGGTCGAGCTTTGAGGTCCTGGTATTGAAGACGCAGCAATGGGCTCGTAAGTATTTTGAATTGTCTGGTTAGTCCATAACATTATCTACACTATACATTTAACGCTAACATCAGGTGTTCTTTACAGTTCCTCATGCTTGGGTGGAGCATCGGTGGCTTCTGGCGTCGGTTCGGCGCCTTGCCATGAGGTCTCCGACTCTGTGTCCACTTCAATCTTAACATCTTCCTCTAGCTTGACTTCGACTGTCTCAACAGGTTCCTCCGTCGCGGTCTCTGACTCCTGGACAACCTCGCCAATGACTGCCTCGGGCAGTTTGTTCCTGGGGCCCTCGTTCATACGAATGGTATCAATCCAACTCTCCACACTTACGGAGCCGAAATCACCCTCATAGTGTCGCCACCATCCCCTCTTAGCGTTGACGGCAACTAGTTCGATCTCACCAGCCAGTTCCAGGCCTTTAAGAATAGGCGCGATAGCCTCATTGTCTGAATGAACCTCAAAGAAAGGGAACAGGCGACGGGCGGCATGGACGTGCTTGAAGGCAATCTCGGACAAGCTGGTTAACGCCTTCTCGGCTGTCTCGCCGTGAGCAGCAGGGACAAAAGCAAGAACACAGATGTGGGCCTTGGGATGTAGGCACTCATTGATTAGTGCTTGGGAAGATGTAATCGCGGGGATCGGAGGAGTAACTTCGGCCGCTTTGGGCTTTGAATCGGCAGTGGGGGGAACTTCGGTCGCCTCAGATGACTCAGATGTGGTAGTGGAGGTAGTTTCAGAAGAAGCTTTGGGCGCCTTATCCTTCTTATCCTTCTTGTCCTTCTTCTCGCTCTTCTTCTCACTCTTCTTGTCGCCCTTGGACTTTGAAGGTGCTGGATCTGGGTTCGGCTCGCCTACTTGTGACAAGAATTTGAGCATAGCGGGCTTCTTCATCTCTCCTTGGTACACCAAGCCATCCTTATCCCCGCCAGGTAGTAGAACAAGGGTTGGGTAGGACTCGATACCGAACAATTCGGTTGCCTTGGACTCCTTATCCCGAATTTGGGCAAAGGAGACGACGTCCAGAAAGTCAATTGCCAAGCTACGCAATAAAGCGCTTGTGGTGCCCTTGTCGGTGAACAGTAGGGCTTTGGCGGTTTCGTTGTTAGTGGAGAGGAAAGTATCGATATCTTTGTCGGTCACACGCTTTACATGGTTGTTAATCTTATCCACGACAGCATTGACGATGGCCTTGGCCGTGCGTTCTCCGTTGTAGTCATCCACAATGGGCTTCGAGCCCTTCTTCTTGCCCGGGCGAACAATCTTGAGGGTCGGGAAGCCCTTGACTCCCATCATACCGCATAGCTGTTTATTCTCGTCCTCGTCGCAGTTGACGGCGGCGACCTTGGCCAGGCCGTCGAGGTTCTTGGCAGCCTTCTCGTAGGCGGGCTTCAAATTCTGGCAGTGTCCGCACCATGGCGCATAGAACTCGACAACCTAGTGCAATTGATATTGATTAATCACAAGACCATTGCATTGTTAGTGTTTAAAGCAAGTTATATAGTAGCTTACCGAGGTATGATTAGACTTGGCAATTAGTCGGTCATAATTTTTGGCATCCACTTGGAGGACAGGAGAGCTCTTTGGGTATAAGCCAGCCTGCGCAGTGGGGAGTGCAGACAGGAAAGTCACTACAGCGACAGCGACAGTCGGCTTTAGGTTAAAGTAATGCATGGTGACTTCGCCCCCGGTCGGAGTCCACGTCCTTATGTATGGAGCGTACTCTGAGATGCGAAGTCAAGAGGGGGTCACAGATGCAATTGACGTATCAGAGCAGAGATGGAATGGAGACAGAAGAGAGCAGAGATATCAAACCACAAAGTTAGTAAGTGTATATATATGTGGAGAGAAAACTAGAACGCCTTCGCTCTCTCGACGACCAACGGTGAATTATAAATGCAGAGAAGCAGGCTGTCGGCCCCTATACGAGGTGTTGATGGCGAAAAGGCCACGGTGGAAATTCGAGCCAACTTGCTTTAAAAGAACAGGTAGCAATTGGTAAACTTTACCCCTCCAAGGTGAACAAAATGCAAGCTGTCATCCCTGTCATAGCTATAAAATCCGGGGTTTGTGTGGCTGATGTTCGAACTTGCTTTTAGGAGGCACATTAGCTTGGAGCTGTGGCGCGAGCTAGGTACCTCCCCGGCGCAACTAGATTACGCTAAAGGGGGAATTGGAGGACTGTGACTTCAGCGGGGTCAACGACTGTACCTTGCTGATACCAGCTTCCCTTCCGATATGCCACTCGGCGGCTCCTTCAAGCTTGTTTCAATAACACATATTCCGGTGGCTGGTTATCAACGACAGACAGAACACATCCGTACCTAGTAAGCTTTAATTTTGATGGACACCTTCACAATCTAGCCGTGTCCTTGCTGCTTGCGTGGTTTATTGCGACAGCGATCCTTGGCAATAGGCTTCCATATTCCGGTCACCTTGAGTCCTGGTGATACTTGATCTACAGGATCGCAACAACCTCGGCAACAAGCAGACTTCACACCAACAACGGCCTACATTATCCTCCTCGATCGCAGTCCCTTCTGCATTCAATAGCGTTTGCACTGATTTTATGCGCCGCGCGACTGTTGCGGGTTACCACTTGTAATGGCGGCCAACATCCCCCCAGGGCTGAAGCCTGCGGGCATCACCCCATTTATCGTACGCGCCGCCCAGCTTGAGAGCGCAAAGCCCGTCATCGCCTACTGGTGTAAGTTACCCTCTAATTAAGATCGTACATTCGAACTTGATCAGTCGCTGAGTGAAATTGTTTATCCAGGCTATTATTGGGTCGTGCAGCAGATCCTGAGCAAGCAGCTTCATAATACCGATGGAGATTGTCTCCAATTCACCACCACAATCATGGACAGGTTAGAACAGGTGCGTCTCTCCCGAATATACGAGCCATAAATGTTGGCTATTCGCTGACGTGCGTCACTTGCATAGATGAAGACAGATCAGGCGGGTAACGATGCCGTGCTCGATGATGTTGCGGGCCAAGCGTATGTCGAACAATTTGCGCAAGAAACATTTGATCGGGCACTGAGACCATTGAAAGCCAACAAAGTCACCCAGTCAGTAATCCTTCGATGTTCTCATATCGTGCTGCTGTGATCAGAAGCAACTAACACGGAAAGCACAGACAAACCGCCAGCACGTTTGAAGCAGCCGCCACGTTCTTCCAGCTCGTCAATATCTGGGGCCAGCCCGACCCGGAAACTCAAGAGAAGATCAAATACGCCAAATGGAATGCTGCGCGCATACTAAAGGCGATCAAAGAAGGCAAGGACCCGAACGAGTCGAACCCGAAACAGGAAGAGCCCAAACCAGAAGAGACCGTTTCACCCCTTGACCCCAACGACCCGGAAGTACAATTGATCAACTCTAACCAGCCACGACCGGCGACAGTGGAAGATGTGCCAGATGATGGAGGGGCCCCTCATGCGCCAGCGTCGAGGTATTCTCTTAACACCCCAGCGCCAGTTTCTGCCCCTAACTCTCCTTTTCCTCCTACGGCATCAATACCAGATCCGGTATCTCCTATTGCGCCTCCCGATGTGCCATCCCAGGAGCCAGGCAGTTATTTCCCCAGCGCCCCATCAACAACCGGCCAATCTCCCCTTGATTTGCCCTCTACCACAAGAATGCCGCCTCCGGGATCCATTGGCCGTAGTTCACTAGGATCGCCGCCGGAGATCCCAAGTCCTAGCTCGCACCATCCATCAGCGCCTCCATCGGTGCCATATGCGTCTCCTGGTGTCCCATCCGCTCCCCAAGACTTCTATCACCCCCAGCCTCAACATCAGACGGTGCCCACACCTCCGTTTATCCCTCCACAACAACACTATACCCCAACACAAGCCCCACCTCCGCCTCACAATTACCATGCTCCTTACGCTCAGCCAGTAGTGCCAAAGGTGGCACCAGCCCCCCCTCCACCCGCGCAACAATATGGTGGCAACAGCGGACCGACAGGGTCCTATAATTACGATGATATGGCCATGGCGCAGGCGCAGAAGCATGCCAAATGGGCAATATCCGCGCTCAATTTCGAGGATGTTCCGACAGCTGTGAAAGAATTACAGGCAGCACTCGCCACTTTAGGAGCTCGATGATGTGAGATGTGCTGTTTGAAGTACAGTTTTCCACGATAGGATTTTAAGGAATGAGTTCATGCTTAGGAATAATCTAATGCTGCATGAGAATAGATTCGTCTACCGCAACTCAATAGAAAGAGGGGTGTACATATCGAAAAGAACGCTGCAATGACGCTATGATTAATGATCAGCGTAGGGGCCCGACCTTTACTTGTCATGTCTTACTACACTTTATTTGATAGCTAAACTAAGAATATTTGTTATCACGATTCCAGAGCCCTGATCATTGACTCGATCATTCAGTACGCCCCAATTGTTTACAAGAATAGGAGCACCGCTCCTATGCGCTTACACAAATGAAGCGCCATTGGCACCAATAATCTGGCCTGAAATCCAGCTACTATCCGGACCAGCGACGAAAGCGATAACATCAGCGATCTCAGACGGGGTCCCGAGTCGGTTAAACGGGGACTGGCTCGCGATGGCCTTCACCATAGCCTCAGACTTGCCCTCGTGGAAGAGCTCCGTGTCCGTCGGGCCCGGCGCAACGGCATTCACCGTGATGCCCTTGCGGCCGAGATCCTTGGCGAGGACGCGCGTGAGCTGCTCCACAGCGCCCTTCGTCGAGGCGTAGATGGCGTACGGGGGCGCCACGCCGCTGCTCCTAGCGACCCCGCTGCTGATGAAGATGACGCGACCACCGGACGGCATGTGCGGCGCGGCCGCCTGCGTCAGGAAGAAGGGACCCTTGACGTTCAGCGCGAAGGTCGAGTCGAAGAGGGACTCGGTCACCTTGTCGAAGGTGTACGCGGGGAAAATCCCGGCGTTGGCGACGACGATGTCAATACGGCCGAATTTGGCCACGGTTCGGTCGACGAGGTCCTGCATCTGCGACGGGCTGGAGGCGTCGGCTTGGATCACTAGTGCCCGCTCGGAGGAGCCGCCTTGGCCTAGGGAAGACAGGGCTGCGTCTGCGGCGGAGCTGTCCCGGCCGTAGTTTAGGACTACGCTTGCTCCGGCTGCGGATACGCGCTGGGCGATGGCTAGGCCTATCCCTTTGGTGCCGCCGGTGATGAGGATTACTTTGCCTTGGAAAGTGGTGCTGGCCATTTTGAATGTTTGATGAAATATCTCTGCGGGCGATGTGTGTATTAAGTGGTGTAATTTTGGTGGTGGTTCGTATCTAGGTGCTGCTGGTTGTCCCGAGAATGTGGATGATAGTTGATTTGAATTACACTTGAATTGAAGCGTCTCTAGATCAGATCTTATACCTTTCTTTAACTCACCTGCCATAGCTCTGTATGAAGAGAGCGCGTTACAAAGCCGACATCATGTCGCTCGGAGGCCGGGCTACCTACCGCATCTCCGGAGGCGAGGCACCGGGCGTTCAGGCGCGAGGCTGTAAAGCCGATCCATCCATGCGGGCCGCCATGGTATATGGGTGCGGCATGCCTGCTTCGAATTGATTCACGGATGGTTTACCTAGACATCACGATATTCCGAATATCCCACAAAACGGAACATGCAACGCTCAAAGTGGTTTTTCGTATTGGGCGGAAGTAATACTACCTCTGGCCCATTATCCCAAGAAATGACTATTATCTCTTCTCTCAAGAAAGAAAAATCTTAACGCCGGAAGATGCTCGTTTTCGAAGCCACGCCGCTGAACAATTTGGTTCGGGTTGGGCATCTTGCATTCATCTTGCTCCCGGCCGGGATGTAAGTCGACACAAGCAACAAATCCGAGCTCAAGCTCTCGGATTTGGAATATCTTAACGCGTAAAGCCGAAGCCCCATAAAAGGTTTGTCACCCTATCCGAGACCTATCAATGATTATTAACGCCGATATACCATCGCCGAAAGTAGAATGGATTACTGATCCACATGAAGTAACTCTGTCAAGGCGAGGGTCAGAAAAAATGATACACTCACCACCCGAAGCTAACTGGAACGAATCTGCCCAGAAAATCACATGGTCTTTTTTTTTATAATTTTTAAAATGGTGATACATTTCTTCGCTACTATTGAAATTATTATAATATCATTTTCAATATTTACTACAACTGTTATTTCACTCAATATTGCTGTGTTATTAGGAAGCCTGGAGGTTGTTTCTCACCGGCACTAACACTAAAGTGGTGGTGAGTGTATCATTTTTTCTGACCCCCGCCTTGTCTGTGCTCTTTTCGCTGTCGATAGTTATGACGTCTGACTCTCTATTCCCACATGGACAAGAATTCATTTGCCATATTCGTCTGTTTCAGATAAGCTTCGCCAACCGATATACTAACCAGAAGGAGCGATCGCAGGTCGCAAGTCGTAACGTGGTGAACGACTCCGCAGTAGCGTGCCATCACCATGTCATCAAGTATACCGAGCGAAAATGATAGCTCACAGAAGGACATCTAGACTTCCATGGACCCAGTTCATCTAGATCCTAGGTACGTATGTCGTAGACTAGACGCACTGAGACCTACGACGCCATGATTGGCTATATTCGAAAGGGAGTGAGACATTGCACGTGTATGTATTGCATCCACTCTCCCTGAGCCTGGGCATATATAAGAGACCATGAGGTCACATCATTCTCCAAGTCGATTACCGTCCCTCATCGTCACCCCCTCTTCTCACCACTGGTTACACAAAGCAGCAAAATAATCCATAAACACTTTCACAATGACTTCACTGCCCAAGACCTACAAGGCCGCCGTCATAGAGAAGGCCGGCGAACCCCTCGTGCTCAAAGAGCTGGAGTTGAAGAAACCCGGCCCTGGTCAAATCCTAGCCAAGGTTCTGGCCTGCGGCGTGTGCCACACAGATGTCTTCATAGCCGGCGGTGCTTTTGGTGACTTGTTCCCTCGTGTCCCAGGCCACGAGATTGTCGGCGAAGTCGTCAGCGTCGGCGAGAATGTGTCCAAATTCTCCAACGGCGATAGAGTAGGCGGACCATGGCACGGGGGTCAGTTCTATATTTCACATTCTCCCCAATCGCAATCGGGAGACTGATGTCTTTTATGAATAATAGGTCATGATCATAACTGCCGCTCTTGCGCTCGCGGCCAGTTCAACCTGTGCGATAATCAAAAAGTAAACGGCGTCAGCTTCGACGGTGGCTATGCCGAGTACGTGCTCCTACGTGAGGAGGCCGTGGTCCGCGTGCCCAAGGAGCTCGACCCAGCAGAGGCGGCGCCGCTCCTCTGCGCCGGCGTGACCACCTTCAACGCGATGCGCAAGCAGCACGTGGAGCAGGGCAATCTGGTGGCGATCCAAGGACTCGGCGGTCTAGGCCACCTGGCGGTGCAATATGCCAACAAGATGGGCTACCGCACCGTGGCCATCAGCTCAGGGGGCTCGAAGCGAGACTTTGCCCGCGAGCTCGGGGCGCACGAGTATATCGACACGAGCAAGGACGACCCCGTCAAGGCTCTGCAAGCGTTGGGCGGCGCCGCGATGATTGTTTCCACGGCCCCGAATGCGAAGACCATTGGCCCCTTGATAGGTGGACTCCAGGCCGGCGGAAGACTCATAGTGCTGGCTCCCGTGGGCCCCGTTGAGTTCGATACCACCACATTGGTTTCAAAGGCTGCAGCGGTTACGGGCTTCTCCAGTGGTCACGCGATCGATTCAGAGGAGGCTATTCAATTCGCGAGTACCCATGGTGTTAGATGCTTAATCGAGAAGTTCCCGCTGGATAAGGTCGCGGAGGCGATGGAGCACTGTAGCTCTGGAAAAGTCCGGTTCAGAGCTGTTCTTACTATGTAAGAAAAAGTTACTATGGGGACACTCAAGCATAAGTATTGTCGTCGAACTTTTAGATCTAGCTTAAAATAAATTGAAATTTAAATTCATACTACCCAGCCATCATATCATAGTTCCATATGACATCATTTCATGTTTGATTTTCTACAGATACTTATATTTCGATCCTTTTATTCTTTGCTCTCACTTATAACATCCCGTAGATATAAAGTTTAACACGACTTAGCGTAGGAGGCGGGAAGCCCTATTAAAAAATCATTAATGCAGGCACATTAAGTAAATAGATTCCTTTCACCGCGTCTTTGCCCTGCCATTCCCGCCCGGCCCGCGTCTGGGCATCCAACTCATCATTGCCTTTGGATGCGGGGGACTTTCTCCAATTTCCCCGCAGCGCTTAACATCAAGAACAAAGCCAAGTTGTGGAAGTTTGCAGATCATTAGACGCCGGACTGGATCCCCGGCGCTGCGTCATTCATCCACTTGGCCATTCAAAAAACAAGATCTCATCAACATCTGACTAAGTGAAACATGGCTTCAAAACTTGGCCGCGATAGCTCCAAGGATGCAAGACAGTTCGTGAGGAAGGCTCATGATTGACTTTTATCTAGAGTCGCTTGTTTTTCCAAGGACATTGAAGTCCATATTGAACCACTTGATTAGTCAAAAACTAGGCTTCATTCAACGTGTTGAGGGCTCTTGTTGTAAAGTACTCATGACCATGAGCGTAGCTGTATGCTGCTACTCTTTTACACGGATATAAATAGCAAGAACGATTTCTTTCCATTTGAGGGACGCTACATATAATATCCTATACCGAGGACAGGCCGCCCACCTATCTCCTCAACTCATGGCAGAGACACACGAAGTCAGAGGCACAAAGAGCCTCCTGCGCTTCTTCATCCTCTTCACAGCCCTACTTTTCGTTCAGCCAGGCTGTTCTCAAAAGACAACAATAATCATAACCGCCCCGCCGAGCATCCCAAGCTCAGTACCGCAATTCGTAGACGAAGAGAAATTCACGTCCGCGATCTTGAACAGCACAAACTTCTACCGGAAGGAGCACAACGCCTCAGCCGTAGTGTGGAACGAGACCCTCTCGTCGTTCGCGACAGACTATCTAGACGGCGACAAGGTGGGGGCCGACTGCAACTTCGCGCATTCGGGTGGGCCGTACGGCGAGAACCTGGCCATCGGCTACACCAACGCGACGGCGTCCGTCGAGGCATGGGGCGACGAGAGGGAGAAGTATAACTTCGGTAACCCGGGATTCAGCGAGGATACGGGGCATTTTACTCAACTCGTGTGGAAGAATACTACCGATGTCGGGTGCGGGAGGAAGCTTTGTGGTGAGCGGGGGTGGTATCTTGTCTGCGAGTATTGGCCGCGTGGAAACGTCATTGGCGCTTTCAAGGACCAGGTTGATAAGGAAGAGAATTCTGCCGTGCGGATGAGCTCCGGGTGGCTTGGCTTGGTCACGGCGGCCGTTTTTCTTTGGATGCTCTTATGATTGGGGAGGCGGAGTTATTAGAGATTTGGTATCATTGACGGCCTGGGATTATCGATGAGTGTACGGCTTTATGATAGTGATACCCACCGGAAGAAATTCTTGGTTTGGAAGTCATCTGCGGATGGGGCTGGGGCGTTTGGAGATACTACTGGGGGCGAAGGAATTGGGATTACTGTTGATATTATGTTTACTTGTATTTGTTTTATATAGGGCAGAGCTACGCTGTTATCGTATATAACTAGGCAACCTAGTTTACGGCGAAATGCGCAGGCCTTTCCGGGCCGTAGCATAGGTTAGACCAGAGTTTTAAAGCGCATTCTATTCCTTGCGTAGTGGCTCATGAACAGACATCAACTTGTCTTATTTAAATACGTAGCTGGGTTGATTATTAACTAGCAATGGTATCTGGCGTCTATAACTGCTGTCACCAACTCTCTACTGCGTTAATTTCTTCTGTCCAGCTGGTACATCAAAGGGTCCGTTCTCAGCCAAGGGAAACTTAGGCGTGCCATCCTCATTCCACGTAAACTTTTGTATCCTAGCGGTCCGGTAAATATCTGCGGGCGGGTTCGGTGTTGTCAAGGCATGATACACGATATAGTCCTCTGACCCGTCAGGCGATGTTGTGTAGGAGGCGTGCCCGGTACCGTATACTCCAGCAACGGTGTTCTGGTGGAAGACGCACTGTAACTTGTGAGTTAGTTATCGCCATCTTAAGCACGATACTGAAATATGAGATCCCCAAGGGCACTGTAATACCCTGTCCAACATTTCGTAACTACTGGACATAGCATATCAACTTCAGGGTCACTTACGCCATCTTTGTGTTTCTTCCAAGATTGATATTGCATAGGGTCGTTTCCGACAAGCTCTAGCATACCCAGGCAGTAGAACGGCGTGTTAACCCGTGCCGCTGAATAAATCACGAAATTCTGTCCCGTCTTGGGGTTCGTGAGTTGCTGGGGTCCTTCATTGGTTGCTAGTCGAATCGGTCTCCCGTACTAAACATCGCCAGTTTAGCTTCCAATGGAGAAAAAGAGGCATGCAAACTTTAGAATAGACTCACGGGCACTTGTTCCCACGGCTGGTCTGGAATACTGATCATACGCCGCTCAAGAAGCGTCGAGTTCACAGTCCAGGGATCTGACATCTTGGTGATGCAGAGGTTGGCCGGCCACGCCGAGTACTTATCTTCCCAACATGAATAAATATGATACAATTGGTTATCGTACTGGAAATAGGTTCCATCAATGGCGAATTGGTCGTATGTGTTCAACATGGGCTTCATCGAGTAATTTGCGGTCCATGGATCAGGGCCATCCGCGGCCAAAACGAACATACGATGGTTTACAGCCTGTAAAGAGACGTGAGTTGGGGTACAAATTGAAGGGTTATGATTCTCTGAATCTCGCGTCTTATAAATCTATTTGAGGGTGCAACTTACTGGGCAATTGATAGGGCATAGGGCATCTAGTAAGGGCAATGGATTGTCGCCGTCCGAGGTAGCACTGAAAATCGCATACCACGATCCTGAGATATTATGAATTTCTGGTGCCCATAGGCTTGTCGAATATGGTGCCCCGGATTTGGGATCTGGATTGAATATGACGCGGGATTCCGCATGATCCCAATTGTCGGTGAGGTATCTTGACCGTTTGAGAGTGACATTATCATTCGTTGAATACGTGAATAAATACCAGCTATCGCCGTTCGAATCACTGTACTTGGTCATGAACGGATCACCGACATTGAGAGTCATGACAGGGTTCGAGAACGTCGCGTTTGTCGTTTTGTTCGTACCGACGACAGCGGGATCCCATCCTTGCGACGTGCCCTGATTAGGATCGAAGACCTGGGCAGTGACTGTAGTAAGTCCTATGCAGGATGCCAGAGCGGCAGTGTATGCATGCAAGAACTTTCTCATGATGTCTTCATTAGAAACCTGGAAAATAGACTATACGTTCCCGGTTTAAGTTTCTCGGTGGCAGCAGGGTCGAGAGGATGAGAGACAAGGGCACGTCGAGAGTGGTACGGGTTACCGCTGCTGTGAGACGCCATCGGCCTTTAATACTAATAAAATGCTCTATACGAAAAAAAAAAAAAAAAAACGTGCGACTAAACTAGTAGGATGCACGCTTGATCCCAAATCTGCACTCTAGGGCGACCGATCGATCGTATAGCATTCTCGAGAAGAACGAACTCGGTGTGTACTTAACCGATTCATAACGAGTAGAAGCTGGGGACCCCGCATTGCTGCATCTCTTCTCCGCAATGCAAGGGGGACCATCCGATCTTGGATCCTTTGGAGACAGGTATAGGATTCAAGCAAGCGGGGTATAAGAGTGTTGGAATGTGAGATGATGTTATCATCGTCACGTTGGATTGATGCTCCGGATACCCGGGACCTAAAAAGCTACAATAGGAAGGTGCTCTAAGGCTTGAATTGGCTGGTCGAATTTGTATACGTATAGAAACTATAGGAACATTGAAGGTATATCCTTGGGCATTCCCCAATGAGATCATATTATCTAGGATACGTAAATCGAGTATCATATACACCTAAGGTACCGACTCTCTCTAAAACATACCTACCCTATATAGCTAGATCACCCAGACATCCAATCCTGCCTAAGGTTTGTAGCCGTGTCATTGAATCAAGCCACAATATGACTGAGTCGCCATTGGCGCGCAGAAAAATGGATGGGAGGTAAAATATGAACTTTAGAAGAACATGAGTGATGTGCTTGTATGTCGTAGTGATATAGAGTAAACAGCTCATTTGCCCCTATCTCTTGGGCACTACCTGGTTAGGGTATCTGCGAGCTACGAATAGATTAAATGATAAGACATCTTTATATTGTTGCTTAAGACTAGAATATAGGAACGGGGTTTTAGCTGTATACAAGATGCATGAGTTACATGAGTTTGACTCTACAGAAAAAGGGTGAAGGAGGTAGTGTCGACAATTAGTATAGGATATAGGGTATTGCTAATGTTAGCAAGTGGGTATCGATTTGGGAAAAGATTATACTTATAGATACAGTGTGTGATATAGTATATACGAAAGAGCGAATACCGGAGAAGGAAAACTTCATGTGCGACATTACGCTCATATTAAAACACGGATTCTCATCGCTGTAATTGCTGAATCGTCATATAATCCGTTATGATCGCTAAATAATTTTCATATCTAAACGACTCCAGTCGTGTTATCCTTCTTGCCTACCGTAGCTCCGTGCATCTTCCGTTCAACTTTATCCGTCAATAGATCCCGGGCATCTTTCGCGAACAGACAGCCTATGATGGCGATGGCACCAAAGCCAAAACTGGCCAAGTACACCGTCTGGAAGGCCTGCGAGTAGGCAGTTGGTAGGACCGAGGAGACGGCCGTCAGAACAGAGTCCGTCGCTCCGGGAAATTTCGCAAGTGAACCGCCGAGAACGGCCGACGCAAGGGCTGGGACCTGATCCTCGGGTAGACCAGCTGCAACAGCAACGGGCCCGATGTTGTGAGGGACGGTGAATTGTAGACGGTTCGATAGAATTGTGCTGTAAACGGTGACAGCAACGGAGCCACCAGCAGAGCGAATCGAAGCTAGCAAACCAGATGCCAAACCGATATCCTCCGGCTTGCAAAATAGCGGCGCGATAGCTAGTGCCGTCAGCTCGATCACGCCGACGAAGAACGGACCGATAAGTGTCAGGGCAATTCCAGTGGCCTTGCTGCTAGGAGTGAGAGCTGCTAAAGAACCAACGAAGCCAACCATGGCGAATGTCGAAAAGATCATCCAATATCGAATGTTGATTCTTCCTTTCAACAGGAAGCCACCGGCAACTTGTCCGATAGCCGTGGCACTTGGAACAGTAGCCTGAGACGAAGGGTTTAGCTGGACGATATTCTATGGGGAGAAGGAGAAGGGAGATGCTTACCGAAAGCCAGCCACCGTAATAGATATCAGAGGTGAACAATGCTTTGACTTGTTGGGGCCAGAGAAGAACGGCTGAGTAGTAAAACATCTGGGAAAGAGTAAGCCAGCTACCAATTCGTTACGCTCAAATATCAGCTTACGGTTGCAACAGTGGCGCATGCTACCAAGCTGATAAAGCCGCGGTTGCGGAAGAACTTGACAGGAATTGCAGGATATTCCAGGTCGACATAGCTTTCGTAGAGGAAGAGGATGACAAGGAGAACACCGCCAATCACGATGGTCGAAAGAGTAGTAGCCGATTTCCATGGATACACTGAACCGCCAACGCTGATACCAATGAGAAAGAGGGTGAGGCCGGCAATCCACAAGAAAGAGCCGACATCTGGGTTTGTGTTAGTTAGCCCACGTGGTCACAGAAACTTAACGCTGATCCAACTTACAATCGAGCTGCTTAAGGATTTGGCGCTTGGTCTTTCGCTCGTGAAGGAGATCAAATGTTGGAGGGTGGTAGAAGAAGAATAGCAAGACAACGGCCACAGCAACAATAATCGTGTTGATGTGGTAAGTCCATCGCCAGCCCAGTCTTGGGTTCTCATAAATCGCGCGAGCTTTCCGTTCACGTCAGCAGAGCCCGAAGGGAGATAGGGGAAGTAGTGACGAACAGATGACCGAACCGATACCGGCAATGGGCGCGCTGGTGCCAAAGATGAAGGATAAAACCGCAGGGCGGTACTTGTTCGGGACCAATTCGCCGATGGCCACGTTGAAGCTCAGTTGCACGGTCTCACCAATCCCGTAGATCGTGCTGCCTACGATCAATGTGTTGACATTCTGAGCAGTCGAGCAGACAATGATGCCGACGAGGGCCACGATATTGCCAATGATGAAGAACCATCTTCGTCCAAAAAGGTCGGAAAGACGACCAAGAATCGTATAAGTGAATGACAAGGCCAGAGTTCGGCCAATATTTACCCAAGAGATATAGGGGCTAGGTCCTATATGAGCGGTGATGTTAGTTTGACGGCTCTCGTCGTTCAAAAGGACCAGAGGAGGCGTACCGATATCCGCATTAATGTATGATAAGATGTTAGTGGGGAACAGTAAAAAGATATAGGCGGATATGGAGGAAAGACAGAAGCCCTAAAAATTCTCATCAGCGTTGAGAGAATACTAAGTGACGCGAGCTCACTTACAGCCAGGGCTCCTAGAAAGCCGACAGAGTAGAAGTAGCCTTTGGGAAGGTCATCGCCAAGGGCTTCTCTCCGTACAGAGAGAGTATCACTATCGCGTTCGGCTACGGTCTGCTGGTCTGCTGACGATTTCTCGAAGTCGATACCTGTTTCGGTCGCCATCATGACCTTCTCGTCGACTATGCTGCCGACCATTCTGAACCTCCACAGCTTTGTGGAACTCGAAACTGACGGCTGCCCTCGATCCTCGACCAAACGAAACAGGGAAGAGAGGGTATGAAGGGTGGAAAGTGAATTTGCTTTTGCGCCCACGATTACGATTACCACACGTGGGGAACCGCAACTAGGGCAGTGATCGTCTTCTTAAAAGGATTTCTCCTCATCGCGCCTGCACGAAAGCTTTCGTGCATTGGGGTTCGATATAACCTACGCCTGGCCTGCATTGAGTCCGATTGGGACTACTGTCCTTGGCGGCTCAAAGGTCCAAGTAGCGCAGGAGATGAGGTCCACTGACCTAGACTGACATGGGGACGTTTCTGGTGATCCTCGTCGTTAACTTACACTACCTATTACCACCTATCCCCTCGCCGCGGTGGCCTATTGGTCCAGTTCGTAATGGATGCGGTCGCCATGCCGAAATGCCCACCTTCCGGTCGTTTGCCCCCAATATCCCGAATCCTGGTTGCAGAACAAAAACCCTGAACGTCGTAGTTAGGAACCGGGCGCCGCTGCAGGCAGGCCAAGCGAAGTGGATAGCCCGAAGGCGAACCGACAGTAACATTGCAACGTTTACTTGTCTGGTTTTAGTAATGTTTGGGAGAGTCTTCTCCATATAGGAAAAGCGTCTCTCTTCATACTTAACTAAGACAAGACCAAGATGAACAATCTCGGTGCGCCACTCGCAACGGCCGTATAAAGTGCGAGGTTAATTACTTGAGTAACGACGCTAGCTGTCACCCAAACTTGTAGCTAAGACAAGTCATCATGTAAAACGAGTATTTGACAGTTAACAGGGACCGGGTTACGTGGTTCCAACGGGTATGTATCAAGATGCGGAATGCGCCATGCTCGGGTAACCGGATTTGACGGGACCATAGTAGCAGATAAAGCATGCATAATGCAACATTTGTTTCCGAAACACTCTGATCTAGTTATGTACTCACAGAAGTTGAAACATTGGAGAGAAAATTCAGACGGGAGACGGCAGGTACATAGAAAGTGGATATAGACTACTGTACTTAAGTAGATTGCCCTAGTTTTGACCCCATCACCATAACTCTCTTGACCTAATCTGGGGGTGATCGGCTGCAATAGAACCGGCGAAGTCGTGCTAAAATATGCAAGTGTTCTAACGACGGGAATAGGCCTTACGTGTATATAACTACTAAGTAGGTACAGATCCAGTCTACTACCTCGATATGCATGGAACTTGCCCAGCCCTGCTCGGACCCCAGCATCAACTTGCCATAGTCTAGGAATCTTGGTATCTTGGTAATTACACTATCAGTATTAGGAATGTACAGCCATTCTTGTGGACCAGGTACTGTGAATCAAAGCTTGCTGGCCTTCCATTGCGGCTCTCTTTTTTCCGCAAAAGCCAGGAGCCCCTCACGGATGTTATCGCCACGCTGCAGCTCGGCAAACTGGTTCTCGAGCGTCCATTCGACCGCGCGTTCCACGCTGGCCGTCTCCCAGCCCTGCCGTAGTCCGGCACGTGTGCAGATGATGGCGTCTGGGCTGTTCTGCGCAATCATGCCGGCGTACTTGACGGCCTCGGCCACCACCTGGTCCTTGGGCACCACCTTGTTGACGATGCCCCATTGATACATCTCCTGCGCGGTGATCTTGCGCCCCGTGAGCGCGAATTCGGACGCCCGCTGAAGCCCGATGGTGCGTATCAGCCGTGGTAGAGCCCCTCCTATGGCGGCAAGGCCCCTCTTTACCTCGGGTAGACCAAAGTAGGCGTCTTCGGCTGCCACGACAAGGTCGCAGTTGACGACGAATTCGCAGCCCCCTCCTATTGCCAGCCCATTCACCGCAGCAATCACCGGCTTCTTTCCGAGCCGTCGACTCAGAGGCTTGAAGGCTGGCGAATTTCCCATGCGGTTCTTAGGGTCTGCGTCATCCGACATGGAGTTGTTCCATTCTTTAAGATCAGCGCCTGCTGAAAATGCCCGGCCAGTGCCCGTGATGATGGCTACGCTGAGACGTGGCTCTAGATCGAACCACTTCCATACAGAATCCATTTCCCATTGCCCCGTGGTCGACATGGCGTTGAGGTCTTTAGGCCGATTCATTCGGACTAAGAGCACTCTAGGTGCTGGGTACGACAGCTTTAGAAAAGTAGGGGTTGGTGGCGGAGGGGTCTCTGTTGGTGCCGCCATAGTCTCATGTAGCAAAGTGGTATCCAGCCGTGTAAGTAGTGTATAGTTAGATCGGTGACACAAGCTTCCACGTGGTGGCTTGAGGAAGATGCAGGGTGATTGATAAAAAATACATGCAAGAAATATTTCCCACGTTTTCTCGCGATCCAGACTTCCCCTTTCAGTATAGGATTACCATGGTGCCATGTATGTGCGTCTGTGCGTATGTAACGCTGGAGTGCGCCGATAGGCCTTGAGATGCCCTGCGTAGAATGCTAAGGATACTTGCTAATTAGCGTCAACACCCTGCAGGAGCCGGGCTTCTGTCAGCTCGGTACCAGAAGCCAAGACAAATCCCACGGAAATAATAGATACCTTTCTCTCCACTTGGTCGATCAGCTTTCTTGAGCTTGAAGACCATAGCCGAATAGCGGCCTCTAACTAGATACTGTACACGATACAGTGTTCAGACTATCTAGTGATAGCACTAACCTTAGGGATTGTTCGGGTAGTTATCTCAGGTCTGCTTTGTAAGGTAATGAATTACGCGGCATTTTATCCCACAGTTGGGAGGGTTCTTGAGGTTGTCACACTATATAGACATACAGACGTACGGAGTGATACTTATTAGCTATCGCTCCCAGCAAGCCTTTCCATAATTTCTATCAATTAATCCTGGGATCTCCTTAAGCAGAGTTGGGCTTGCGTTTTTGTGTGCCATGAAGAGCTAACTAGGAAATGTGATCTTCACGTACGTCCTTTTGACAAGCTCGAAATGTTCTGCCAAAGCTGTCGAATAATAGAAGGGAAGTCTAGACGCTACACCTTCAGATACTGGTCCTTTGGAAACACTTCCTGGGTGTTGTTGTAGACTTTCTCAACGAGCTACAGAGTAGGCCTCACTACTTGTACATACCGGCAGTCTATACCAAGGGTAGACTAGCCTAACCTTGCAGTAGTCGAATGGACGGATACCGACTAGTTACTGTCAATGAAAAGGAGAAATTTTTGTTGGTTTCGTGTTGTAGCGCATGTGTCACTTGGCATCTTTTCGCAATGCGTATAAAATTTCCATGGTGTCGCATGCTGTACAGTGCCTGTAACCAAACATCGAGATCGGAAATCTTCGTACGATGTTAGCTGCAAGCGTTCGTCCCGCAAACATCAAAACGGCTTTCTGTACCGAACACTACACTCTTTTGTCTCCAATATCCGTGCTTTTCATTTCGAAAATAGTTAGTGTCGACCATATCTTCCGTGCGTTATAGGCCTCGAGATCCCCCAGTTTCTCACCGAATAAAATTTCCGGATCCAAGATTTGATTGGGTGGAAACAACCCTGGCCTGTGTTCTCACGAACTCCTGTACAATAGTATTACACCGAAATGAGAAGGGATCGACAGCCCCTTCAACGAGCGAGGTTCGGCTTAGACTCTTACACTATTCCGTAACCTGTGTAACATAGGTAGATTATCTTCGTTGTAGCGTAGATTAAAAGGTGGCCCTGTGAAATGGACCGCCAAGACGGTATGCACTTCTCCGAAGATGGAGGGATAGTGAACTTATGCTGTGTTGAATCGAGATGCTGTACTTGCATTACAGAGCAGGGCGATTCCCGGACCTGGAGTTAAGAGACCTGGATAATACGGTACCTACTCACCGGTTAATCATCTTTACAGCTTGCAAGTCTCTTCAAATTCATTTCATCCACTAGTCGCAAACTTTTCCCAAGGGCGTTTTGAATAGCTAAATAGCGTATCATCCGAGCTCCGAGCAAAGCAGCAAGATGCGTATTTACCGGTCCGGGGAGATCACAATCCCGACGGATCTGAATCTGACAGAGCTGCTTCACTCTTCGGCCCGCCCGGACCTCCCCGAATCCCATCTGATCGCCAAAGATAATCTTACCAACCGAAGCATCACAATAGGCCGGTTACGGGAGCGCGCCGGGAGAATCGCAAAAGGGTTCCAGCTCAAACTCGAGCCGCCAGACCAGGCCCGATGGGCAATCATTCTTCCTAACAGCGTCGACTTTCTGGAACTTGTACACTCGATCCTCTGGACTGGCGGCGTAGTATGTCCAATCAATTACGCGCTGAAGGCCACTGAGATAGGACACGGCCTATCAGTAGCGCGGCCAGACTTCGTCGTTGCATACGGCCCGACGGTGCCCGTAGTGCAAGAGGCTTTGGAAATCGCCAGTAAAAGTCTTGCCAGTCAACGTGTGCCATGGAACAAACCTAAGATCATCACCATTGTCTCGCGGGCACCTGGTCATTTACACATTCCGGATGATTTTTACGCGCCTGAGCGCTTAGCAGTCCCACATTACCCAGATACACGTTCGCGGTTAGCAACTATTCATCTATCATCTGGCACCACGGGGAATCCGAAGGGTGTCGAACTGACACATCACAATTTCGTGACCAATTGTTACCAACTCTTCGCCAGGGACCCTAAGGTGTTCAACCCACGGGCGCGATGTGTAGCTTTCACACCATGGACGCATATCGCGAATACGACGCTGCCGCTATTCCTAGGTCCTTGGACGGGCATGATGCATCACGCCATGCCAACGTACAACTTCGAAGAGTACATCAAATTAGTGGGTTCCAACAGGGCCACCAGCTTCCAAGGCGTCCCGAGCGTGGTACTCCAGCTCGCCGACTCGGACGCCACCTCGTGGTATGACTTCTCGCAAGCGGAGGTCATCAACGTCGGCGGCCCACTGAAGCGTGAGCTCCGAGATCGCTTCCTTAGCAAAGCCCCCTGGAGACTGAACCAAGTCTACGGCATGACGGAAGCCGCCGGCTACGTAGCCTACCAAAGCATAGATGAGACGCTGCCCGACGGCGTCACGGGGAGATTGCTCCCGAACATCGAGGCCTGCCTCAAGAACGAAGGCAGCACAGAAGACGCCCCGGAGGGAGGACCCGGCGAGCTCTGGCTTCGCGGCCCCAACATTACTCGCGGGTACGCTTTCAACGACGAGGCGAATAAGAAGGGGTTCCCGATGCCAGGCTGGTACAACACAGGCGACGTCTGCACAATTGACAAGGACGGTGCCGTCAGCGTCGTGGGACGAACCAAGGACCTAATCAAATACAAAGGCTTCCAGATATCGCCCACGGAGCTCGAAGCGCATCTGAATACGCACCCGCACGTTATCGAGGGTGGTGTCGGCGCCACCTGGGACGAGAGTCAGCTCACGGAGCTGCCCACGGCCTGGGTGATCCTCAAAGATCACCTCAAGACAGCAGAACAGCAGAAGCAGGCGCTCAAGGAGATTCACGAACATATCGATAAAGAAGTCAGTGGCTATAAAAAGCTCAGAGGCGGCGTGTGGCAGATCAGGCAATTGCCTAAGAACCCGACGGGCAAGATTTTGAGAAAACAACTGGTCGAAATGAGAGACGGTCTATGCTCATTAGACGTGGCCTTGAAGGCTAAGCTATAATCAGATATGGCGATCGCCCAAATATACCGATCGCGTGTATAGATAGATATGTTTGATACTCTTAGATCCGAGCCTTGTATATACCAGATCGTTCGTCGACTTAATAGAATGAACCGAATACCGAGTACCAATCACGTGCTAAAACTACACTATTAGACTCATTTTCGTTTGATTCCCGCGTAGATCGAATAGCAGGCAAATCATCTAGACTGCTTCGCCGTGGATACTACATCGTGTTAAAAAAACCGTGTCTCCAGATCACAGATACCGGTTTAATATGAAATATTATCCCTCTCCTAGACCAAGAGCACAGCATTTAAAACAAACTTAATATTGATAGTGCCTAGAATATCCAACTTTTACCCGAGTTTTACATGATGGGAAGCAAAGGTTCGACCCTGTTAATACAAATAAAGACAAGCTTTAGTTTCTATACTTAGTACACCGCAAGCATTGCGTATTACAAGGTTCGAGAAAGAAAATTAACCATGTATCTACTCCTCGGAGCTCAGATCCTCCTTTTCCGACTTTTTCTTGTCTGTCGCCGTTTGCTTTTCCCACATGGCATGGTAACTGCCCTTGAGTTCAAGAAGCTCGCTGTGCGTGCCCCTCTCGACCACTTTACCCTTGTGAAGGACAATGATCTGGTCAGAATCGACAATTGTAGAAAGACGATGCCTAAAATGACTTTATGTCAGTCGCTTCATCTCCTTTATTTGACTAGAATTGGATACGTACGCGATTGTAACCGTGGTGCGGCCGGCAGTCACCCGTTCGAGAGCCTCTTGAATTTGCCTCTCCGTGTGTGAATCCTATAGTATTCTAAGTCAGCAATCGCCATTGTAAGCGTGATTTGTGAGAGTCTCCAAGCCTCCAGAAATGCCCTTGATTCAAAAGGCGCCTTTCTATCGTGGGTTTGGTGAGGTAAGAAGAAAATGACTAAGGAGTTCTTACGAGAGATGCAGTGGCCTCATCCAGCAACAGGACGCGTGCATTCTTCAGGATAGCACGCGCAATAGCAATCCTTTGACGTTCACCGCCCGATAGCTTCAAACCTCGCTCGCCTACTTTGGTGTTATACTGGTCCGGGAAAGCCATTATACGCTCGTGGATGTTGGCTGCCTTGCAGGCTTCATACACATCCGCCTCGGTCGCTTTGGGGTCGGCGTATAGTAAGTTGTACATAATGGTAGCATTGAACAGAACTGTGTCTTGCGGCACTACGCCTATGTGTTTGCGTAGCCCATTGATCTTTAAGTCACGCACATCATGGCCGTCAACCGTCACCGACCCATCAGCCACATCGTAGAACCGGAACAAGAGTTTGAGGCATGTGGACTTTCCACTTCCTGACTCTCCCACGAGTGCGGTCTTGGTTCCTGGCGCGACCGTGAAGCTGATGCCATGTAAAACGGGCTCTTTGTCTTGATAAGAGAAGGTAACATTGTTGAACTTGATTTCGCCTCGGGCCGAAGGCAGGTCCTTTGCATCTGGCTTCTCGACGACGCCAGATGTCTCATTGAACTTGATCATATTAGGCCCTTGATAGCTATCTTATGACACGGATGCAACTTACCAACTCAAGCATACGCTCTGCCTCGATGAGGTTGTTCTGGAGCATCGTATAGAACGTACCAAAGAAATTTAGGGGTGCCTGCAGCTGAGCGAAATAGGTAATGAGACTGACGAAGTCAGACACACTTTGCTGGCCGTGAGCAATCTTGTAGGCAGACACGACCACGATCAGGGCTACCCCGATAGTGAATACTGAGCTCTGTATCAGGTTGAGGAAATTCAGCGACAGCTGTACGAGACGTTCCGCCTTCTGATAAGTTATAACATGGCCCTTGTACTTTTCCGTCTCTGCTGGCACAGCACAGTTGTGCTGTACAGTTTCATAAGCCATAATTGCATCGGTTCTAGCTGAGAGTTAGCATCGGTGATTCAATATGAGATTTTGCGCTCACTTTGTAGCCTCCATATCTCTGGCTTTGGATGCCATATCCCTTCTCTGCTTTCCTCGGTATTTGGCCATATAGATAGTCATAAAGATGTACGACCACATAATGACGAGAACAATGAGGGTATAAAACGCATCGTACTTGAAAAAGAACACCACGGATGCCACGAAAATATCGAAGAGCATGGGGAAAACTTGAAACAAGAAGTTCTCCAGGAAAGTATTTATGGCGCTACCTCGGCTAAGTGCACTTGTGACTTCGCCGATTCGCTTGCTAAGGTGGAAATCCATGGATAGTCCAAGCACGTGCTCGAAAGCTGCGCATGATAATCTTCGGAACAGAGACTGAGAAACTGGGATCCATAAAACTGCACGAGCGGCTCCGATGGCTCCTTGCTGGCCCTGAAGGCCTCGATACACCACGTAGAGAATCACTTCTTTATAAGGGATCTTACCGTATCCAAGGGCGTCGACAAGAATACCAAGCTGTAAGGGAACCAATATATTGACTGGGCACAAGTTAGCAACCTCTATCTTTAGGCAAACACATAATATTTCCAGATGCTGCAAGGTTATTGAGATATGATGAGAATTGGATAGGAGAGTCTAAGCCTGGACACTAGGCAAAGGGAGAGCGTAATTGCTCTCGATGCGGGCAACTCACCGACACGCTGGGCAATCAATAAAATCACACAAAGGAGGACGATTGCCTGGTGGAGCGGCGCATTTGATGGCCTTCGTTATGTCAGATGAATACAACTATGTTATACGGCCATGGGTTCAGACTAAACTCACCAAAGGTAGGGGAATAGCACACGAGTGCCCGCAAGGTAATCAAACCAGTTTGATTTCGACGGATCCCGTGCTTTGGGGGCATTTGGCTTCACTGCAGAATTGATCGTCCCGCCGTAGCCGTTCGCAGGGCCGTCACCATTTTCTAGGAGAGGTCGCCGCTCAGACGTTGTTCCTAGCTCGGCTTTTCTTAATTTAGACTCTCTACGAGCGACAAGAGAGATCATGACCAAGAAAAGGACGATGCGGGCCATGGCAAGGCCGAATAAGCTATTGAGTAGCCCTAACGGTGCATCAATAGCCTGTTGCTGAGACACGAACACGGCTGCGATGACAGCCTCGACCAATATACCGACTCCCCATGCGAAAGCATGCGGAACCGTCGGCGTCCACGGTCCGTCAGGGTCAGGCAGAAGGCCAGCCAAGAAGTAAAGCAAGACAGCGATGTAAGATGCCTAGATAAGTGGTTAGCTATCTTTCTACGAAACGGTCATTTTACCATACCAAATAAGCGCTGTATGGGAAGTTCGCTTGAGCATCTTGACTTGCGACTGCATTATATGAGGCGAGGATAATGCTAGCTAGCTGCATTGAACAATTAGCATTTTGAAGACTTCTAGTGGCCGAATAGGAGAC
Source organism: Xylaria sp. 218_066 (assembly GCA_019843955.1). Classification (NCBI taxonomy): domain Eukaryota; kingdom Fungi; phylum Ascomycota; class Sordariomycetes; order Xylariales; family Xylariaceae; genus Xylaria; species Xylaria sp. 218_066. The sequence continues at coordinate 144,351 of JADKYC010000034.1, read as the reverse complement.
GGACAAGCAGCGGCGTCAAAACAAGCTGCACCGACCAGACGCATTTCGCGTAGAATCGCCGGATCTTCTCGACGTCTTTCTCATCGGCCTGGGGCCCGCTGCCGGCATATTTGTACCTGTACCGGACCAGCTGGGAGAGGATAAGAGTCGCAATTAGGCCACACGGGTAGAGGTAGAAGCCAATTGCCAACCCAAGCTCGACGTTCGCCATCTTGGCCGCGTTCAATTGACCACTGACTGCGAGGCTTGGCAAAATAACAAGCAAAAGAAGAACACGGTTCTTGAGGCTTAGAATGTTGCCGTACGGGAATAACGGGAGCTACGGGATCTTACGACATGATTGGTCGTATGATAGTGCTTACAGCGTTGCCGATAATGATAAGGCGAGTCCAGGGTCCTATGGTGCGCAATCCGCCACCCATTTGACGTCTTACTGTCTCGGCAACACCCGCTATAAATATAGCGGTATGAACCACTAGTTCCGCTAGGGCCCTAGTTAGTAAAAAGATAGAACACTGCTAAAAGCCAAAAGGAAAAGCTCAAAACTTACATGTCTGTTGAGCTCTCATTCTCTAACCACGAGCGGAAATCGCTTCAGGAAGATGTTCTGGGGGTGCCAGACACATAGCTTTGTCTTGCTCTTGCCTTCAAAAATCTCATCAACGCGGAGGATGCGACAGTTGGCCTAGTCATAGATTCTTGAAATTGGCGTCGATTCGAATCTAACAACCGTGTTGTGGCCATCAATGGTGACCACATTGACGTCAAGCTGAGAGCTAAATCCCTTGAACATTCTCAGGGCGTAGGCCTAGATTCGTGTAAGATATTAGCATGTTGTAACATGTGTCCGGACTTACTTAGATATTCATGATAAGGCCACGCTTCCAGTCGCCAAAACGCTCAAGGAGGTACTCCCTGAATGGGTGGGACAGGTAGTTCAGAACATTGAAATCAATATGCTCGCTAGTAGGCTCCTTGAATTCCTACGGCGCCTTTACTGTGGTTGTGTTTGCCAAAGAGGCTCCTCCAAGGTCTTCCCTTCCTTAGACTTGGTACTGGATGGGGAACTGGAGTACCCAAGCCAGCCGTAATAGTAGGACGTGGAGTTGCAAAGAGATCAATATTAGTACTAAGACCAGGCGTTAGGGGAGGAACAGGTGTCTGGCCACTACCAGAGGCTGAACCACTCTGGCAGGAATCGTAACGCTAGACGATACGTGTGAGTTAGTAGCCCGATTATAGAGTATCTTCGAACCATAGTAATACTGAAGATACCATAAGTATGGGATACTAATTGGATGACTAGAGGGAATATGCTGTCCTGTCTCGGGGAGGTTGCGCTGATGGCGAGTCTCTTGCTGAAAGTCTTAATTAAATATTCAAATGATAATGGTCAACCTATTTACATTGAAGGGGACTTGCAAGTTGCAGTCGGTCGATTCAGATGTATGTGTTACTAAGGATTTAGCTTACCAATACATTGTCTTCCATTCCCCCCAATACGCGTTTTACACAATCACCCTGTCAAGTAAAAATCCTCATGCCTGTGTGGTTATCTTAATTCAAAGAGTGGCCGATGATAAGCTCCTGTCTTGTTTTGAATTCTTATCCAGCCCGGTAGTCTCAAAGTGTGTTGAAATAAGAGAGATTCGTACCCCCTTTTCCTTCCTGGTCATCCCGAATATATATACTACTTGACTCAACAACTTGCATGTGTCGCTACTGCTTTTGACAGAGGGGACTAAAGGCCGTTAGTAGCAGATAGCTTTATTAACATCGATTATTATGATGTTTCTACAAGGCATATTTGTGAAACTATGTTCCCCTTCAAAGTGAATGGGCGGGAAAGTTGTTACGACCATAGGAAATGCAACAACCGTTTCCAATTTCACAACGAGAGACATAATACAATACATTCCCCGATGTTAGGAAGACATCATTACAACTGTCTCTAGGGATTCGAAGTCTTGCGATAGATTGCATCGAAGGGTCGGCAACAAGAGGCTTGTTCTATTTACGAGGTCAACTACAATCAAATACCATGTCGAATTTGTACGCTTTTCGCCCATATCCTCTGTGGGTAGCTTCATTTTAGTTTTTCTTAGCCTTCTAGTCCTGGGGAACGTCGGACAATGATTTCATCGGTTCACTGCCCTCAGAAGTTTAAAACCACTCAACCTTTTTTCAACGCCAGTGCATTCTGCCTCAATGAAATAGCCCATATTATCCTACTAAAGAAAATGGGTTGAAAGACCGTATATTGATGTTGTAGAAGAGATGGAGAGTCTACTAATACAGGGGTGCCTTCCACAATTTCTTTAAGAGGTACGCTGTACGCTTCGTTCCTTCCCATACGGCACTTGTACCTACCTGCCCACTGCTAATAGTTTGCATCTGGCATAAACATAAGGTAGAGGCAAAAATAAAGATGCTTACCTATTACCTGCCTACATGTAGGTACTTAGGTACTCTACTGGTTTAATTGACCTGAGTACCTACCTTTGTATCATTTTGTTTTTGCAATATTTAAGACCAAATCGTACCTATATACATTGGTACATGCTTGCGTTAAGATCACACTATCTTACCTTGCTCTCTAACGGATGTCAGCCTCACCATCATCACCCTCATCACCATCATCGCCGTCGTCACAATGGCATTTGTCCCCGATCCCGCTGCCGTCCATGACTACACAGACAGATTCCGACAGTATGCGTTTGTCTTGGGCGGAGTACCCACCAGCGTGTACCAGCAGACCATCGAAAATGCTCTTCGACGGTTCCAATCATGTGCTGGAAATGTGACAATCTACTGGCCCAAGCTGCCGCGAACCCATCCTCACCAAAAACACCGTGGCTGGTGTCACGTCCTGTGTACGACACGGGAACTGCGAGATATCCTCAAGGGCACTCTCAATGGCCACAAGATCTGTCCTCTCTCCCTGCCATGCAGCACGAAGCGGGCCAAGCATGCAATTGTGTGTATATTCATCTGAACCTCCAACCCAACAATTCATCTGAACCTCCAACCCAACACGTGGCTAATATCAAACAATAGCAAGAGTTCGAGCGCATAACTCGCATCACTGCTTTCCCATTGAGCATGGTTCCTCTGGGCACTCACTCCGCGACTGCAGAGAATGTTCCCGCTCCGCTCCCCTTCGCTGCCGTTACCGCCACCGCCACCGCCGCAGCCGCAGCCGCAGCCGCTGAGGGTGTTCCGGACGTCGCCCCCTCCTATCCGTCACGAGCAGAATATCAGCATGTCTATGATAGAATTCAAAGACTCAATTTGGATGTTACGGATGTGCCTACTCGGGAGGTCTGGCAACAAACTGTGGAAGTTATTGATGAAGTTAAGAAGTTGCTTGAGACGACGCTCGCTCGTAGAGCCGTAGACCAACGACCCCACTGTCCCCGTTGAAGCTACCGCCGCCGATGGGAACGAAGATATACTGATGCTGCAGAAGGGTGATGACAACGAGCATCAGATGAATGAAGACCGTAGCTTTTAATAAACATGATCTTTTCTCCTCTCCTCAAGCTAACCGCCTTGCTATGCCACCATTGTTATGACCCGTCCTATTCACCCGTGAAGCGCGTATATATTAAGCAGTGTAACTCCGACTGCCTCCATAATGTACATATATGTATTTAGGTACGTAGGTGCTTAACAACAATCAAGAATACATCCCGCACCTTCCTTCCAACAAGGCTGCCTTACTAGGTATTTGATGCTTCAAACCGCTATAGATTAAATATCTTAGTGCTCTCTACTCTACGCAGAGTTCTACGAGTCGTTGATTCGCCAGGCGATAAAAGATAAAGAGGTCCCTGAACATTCGAGAATACATTTAGAACTCTATGTATCAGGAAGACTCCCTCTATTTCTGGAGGTACCAGGCTTATTCGTATTAACGACTATGTAGCACTAACGCCAAGGCCCGAGAAAATATGTTTCTCCAACTGCATATAGCCTTATCACCACCAGAAAGCCTTTCTTTATGTTGAATAGACCAACTACTTAATCAATTATCAAGCCGCACTCTTATATTTCACCATAGGTTTTATAGTATTGTGTTTATTAGTCCATGAAAAGCATGGCCCCTGTGCCGCTTCCTTGTTTATGTGGTTTAGGAAAGACGAATCTATGCCTCATTATAATAACCGGGAACTGGCAAAGAAGCAAAAGCAGAAACGGGAACGGTTAGAGTAAAACAAGACAAAACTTCTTGTCAAAACCCTATACTGAAGCAGGCAATAGATACTTGCTGTGTCTCTAAACTGCCTTCGTGGGCGCTATCTGGCTATATACAACAGGACTCTCTTTGTCCCTTGTGACACTCCAAGCTTTATTGGCGAGTCAACCTGACGAAAAAGAAATATGTTAGGAGGTTATTTACTTCCCCAAGAATCGGCATTTCTATAAGACTCACGACTTGCATTACGCTTTGACTTGTTCGATCATGGAGAAGAAAAAAAGGTAAATCGATGACAAGGCGAGACATCGATACCCCGGGCCTCGGCCCCGGGTACCGTGGCAGCGAAGGCAAATCCATTGACATCAAACGATAAATTCTCCTTTTTTCCAAGAAGGAAGGTAACTGTCTCTACAGTATATGGATTTCTACGCGAATACTAGCGCCGGCATAGGGCTGTAGGAAGCAATAGCGGTTCTTCAGTGATATATACATAGTGAGCAGGTATAATCCAATCTATCATGGACAATGAAGTAGAATATTTCATACTACGCCTATTGATCAACACTCACCTCCCAACCACGATGCAGAGGACGTGATCTTCCACTTTGACATGAGGCAATCGGCGGCGTCTACGCATGCTGCATGTCAAAAATGCCGTAAGCCTGCAATACAGGTTTTGTCCATGGTCTTCTATACTAGACGGGAAGGTGGGATCTCCCCCGGGATCTCCCCGCGTCCAATCTGAGAGCGATCCCGGCGGTGAGGGCAATCCGCAGGGCTAGTCATGGTCTTTGTAATCAACTCTCATCCATGCTCCCTGGTTTCACTTATATAATACCAAGACGCCTATAGAATCGTAGATAATAATGACGAAGGATCTACTCGGGCAAGGCAGGCTCAACTACCCACGTCACCCTTGGCCGCTTTGAAACGGTCATCTGCATCTTTTTCATGCAAGCGTCTAGAAGATCTCGGGATTGCCGACGAGGGGCTCCGCGTCTAGGGTAAAGACGTACATATACTCACGCCCTAACCGATTTCATAGAGCAAATCGGTGATCGGTGGGCTATACCATCGTTCCATTTGTATGTTCTATAGGGAATGCCAAAAGACCATAGCCCCATTTGAGACCCTGAGGAGATATTCTCGGGACAATATCCCAGCCATATCCGTGCGTAAGACGGACATGTGCCGGAAAGCTTGTTGTAGTGTATACTATAGCATATCCTTGCTGTATATGAGATTCGGCGAGACCCCTGTGAATCGACCTCCAATGTCGTGGTTCTAGAATAAAAGAATTGTAATGCATATTAGGGCGCGTGTTTCATGTAAAGTTCACTATTCCCAAAGATTCTTTCGAGAGCATGAGTCACATGTGGTGCGGCCTTGGTCCTTGGTCATATCTTAGTCAACTAGGTCATAATCTTTGAGTTATTAACTTTGCACTTTTGGGTAGCGTATGAGTTGTCTAAGAAATGAGTGGCGTTGGCTAGTTAAGCACCCTGTTGGTGGCTTGAGTGGGTAAGTATATAGTTAACCTGGGGTAAGTCGGTGAGGGCAAGATGTGGAACCGGGTTGTCCAAATCCCATGGCCGCAAATAGCGTATTGAACGGTATTCCGCATCCTGGGTTGACGTAAGGAAAATCGTTGCTAGAGGAGTCAAAAGGCTGGGGCAACTTTTCTACCACAGGTTACGCTAGTCGCGCTGCTGCGGCTTTAACCGTTTGCAAGGGACGTATCTAGTGCCTTGGGCTGTACAATACCAAGACTATCGATTCTAGTGGGCGGCACTAGGTCCCTAAGGACGAGGAGCAGACAGTGCTTAAATGAGAAGGTGAGAGGAAAACATTCCAGCTTTCATGACAGCCCTGCGTGCGGTGTAGTATCGTAGGAACAAGCGTGACAAATTGCCACGAGCAGAGCCACAAGACCGCGTTGCGAAAAACTGGCGAAAGAGACCCGAGGTAGCGATCATATCCAGCTGAACTAGTGTAACGCACTCATGAGGCCGTGGCCTTCGCCCAAAACGGTAACATAAAGACCATCCCCATTGCTGTTACGACGCTAACACATGTTGATGTTGCAGGTTGTCGTGGTGGGTTTGTGGATGATTTGTGGATGGATGGAGTGCGGAATGAAGCCACACGTGCAGAGAGTTGATTGTTTACTGCTTTGTGTCTTTGTTACCGGACTGTTCGGCTGCAGGATTGATTCCTTCCCCATGGCAGCGGTTACAGCCTACTCTACAGTAGAGGACACAAGGAGCGGGTAAGGTAGGGGTGATCCAACGCGTAACTTGTTTCCCGATTTCCCGAGTCCTTCGTGGCTGTCCGTTCCTGCGTGGATCTTCTTTTCGTAATACCAGCTACCCGCACGTAGGGTGGTATGCATACGTCCACAGCGAGGAAACAGCAAATCTATGTGCCCTACGTATATGTACGGTATAGACGAGTCGTAACTCTGGGCTTGAGCGGCACGGAACAAACATGAGACACGACTGTGGTGTTAACGGAGACTCGCCACTTTGACGGAGGGTCATCGGTCCCGAACAGATCGGCAAGATGTAGACAACCTCGAACGATCTGATCTTGGAAGCGGGATCGCAATGTTACAGCAATATTACCACTTATAGCAGGTACCTAGGTAGTTGACAAAGACGACCTGTATCCAGTGTTAGCACCACGTCGATTTTCCATATAGAGGTGGTGAGGCTTGCGCAGACTCTGCAACGGAGGCGATCATTCAAATTTAGGTGCATGTGATCCCTGGCAAAAACGTGCTACGTGTACAATAACCTGCCTCCCGTCTGTTCTTCGGGACCCTGATAGCGTTAGTGTGAGCATAATAAGGTTGTTTCATCTGCAGATCTGCATTACCACTTTCGGCCCGGAACCCTTTACCTAAGCGCAGACAAGCAAGCGCTCTCTTGAAACCTCATAACCGCCAAGTAACTAGGTAGAAGCAACTTATTTCACGCGTATGCATCGGTTCTAGCTATCTCCTCCTCTTCCCAGTATTGTGGCGTTTTATTCACATCAACGTTACATAATGATATCGAGCATCATGTCATGAGGATTGCACTGTACAGTGCTACCGTCACATCATCTTGCTATAAATATGCAATCTATGCACGACCCCTCTGTTATGCAGCTTGCCAACACCAGACAGGGCAAGTTAGCGTTGTATGTTCCTGAAGATCACCCCTGATGAAAATTATTCCTGGCTAGCAAGATAATATTGCGAGATCTGCTATATACGAGGTAGTGCACTTGAATACGGCGACAATGATAGATAGAGCACAAAAATGCATAATTTAGTAATTATCCCGCGCCTTATGTATGCTAATACACGATATTGTGTAGCTAAATGTATTAGCTGGATTATCAGACCGATGAAAGTGCGGTGCTATAACATGATAGGCTTAAGTTGTATCTTGGACGCACCAATAAAAATCGCAATGCGGCTTCACATGGTGCTGCACGCCTCTTGTCAAAATTCCTTCCTTTACTTGAATCTGACTGGCGTGGATTAGTCCTTCTGGCGGGCATCCCCTAACTAGCTAATGAACAGGACCTAAAGGAGGGTTTTGAGTTATGAGGCCGACCAGCCGACCAGCCGACCAGCCGCTCGTTCTTTTGCGAGAAAACTGCCGAAGGAAGCAGTCCTGCTCGGCAAGCTAAGAACAGCAAAGTACCAGTGGGAGCAACTTGAAATTAGCCTTCCAACGACACATACTTCCTTCAGGTACGCGTTCTTCTAGACCACATAGGTAGTGTAGATACTGTGATTCGCTCCGATTAATTAACGCAAATGTTTTCTTCATCAGCAACCACGTGCATGGATTTGTGCACAGCAGCTAAGGACGGGTCCCTGAAGTATCTCATGCCGTGCTCATCGTGTTGGCTACACATACCATTAGTACAATTCAAATCAGGCATTTTGCGAGATGCTGTGCATATGCGGCGCAATCACTTGTTTCATAGTGAATTTTCGTTAGCGAAGCACAAACCACTCACAAGAAGGATGGCGATTTTGTACGCCGTATGTTGTTGGCCGGCCCACATTTCCTATCATTCACGTCAGCATCGGTCTGTCATCGTTTATTGATCTGAGCACAAGATCTAGAGACGTTTCTCCGCATCGAATAGCCTATCAAGGGCTTCGTGGCTGCTGTAAGTAAGTTTCCCAACCGCAGCCTGTGGGGGGACTCGGGGCTTGCCTATTGGTTTACTAGATTTTAGTCTTTAAACATCAACCAGCTCAGGGACCGGACCATGACGCAAAAATTATCGTGAACGGTAAGCGGTGTGCAAAAAGGCCCAAGAGCAAATCGCCGCTTATCGGTCTCAGATGAGCACCAACGTATTGCCATGGCCGCCATGTAAGCTTATGAGGCGTTGTATCACATCAATCAATTAATATGGCTCGAGTTACATCGCCTTAGAGGGTTGCTACTGTTTCTTGTGATCGCACAAGGCTTCGACTAGACCAGGCAGGTTCACACGAGGCACTTTGTCTCTCAACATCTGGCGCCATTATCGGAAGATAGCAGGCTTACCTCAGCGCCCGGCTTTTTCGTTGGGCCGGCGCCTCCCGCATGCAGGCCATCGTAGAGGGACCCCGTAGCGAGCTCCTCCATGTTCTTCTAAGTACTGTAGGGCGGAACTTGCAGAAGTCCTGGGTCCGAAGGATACAGACGAGCAAATAAACATATATGCCAAGCCCAAAATTTCTGAATTGTTACCGGGAGCATCGTAGAGAATTTAGCTATTCACAGCGGCCACGACATGGTTAATAAAGTATTTTACCCAAAATCCTGCAGATTCGGATTTCACGGGTGATCATCCATGGGGCCAATAAGGGCCAGACAGGCCTCTGTAGCAATTTTTACAATTGAGTCCCTATTGCGCAACTGTGCGGCGCAGTGATTTTCACGACCGGGTACTAGTTAACCGGCTGGCCCACAGAGGTAGAAAATGGCGGAAGTGCGGAGATAATCTCATATGGATGTTACGAAGAAAGTCCTGTGCTTTTATCACCAACGATTCAAGCAGGCCAAGGTAGCCAATATTACCCACATTGTAGATACGTGTACATTGTAGTCTAATCAGTCTAGTCTAGATGTTGCTCTATAGATTGGTCAAGAACATCAATTGGTCAATCAAGTTGACCAGGTGACAGGTATTATTTTCCTAGCATGGATATTTTTTTGGTTTGGTGTTTTTGCTTCATGCACTCTTATCGTGACGGTGCCGGATTGACTGGCCGTTCAAGCATAAGATTCGGTACCACTCAGATGCAAGATAAAGCTGCTGCACGCAAGTTTCCTCTGGCTTGGCGTGAGCACGCACACCTAACCCTGGCTCACAGGATGAGAAGAGGAGTCCTGCCTATTCCTATTCCTCTTTACTTTTACTTCGCCTTGCTGACCTCATCTCACATTCTCGCTTGTTCGGGTTTGGATTTGGCAATTAGTTCTATTCCTCTTCACCGATAGTGTGTTGTTGGCATTATCCCCATTCATACATACATGGTGAATGTAAACTATCGTGGCGCCTTGCTTATGGCCGATGCGCTGGGGTATGGAGCGTTCTAAAAATTCGCCGTCTTTAGCGAAGCGGATACCCGGCCAGGGTCAATCCGACGGGGCAGATGGGCCGCCCAGAATCCTCTATACGTAGATAGCGCCATGTACAGTTGAGCTCTTCTAGATCCCCAAAGATCTAATATCCTGAACGCCATGCCTTGCCTGAATACACGTAGATGGAAGAGATAATAGCGCCTTTCCCCACAAAAGAGTAGCAGATCTTGACTGTCAAGACTCTGCCTTGAGAGGCACCGCGCTTTGTGTCCGCCAACTATCATCCCCTTCTACTGCAGCACCCCGTTCAAGGAGCATAGCAGCCATGTCTGTCCGCCCACACATCACGGCCCGTTGGAGGGCTGTGTAGCCCGAGTTGTCTTTGCCATTTACGTTGACATCGTGACGCAGTAGTAGTAGTCGTAAAGTCTCAACATTGCCTCCAGCAATGGCAAAGTGAAGCAGGGGTGCCGTTGTCTCTGGTAGAGGTTTCGGCCTGTCTGGTATATCACCAACACTGGTGTTGTTCATAAATGTCGAAGTGACGGAGGAGCTTCCTGGTCGCGTTATTGGCTTTCTGTCAACCGCCGGCCAGCCAGCTGCGCTATTCAAGTCGGAGCCTGGGGAGGTGGCATACGCCGTCGATGCTGCGAGACTGTCTTCTAATGAGTATACCGATTCAGGATGATACAAAGGCATTTCGTCAGCATTGCCATACATATTGAAGCTGGTGGAACACAAATATTAGCTTTCTCACGTAATCACTGACCCGGATTTTTGCTCACCCAGTCGGCATTGGCATCGCTTCGTGTCCCTCAGCACCATTGACGCCCCAAGGAAGAGGACTCGAGCAATTGGATGAAAGCGTAACAGACATGCTATGGCTCCTAGACGGAGGGTGATGTTGTATTGAACTTGGAGTTATAGCTGAAGTAACAGCCCGTGCCCGGCGGCCCAAGGCGGAGGCTGTCGACAGTTCGGGCACAACATCGTTGGAGGTCGGTATTTGCGAGAAGTAGGTGGGAGCGGCATCATAGACCATTGGAGCATCCCCGTCTGACATCAATCCAAGACCATTCAGTTGCTCAGGACCGTGAGCATGTGGCCATGTTTGCATATAACCGCTTATCTGCCTAGACCCATCTGCAGCCGCTGTCGTTGCTGGCACCGAAGCCGGCTCTGCATTATGAGGCGCCGGCGTTCCCTCAGAGCTAACAGGACTCCTTCCATCCAAGGCCAACTCCTGCTCTGGTGGTGGTGTGGTCGAGGAATCACCGCTCACTATCTCCTGCAGTTGCTGGAGCTGCTTCTTTAATTTTTCCACCTCCTTTGTTCGATCTCTCATGTTGCGTCCTGGAGGCAGCAGTCAGCTACATTGAACTTCACAGAGCCACGAGTTCCATTAGAGCAAAGTCGATGCTGAGGGGTTACATACGATAGGCTCTCTGGGCAAGGCGGTTTTGGATTTTCCTTCGCTCTGCTGCGTCAGGTAGATTCCGCCAGTCCTCGTCTGGCTTCATTAGATCGGCGTATGAGGTCGTCAGCGGACGCCCGCTACGTGGTGAGGATGTTCCTGACATGCTACTCTTGCTTATACGTAACGCCTTGAAGTGACACAAGTGTAGTATTGGGGGTTGTTTCCAGGTACACGAAGGCAATGGAGAGAATGACGGGGAGAAAAGAGAACTGGCTCATTAACTGATTACCTGGGCCAGCCAGAGAATGTATAATAAACGTGGTGGCGGTTCCTTCTGCATCTTCTACGGTACAGCAAGACGGGAGCGGCAGGATCAGATAGACACATGAGGTGCATGGGGATGCATGTCAAGGCGAGGAACCACACCCACAGTGTGAGATCCTTCGTGAGAAGAGGGTAGTACTCTTCTGCTTTAGCTCGTATGCAGCTGCTCCCTACACTAGCTACAGTGAATCAGCGTCAGATAGCGGGTGGAGATAGAGAGGCTAATAAAAGCCATGTAAGTACACCGTAGGCGTGAGTGCGTGAACTGCTTTGCTAAGACTCATCTCGGTGCAACCCCTCCAGCTACCCCGGTACCAGGGCGTCTCGAACGTGGAGATGGGTTGAATTCCCAGCGTCAAACATCAACTTCTCGAGTCGCAGGGTCAAATAAGCCCGCCGTGGCCCGTGCTAACCCTTTTCACTACCAAGACTATCTAAAGGCATGACGAAATCTCCGGAATCCTGTACCGGATCAGCCCATCGTCCAGCTACCTATCGTGAACAACCATTTCTGTCCCGTTAGGGAATCATGGGTGCCAATCGCTGCTGGCTGGCGCTGTTTGATTCGCTTTCGTGCTGTAACATTACATACAGAGGGGGGTTATGTTTCCGGTAATCGGCTGCGCCTATGGATGGGAAATGGTCCCCGAATGGTGACGGCCGGACAGCGAGGCACGACTCCTGTGGGGGCAGTCGAGTTATTTCCCCGTACTTCGTAACGGTCGGGGCGGAATTAATGGCTAGCTTGTTGCGCTGCACAAGATGTTGAGGGCAAGCAGACTTCCTTGAACAATCCCAACCCAGACCAGGGTCAACTCGCGCAGGAACGGCCCTCATCGCTTATATCCTGCACGTGTATTGCAAGCCATTTTTGTAGCCCTCCGCCGGCTCGTTTTACGGCAGTTTGTGTATGTATGTGTGTGCGTGTTTACGACGGGAGTTCGAGATTGGTGGCCTAAGAGTCGTACAGTAGGCTTTTTGTCTCTGCATCCATCCGCTAAGATAGTAGAGGTAACGCTCTAATTTTCGAGAGAAGTAGAAAAGCACGCGTGGAACAATGATAGGTACACGTACTCTACACGCACTTACGTTTACACTAAACAGTGTCGATCAGCTCCAGGCCCGGAGCTTTACATACCCAGTACTTACACTACAGAGGGTCCCTAGCGGGAGGAGATCCTACCGCCAGGGTTCTCTGAGATTAGGTACAACAACCTAACCTGTCTGGGTAAGTTTTATACGTGCATCTCTCATCTCTGACCAGGTGCCGAACGTGTTCCTGGGCACAGCAGATTCGCGCCGCTCTAATCCTGAGGCCCCGGTTTAATCTACCTAAGTACGCTACTTATATGCTGGGTCTGGAGTTGAGCTCCAACAGGTACAGTAGTCTACTATCTAGTTAGGAGAACCATAGGCACCTCTTCTGCGGAAAACGCTTGGAGCCCTTTTAACCGGTCATATCCGTTAATAACTGTAGTCGGTGTTACGTAAGCAGACAGGGAGGTCTACCTTTTGAGCCAACGTACTGATAAACCTACTTTGTAAGCGAACAACATGAACCCTCATCCAGAGTCACAATATAGGCTCACGCTCACATGTCTCAAAATCTAACATTGGGTAAATGGCCTACCTGCGTGCCGGCGTGGCCACGTGCCCCAATTCCTACGCTATCTAATAAATGGAGATCTTATAACCGGATGGATTTTTTCCTCGTGGCAATGTTGTAGATCAGTTACCCTTAAACCGTGGAAAAAAATAGAACACCCTATAAGGCCGCCAAATTAGCAATGCAACAGCATTAGCAGGTTTCGGGCTCTATGTTTGTTAATATATGGGCCTGTGTTTATTTTTGCGGCAACGTCACTTGACGAGGGCTGGTGGTGCAGCATTACAGTGTATGAAGTCCACACCGATGAGATGGATCAATTAGGAAAATGTGAATCAAGTTATGTCAGCAATGCTGACGACGTCAAAGCCATGTTCGGTGGAGTCTGACCTCGTCGAAAACCACCACATGAATGATAGTAGTAGTTCGAGCTATATGCTCATAGGGGAGGTGTAGCAAGGAGAGAGGATATAGCTCGTAGAAAAGAGGCAAACACAAAACCAAAGCGGCTGGAGCTAGGAACTTAAAAGTTAATGCAGGAAATATTGGATAGCACTCATTTGAATCTTGCTGTTCTACCGAGACGGTAGCTAAGGCGTGCGCTGAGAAGCATTGACAACGATACGTGATGATGATGGTGGTAAGCAAAAACATACGTAAACAAGTGGAAGCAAGGAGTGTGTGCCTCTATATTGATCAAGATGCGGGAGGAACCGCATTCTACCAAGCCAGGTACTGCCCGTTTCCAGAGAAATTATCCTGAGACATCTATAACTTGAAAGGAAGGTAGAATTACGTGGCCTCCGGGATTGACTTATTGTCCTTCTCCCTGTCTTTATTATTACCGTAATGATGTTTTTTTTTTTTTTTTTTTTTTTTTTTTGAAACCCCGTAGTGGACAACAGTCCCGCAGATTAAATTTTAAAGGCTTAGTTTAAGCAACAGATGCCAATTCAAATTCCAAGAAAGAAAGGGATGAAACGAAGCATTAAGGCGTTATCGGCAATTCATAACGGCTTGTAACATGAACCTACTAAGTAAGTGAATAGAAAGTATATTCAAGCTAGAAATTAGGTCACCAAGGCGCGTTTCAAATGTGCTAAGTGACATCAATGTCCATGGACACAGTTAAAATAGTGCTATTATTGTTTTAAGTAGCATGCGTCGAGTCAAAGTAGCTTGTTCGTCATCTTGGCAGTGCCTATCTAAGCCAGAAAGTCGTCTAGGCTTAGTTGCGAAGGATCAAACTAGCTCACGATTTCCTAGGGATCCTCATCATACCGGTATGCCGAAAGAGGAACCTCGAACATGCCGAATACACTCCAAAAGCGTTCCTATCGACTGGAACAAGCGGCATGTGATTCTGTAACGCACTTGGGCCAACAAATACAATCAGGCAATTCGGTCGTCCCTTGAAAAGGCACATATGATTCAGAATCCGTCTTATACGCACAATTCATCATGTGATTTATCAGAGACAACAAAGCAGTCAATGTGCCTGACTCCATTTAGCGCCAATGCAGACCAAATGCATGCTACTACATAGCGCATAACTTAAAAGACCAGTTGCGACAAGTCAATCTGTCAGCACATTAAATAGCTATTGAAGGGAAACCTAATGGTGCTCCTAACCGCAAGGGGATAAAGTGCCCTATCAAAATGTGCGTTACGTCTGACGGTACCCATCGATGATGACTGATTGGAGGACCCTGGTAGATCCTTAGCGGAACGCCTCGACAACAAGTATTTGTCCTCCGCCAGTTCCTCATTCCGCTACAGTACCTACATAGTAACAATATGATAATATGGCACACGGCAAGTAACTGAGTACTGTGGCTGTTACCGTGAGTGAGACAACCAAGCTTAATAGGTAAAATTCACGCTGTTGACTCTCTCTACACTACGCTAGGTAGTTGAACTAACGAATATTGTATACTTATAAGTACAGATTCGCCACAAGGGTTCTCGCAATCATTGAGCGCCGATCTGCCACGGGAAGTAGGTAACCTTATCGATGCCTGTAGCCCACTACATTCTAGACGTAAGTCCAGACAGGTACGTGGCTACAACGTTCCCAACAAGCAAGGAGTCGAGGAGTCTGGAAAGAAAAGCATAATTTGGCCATCGGACCGCAGTCCTTGAGTAAAGATTTTTGTTTGCTCCTGGTGGCAAAATACGACGACGCACCTACGAGGCGTGAGGATTGTTGGCGCTGCGCGCATATGTATGTACCTTGTCGAGGCAACTCATGATAATTTAAAAAACGCAAGCATCCTGCTGAAGAAATATCAAATTCAAGACGCAGCCTCGAATAACGGTATCCTCGCCACTCTGCACGTCATACCTTCTAGAAAACGATGCCTTCCTAATACGGCCGAGGATACAGAGCTCATCCCACGTCCTGTCGGTGTTTCAGCCCGATGTTGACCTGCGTGAGCTCGGCAAGACTCTTGGCGACGGGCCACTTAGCTAAACTGGTGGCTCTTAGGTAAGTAACCGCCCACCATTACATGTAATGCAGTGTGCGCGCATGCGAGAGTCCATTAGAATTGGGAATTAGGATACAAGGCACGAAAGAGGCCCTCGAATCCATAGAAGCATACTCAGTTGGTCAATCAATCAACAGCTTAACCATACTCCCTTTCCCTTCCATGTTCCATGATCTATCATCTATCATGCGCACTCTTCAAGAACCAAATTCTAGAAAGTAGTACGATAGGCCATTAAGTTGCTAATGGTCCGGGAAATCGGAAGCTATTCGATGCTGGGCGAAACCCACAAGCCGAATACGTGCATAGACGAGAAACGTGGGCACTGCTGACTTTGACTTTTAAGGGATACGGATCATACATGACATACAGCCGATGCGACGGCGACCAGCTCGGGGAACGCCCGAAAAAAGGTCCCTTGCCCAGACTTGGGTTCCAGTCCCAGGCTTGGCGTGGATATGATCGCAGACTGCCGGATAGATACGGCTTAGATACCTGCTTAGTCGACAGAAGATGGTTGCAGAATAATGATACGAACTTGCATTATAGTAGAAAAGATATTTGAGACCCTTTTGGCACTTCTATGCTGTATTGCGCTAACGAGATGTAAGTCCTGTTCGCCCAAAGAGGCAACCCACACACCGCCATGCTTATCCCACGCGAGCGCCATAGCGGCGATAGCAAAGGTAGCGAAGCGTGTCAACCATCGAGTACCCTATTGCTATTTCGGGTAAGAGGGGCTCACCAAGGAGGAAGATAATTGGCTCGCGCGGGCGATAACTAGTCGCTCTCCGGTTGCGTTTCCGCCGATCTTTGCCTCCGTCTCTTTCGTCCACACGTGCTTTCATTACTTGCATTTGCGATTATTTCACTCGGCTCGATGCTATGATCACCGTCGACAGTAGATGCTGAAATAGCGCCAATACTTGCATGAAACGGCGAGTGTTGGCCAAGTTTTTGTTCTTCAATCCTTCGCGGATGGACGAATCCTTAGCCGGAGCCACCACCAGCTACATATGTGTCCAAGAAAGGAAGCATACAGCAACGCGGACCTGTACTCGCCTCTGCATCGTCACCTTGCTCGCTCCACGCCACGAACCATGCAGAAGGATGTGAAATGACGCAGACGATTTGAATAAATTGGCGTCGTGGGGCCACGAATAGGACCAATTGTGTAGATGGCCGCTGCAAGTATATGTCAACTAGCAGCTTCGATTTGCCATTCTAGAATGCAACATGGTGGTGTTATCATGAGAATACACTGAACTAGAGACATGGCCGTAAGGTATACTCTAACGAGAAGGTCGATGTCGAGCTGAATACCACCTTAGCACACGCATGATGTATGGTAAAAGCAGGGACAATACATCAAATAGTGGCCCCCAGCTACGGCAGGGCTGCATATTGTGAAAAGGGTAATATCTCTTGCGAGTATGCACCCATACCAGGTCCAGCTCTCGAGATAAGCTTTTGCGAGTCTACCCGCAAAAGTATCATTTGAAACGCAGTGTTTGACGTACTTATAATTCTTCGTATTCTGATATACGATGTTACGGTTCCTGGACCCGTAAGTATTCATCATGACGTCAGAGTATCCAAGTATAGAAGTTAGGGGGTTGGTTGATGATCAAGTAAACCATAACGATGAATAGTAATCACATTATAGTCTATCGATAGATGAGGCAAAATTAACAAAGTCAAACGTAAATGGCGCCCCAGCTAACAACGACCAACAAAGGCAGAGATGCAAAACAAGCCTTCTTGTTTTGAACTTCTTAAAACACCAGTACCTTTTCGTCGTAGTCACCTCGGCCCCTTTACTAAAACAGAAAGAGGGAGAATTTCATGAACGTAAGTAAACTGAATCGGGACCAGTGTCTACTACACTCGCGATCCAGACCAGCTTGTGTGGGCATAGTACTCTCCGCCTCTCCCCTCGTCTCTGCTGTGCAAACGATGCTTCCCGATAGCTATCACTGGCGAGCATAAAATGAGGACACGGGTTAGCCCTCGCCGCGAGCAATGAGCATTGATTTGAGTAAACTCAATCTCGTAACTGCCGCAAAGGCAACGAGGCCGGCGTTGATGTCCTCGATTGTGTTCTTTTTGATAACTTAGTAATGTATACTTTCCTCCACAGTATATGACTAATTAATTGTACCTCTATCTGCTTTCAAAATGCTGTTTCCACAATGTTAGGAAGGGTCCAGCATCTATACATTCCACGATGTAGAACATACCATAGCATAAAAGCTCGCCTGGTTTTATACGTTTCGATATCCCAGCCCGCTACGTCCACAAGGGCATTCTCATAGAAATGTTCGATTAAGTTATTACACATATCTAAGACCAGGACCTACACCCGAAACCGAGCACCCCAACCAGTGTGAATTTTGTCCTAGCTTGCTGGTGCATTGCGTGACCCTCTGAGATAGCTGTACACAAATGAGACAGGCAACAGAAAGCAAAGCCAGCAACTCCAAGCGTGTAACAAGGGCTTGAGATCAATGACTTGGGGGATAATTCAGATTGAAAAAATCATCCAGGGCCTCGAGGCTATGAAGGACTAACATCCTCCTTCAGCCAAGCGAGCGACCTAGGGTCCATATACAATGTGAAAACTTCACTTTTGCTCCTAGGCTTTCGCTCGCTCCAGTATGGTCTGTTTCGTTCAGTAACTAAGTTGATTGGGTCTCACACAAGTCTTTCGCTCATATAATTGTATACATGATATTGGGATCCCCAGGCCCGGAGGTCTCGGATATTCTAGTCTCTTGGGTCCGTGCGAGAAGGTAAGGGTATTTAGGACATATACTTTATAGTCTCCTATCTATTATAGCACCCTTGACGCCCTAGAAGATCATCGCAATTTTGATATTCTTCCAAACCTTGGTTACATAAGTCATCAAAAGGTCCACTCCACTTTAGGCGCGATCCGAGGCTCCGGATTGGTAATCATGAAAAATGATTCCGGGCAACGATATTGAAAAAATCATACTATTGAAGGCTATTAGATGCAAAATTACAATCGTGCTTTGATGACTCTTATTGCTCAATGGGCGATATTGCAGATCAGAAGGCTCAAGGAGAGATTTTCACCCGCAGTGGGGAAAAAGTGCTCCCTTCATCGCTTTACCATAGCCTTGCAACCTAGTTCTGACCGCAACTTCTCTTTTCCACCCTCCCTTTTTAACTTAGCCGTATCTGATATAGTAGTCTGTGAAATTTGCAACTAATTGTCGTTGAAGAAAAGGTAGCTCACCCAGGGATTAATTCCCACTTCCTAGCGCTGTTTGATATTGCCTTTGTTAAAGCGTGGGTTCTTGACACCCCCTGGGTTCATAGCGAAATATAGCGTGAAACGAAAACTACTGATGAAACTAGAGAGTCTAATTCTGTGTATTGGGCACGGGCCCAAGACCTGTACATGTTTATCAGCAATGTGCAATCTTAAATGTGTAAATGGGGGCTTTCCTCTTTATTCAATAACGGTGTTCAATACTGGAACTACCAGCAGCGAGAACTATGGAAGATTTTACGCCGTGCTCCGGAACATTAGCCCTTCGCTCCATTGTCGCGAATCGAGTACGTGTTGCTACTGCCGTTACAGTCCAGTCAGTTTTCGGATTACTTATAATAAATATACACAGAAAGAGTGCCATATATATTTCTTACCGTTGTTCACGTAAACGGTGAATAAGGAGTTGGCGCGCTTCTCGAACTGACCAGTTTCCTCTCTTTAGTGCGTTAACTCGAGCGATTGGGCACGGGCAACAGTAGCGACGAGGGAGGTAAGGACGTGGAAGACCTTCAAGGTGATGATGGAATGAAGAAACGTAACGTTTTTTCTGGGAATATTAGGGCTGCGGGCTAGAAATAGTGAGTTATAAGAGCGTGGTTTGTTGATCGCTCGTGATTTAAGAACTTGCGCTGTGTCATACGGGCTGAAACCCTGACCCACCTATACTATAAGGCTATTGGCTATTTAGAACCAACACACATACTGCTATATGCATGTTGGTTGTTGGCGCCCAACTTGAAGGTTCCAAGGTACACTTGGAAGGTCTATAAAGGCCAAGGAATATCCTCCTGTATTTTCTAGGAATCTTTCCCTTTCAGATATAGGAATCCTTAGAGCCCTAGAGAATTATTACCATAATTTGAAGCCTATTCCAAGCCCCAGTAGTACTGTCCCTTGTTACACGCTGCTAGTCTTATGAATGGTAGTTTCGGTCCATTGTATTAGTTTAGAAATTGTTATCCGTAATTATGTCCTATAAAACCGAACCAACAAGGCTGCGGCTACTGCTGATCCCTGATAGTCGTGATGTATAAAACTGACGGTAGACATCTCATGACACAACATATCGTTATAGCTCATTCAGTATGGTACCTAGCCAGGATCAATATGGGAAGGATCAACTTTGTTATTCAGAACTTTTCAGTTCGTAGAACAACAAAATCCTTATCAATTCAAAGTGCTCATGAGTGATTTTCACGTGTAATAGCAGCAAAATAGGTAAAAACTATTGAGGCCGTTTTCGGCTGTTTGGCTAGCTTAACGATGTTTCAAGCGCCGCATGAAAGACGTTTGAGTGCGTAATAACAGCAAGAATCCATGTCCTATTAAGATTATTTTACTTGCCGTCGCCGATTAGATTTATTTTTGGTATTGTCATAATAGGTTATTCTGTTTGACTAAAAGTATCGTGACTGGCGAAGTCTGGCTTTAACGTAAACTTGCAACCAGATCATATTACGTATATAGGTACCTAATTTCAATGTTGGGAAGATACAATAAAAAACTCAAAGGAATCTCATATAAATAACGCGGGCCCTTCGCTTGTCTATTTCCGGTGCCGCAGGGCTTAGAACTGGACTATAGGATGTCACAAGGGCTTGTGTTTAATGGCTCGGAAAATAAGTTTACATTTAGTCTAAAGAGTCTTTAATAGCTTTTCCCTTTACCCTCTATTATACGCGTACCTTTGGGTCAGGAACATGACATCTCTTTCTACTACGCTAACATTCTAAGCCTTTATAGCCACTTATCTCTAGCCATCTGTCTTGACGGGTCTCTGGAAGTCTTCGCCGTCTGACATAGGAAAACGTCTATACGACTATGGACTGGCATAACCTAGCAGAAATCTACGGAAAAGTTATTTAGGCAAAACCGAATGTTCGGGATGCACCTTGGAGTTCACACTGGAGAAGATAGGAGCTCTGACCCATGGTTATCTACGTACGGTGTAATAGACGTCTACGGCGTACGTAGGATGGTATACAATGCTATGCTATAATATAGGTACAACATTTATGAGTGTCTTAGAGTCCGAAAGCGCCATGTATCATGTTGAAGTACTGAGTTAGAAAGGTCCTATTTATGAAATAAAATTTATCAAGGCACCCGACAATTTCTTCTAAAGAAACGTAATGGAGATAAAATAGGTAACTGAAAAACACTCATAAATGGAATCCTCCGGAGCCTATTACTCAGTCCCTCACGCTCATAAGCATATTAAAGATAACTTATGTTTAAGCCTCAGTTTCTCGAGGAACAGCATGTGGTCTTTTAGGAAGAATTAAGTAAAGCGCTGTTCATTTTTGGTTTCCATCATTTTCACGACATTAGCATCCGCTATTACCTTGCATTTTCCAACCACAAGGAAGCGTTAGTGTTCCTCTATGTAGCGAGGCGAACGTATATTTCGGGGAGGATGTAGGATCTTAGATAAAGTAGCCTCACGGAGATTGATAGGGAGTAATAAGACAACAAGTAGGGGAACAGGCCTATCCGAGACATCGAAGGCGTAAACTAATCAACAATTAACAACAAAATTCTCCCATGTTATCCCGAGGTGTATTCTTGTATTCGCCACACTGATGGTTTCTTCTTGCTGAATATTTTATTCTTGTATCTATGTTAATAGACTAGCGCTTAGTATATATTATTGCGGCCTCCTCACATGTATGAATGAAAACTATGTCTGCTGGATCTAATGTGTCCCTTTGAAGTACATACGCCCAACAAAGTTGCGTCTGGAACCGTCAAGGACACCATTTCGAGTACAAATAATATTGTAGCTACCCGATTGATGACTTGCTGCATTAGGGTTGACATTTGGGGGCCAAAGGGCTTTTAACAAAAGGCTCAAGTAACTCTGTTGGTATTTAACTGGGCAAATGACTTCGCCAAGAGCCCTTTGGCCCCCAAATGCCAACGTGCGACTGACATCCTTGGATAAAGCGGTGTCCCACTGGATCTGTACACGACCATACGACCTACGTCAAGTAGGCTGATCAATATCTTTAGTCACACAAATGGTGTTGATCATGGCCAATGAACTGCTGGATTTCGCAGTCGGAAGGCCGAAATTCGGTTCTGGAAGCGACAAATGAATTCAATTTGATAGTTCTACTTTAAGGTTAAAGGCCATGTAAAAATTCTAGTCCAATGTATCGCAGATCTAATAACACACAGCAGTAATTCAAAGTTATTAATATCTAAAAATAAGTTCTCATGATACATTAAGACGGTTTAACGTTCTCTCGTTACCGTTTAGGAGAAGGAAATAGCTGCGATGCTAGGGCATTTCTATGTATACTATTCAATTTCATTCCAACAAATCACAGGCCTTGGGTAACGGTCTTCTTATTTCGCTTAAACGCTGTCTCCCTTGTCGCCTGTGCCGCGCTTACGCATGGGAAAGAAAGCCTCGAAACAGAACTATGAGTTTGTATAGGCTGCATAATAGGTACTCCATCAATATGTTCCTGGTTATTATTGCTTGATCTAGTTCCCTTAATCTCCAGTTTCTTCCTGTTACGTGCGCTGCACTAGGTTAAACCAACCAGGAATGAACACTTGAATCGAAGTTTGAAATGTTGATTCTGAGCGACTAAGCCCTACCAAGCTTCTTGGCGATGACCAGACTATCGCGAGTTTCCTATTCTAACGAATATTGGCTTGGCTGCTGAGCTGATACGGCGTATCCTGTGGCTTTCTATACTCGCTTGTCCTTTCGATTGTCGCTGTGTGTTGCCTGTTCTTTATAGGCCCTCTGCGTACGGCTCAATAAAATCAAGCGTCTATCCGCAACGGTCGAGAAGCTAGGTTGCACACTTCTAGCGACCTCTCAGTACCTAGTTGGGTTCAGCCACCAATAAAAGAAAAGATGGCTTCTCAGACCGTTTTCTTCCCGACTCCTACGCTACCAGCCGGCATCACCTCACCACCCACAGCACAGTTCACACCAGGCCCAGGGTGCGTTGACCCGGAAGACCATTGGGTTGTGGTGACCAGTTGTTATGCAGCTGCGCTCGGCGAAGACCGTAGCCTATACCCATCTCCTGACTGGTTGACGTGCCAATTGACGCAATTCGGACCACCAGAAAACGGCCCGTCATCATGTTTTGTACCCTACTCGGCTCAAACCGTGGTGGATCCAGAAACCCGTTTCTATAGCGGCTGTCCTTCTGGCTACTCTGGAGCTTCGACCTTCATATACTCGCGCTCTGATGGACTCGAGACTAATTTCAACGTTCATTGCTGCCCAACGTAAGAGCTCAAATGACCATTGCTGCCGAGTATATAGTTTGACTCACATTCCTTTCTATAGCCAGTATAATTTCAATGCCGACAATTATTTCACTGGTGGTTATATGGAGTTTACTACAGAGCGCGATGGAGTATCTTACGATGTCGGATACCCTCTACCTGGATGCGTAACATCGTATATATCAGAGCTCTCAGGCAAAGAAATCGCTGTGCAGACACAGTTTAACACTTATGGATGGGAAAAACGGCAGATAGCGAATGTGCCGTGGGACTATCTGCATGATACGATGTATGCGGAAGTACAGTCCTACAGTTATACTGTTTTCCATGGCACCCACACCTGCTACCAGGACTGTTATGGCTGGCACGACTATTACTTTTCAGGGAGTTCCGAGCCTCCGTTCACTGTGATAGACCCGCCCGTCACAACAACTTCTGTTGAAGAACTACCTACAACAGCTCCTACGTCAAGCGAAGGCGAGGTTGAAACTCCCCCTCCTGTCGAAGTTCCTACCACTGAAACTCCTCCTGCTGAAACTTCTCCTATAGAAGAGACTGATCAACTTTCCACACCGCCTGCGAGTACACAGACTACTTCTAGCCCGACTGTAGAGGACATACCCCCTGTTACGTCGTCAATTGAACCGACGCCGACACCCACACCTGGTGGAAACAATGGGAATGCAACCGTCTCATCTCCGTCTCCGCCATCATCAACGACCTCTGATGTGCCAATAGGAGCAGCTGCAGGAGTTACTCCAACGCGCCTGGTCCTACTAGCTCTTTTTCTCTCGTTGATTGCGCTATAGGGTGGTCTCTCTTCTAATATTTTCAGGAGTAGAAGCGCTGTTGATAATGGGCTTCTTGGGAATGATATCAAGTCAAAATGTGTCACGTAATGATTGCTTCTAGTTAGCTGACTGTTTGTATGGGTTTGTATGATGGAGATGAGCTACTTAGCTAAAAGAGAAAGAAAGGTGTATATAGTATTTAATGGAAGTAAATACCAAGACCTACCAAATTTCCCCATAGTTGCCTGACACTACAGTGTTTATTTGTTTCTAAATCACTTGGATTAGCAGGGATATGGTATAAAGTACGCAAGCTGTTGATTATTAGCAAAAGCTCTTGGTGTTATGGCCTGATATAGATTAGGGCACTTAAAGCGTTCTCGACATAATGTTTCTAGTTGAGTATAAGCGTCGATAGGGAATTATTAGACGAGGCAAGGCCAGTGTCCACAACAAAAAGATTTCCATATAGTTGAGACTAGTCGAAGGTGTTTAGAGACCTTCGCGCGAAAACAAGTGCCTTTCATTTATCCTGCATATCGAAGTCTTGATAGCTAATAAGACTACCGTGCCGCTACGATGGGCGAGCAGAGGCTCTTGTATCAAGTGTTCAATATCGCGCTCAGAGTAGAGATATGAGCATTGTTGACACTAAAGACTCGTCTTTCGTAGGGCAGAATTGGGTGTCTCTTGAATAATAGATGTCTCGGGCCTTTGGTTTTATTATTAGCACTTTATCAACCCTGACATAAACATTGTGTGCCAGAATTTGTGCAGCAGTCTAGGCCTTAACAGATAACTCTAAGAATACATAGTACGATATATTGGGTTTTCATTCATTATAACTGAAATATGAATTACTTAGTTGAGATAACTTGACTGTTCGACTAGTTCAACTCTCAAAACTTATTAACGCCAAGCCCCTTTTTCTACGATACACCCCCACCTTCAGCACCAACAGCGCTCGCCCACGTTTGCGAGATTCATAGCCTCTCATCATCCCGAGGATGCGGCTGAGAAAAAGAAAAGAAAGATCTATAGTATCTGAGTACATAGTGTATGTTATGATGGCAATACCTGTCTTCATCAATCTTTGGAAATATCTTTTGAATAGGCTGATCAATAGATGAGATACCGATAATTTAATTACACCTTCTCAAGGTCATTCCAGCTCTATTACCCTCGTGGCAATTCACTTTATCAAACTTTCGTAACATAAGATAGTAATCTACCCATCATTGTAGATTCATTTGCTACTAAACATTGGCCCATGGTATGTTGCAGTGACGGGAGTTCCCACTACACTGCATCGCACCATTGTCCTGGGTGATCGATGTGAGGCTTGCATCTCAGCTGAGGGGCCCAGATGTAGAAAACCTCACATTCCATCAGTTCATCACATTTCATTTCCCCGCACCTGAGGGGTCGAAAATAAAAGGTCGACCGATCCAACGAAATCTGAGTGCATTTGAGCAAATATTCCACGCATATATCGCAGCGCCCAGCCGGCAGGCAAGCAGAAGCGGACCCCGCCAAGCAGCGACGAAGCTCTATTAGTGCTGCGAAACATAGGGTCTGGCCTGGCCATTGCCATATCTGTACCATAGCTGTCCCTTCATTGGCCGGAAACTTGCTCAACTTGCTCAGAGCCTTCTCTCCAGCTCCCACTCGCTCTTACACATTCGTACGACCTACTGCCGTGGCATGCTACCCGGGAACCTGGTATACTCACCACTGTGCACATACCTACTTATGTTGAGGGAATAGCTACGGCATAAACAAGGATGGGGAACTTCGTATGACCCCGCAGCAACTATAGCACCAATCGTGTCTTTGTGTTCACTTGGAGGCTATCGAACGATTCACGTACCCAGGATTTGAGAGGTGGTATAAATTCTGCACGGCGCGCTGACCGCTGAACGCGGTTTCCTGCTAGTAGCTCTGGTTCTCGTCACATGTTACCAGTCCTACTCACCTAAGCCATTAGCTAGCTAAGTCAGCTCTGTCGTCGGGTTCGAGCAAACGTCGAGTCATTCCATACCCAACAACGTCGACCACCTTCCCTATCGGAATAACCCAGTCTCAAAATGCGTGCCGTTATCCTTCCCCTTTTCGCCGTTACCGGTCTAGTATCAGCTCATTTCGCAGTCGAGTATCCGGCCTGGCGGTCCGACAGTTTGGCAGAGAACACAACATACAGTCAATGGGACTATCCTTGTATGTTCTTGATTCTAACTCTATATATGCTTATAACACACAATATCTACCCATGGTCTTGAAGAAGCAAGTAATCTGATAGCTAAAAGGCGCCGGTGTACCTTACGGCGCGGGAAACAAAACGGAATGGCCGCTCGAAGGTGGCTCCGTGGTCCTTGACCTGCACCATCCATGGACATACTTGTACATCAATCTCGGACTCGGCGAAAACGCGACCAACTTCAACATCTCCCTCACTCCAGAATTGCTGAATGTCACCGGCAGCGGTAACTTTTGCATACCCGCGCTTCCTATCCCCGTCACTATCACAGACGGTCAGGAGGCCTCCCTTCAGGTCGTCACTAACGGCGAGTCGGGATCCGCTTTGTACAACGTGAGTAGAGCCCGATGCTGTCCGGAATGGGACCGTATTAATGTGCATCCTGAAACAGTGTGCCGATATTGTGTTCAAATCTTCTGCGAAACCTCTCTCGGGTGGTATCTGCACAAACAGCACAGGCGTAACGGCAGCAATCGTGGGACAAGCCGCAACGACGGATTCAGGCTCGACCCCGACACCTACGCCCAATGGCGCGCCAGCGGTCGTATTTAGAGGTACTCGGGCTGTCATTTCGGGTATGGCGTTTGGCTTTGTTCTGATAATGGTAATGTAGAGATGATTATGATTGGAGAATGAAGCGGCTTTCTAGGCATGCCTATGATTTTGATACCCAATTGGTGGCGAGTGAGCTTCCGTACGAGTTGATGAATTTTTACAAGAGTAATCTGATGAAAATAGTAATCAGCTAGGTGCAATGAAACAATGCAGAATCACCAACTTTACCCTTTGTAACATATGAAGTCGCTTTCGTATCATACCCCATCTTGAAGGTGCAGATGAAAATGATTGTATAAGGAAACAGCGTAGAAGCCTTCTCAAACAGATAACGCCTTGATAGCAAATAGTCGAGCCAAGCACAAGCGCCCCATGCGTGTCCGCTGCCCGTGTCGTATTAGTAGGATGTTGGCATTTTCAAGGACTGGAAGTGACGGAAGCCATGTCTAGCTCGCATCTCTTCATCGCCTGTATAGGTATAGTTCTGAATTGATGCATTCTATAGTTAACCAGGAGGGACTTTGTCTTTATCGGGATGCAATTCCTTCATAACCTTGGCCATGCTGATACGCTGATGCGGATTAGGTATTAACATCTGCAGTACAAGGAACTCGATCTTGTCACGGGGGTTCAGTTGGGTCTTGGCCTCGTTGACCTCACTCAGCCATTGCTGCATCTGTGCAACGGCAGAGGACGTGCGGTGCGGGGCATGCCCATGCTTGCGATTCAGATCAGCAATGATCCAGTAGAGTTGCTTTGGATGACCTCGGACCCCCCGAGCATCCGGAAAAGAAATCTTCTGCAAAACATATAACATCGTAACGCCGAGCGCCCAAACATCCGAGGCGGCACCGCGAAGCTTCTGCCCAATGAACTCTGGGGGCACATAGTATGGTGTGCCGCCGTTGGTAGCAGGGTCGACAGTGCGAGTTGACATACCAAAGTCGCAGAGAACGGCACCCCTCTCCCTGGAGTACAAGATATTGGCGGGTTTGATATCATTGTGGATGCGCTTCTTCTGGTGGACATAGTGCAGAGCGCCCGCTATGTCTTTGAGGATACGCACGGCATCGGGGCGACCGCCGACAAACTTATCTGTCGTAGTGTCTCGCCATACGTTACGAGCAGCTAGGTCTTTACCATCGACATGCTCCATATATAGCGACAAGTAGCGCGCATCGCCACCGTACAGCTTGACGATGGACTCATGCTTGAGGTCTTCCTGGCTTTGATACTCACGCAGCCAGACATCCGCTTGGCGGATCACGTTTCGGTGCGTTACATCTGGACGGGCATCTGCCTGAGATCCTCGTGTCTTAAGGACTTTCACGGTGATGACACCATCGGCAACCTGGGAATGCTCGGCTGTAAACACGGATGAAGCCCCAGTGGTAGCGATCTGATCGCGTTTTGTCAACTGGTAGCCATCGAGCTCGCCGCCCCCGGGAACCGCGACAGTCTCATCCTTCTGCACCTCAAGCAATGCGTGGCCGTTTGGAATTGCAATCTCCTTAGTTTTGGCTGCATTAGGCAATGGGAAGACTAGACGCTCGTCTTTCGGCCCTAGGAAAATGATGACACCATCCTTATCTTCGCTAGCATCGTCAGGGCGAAGCCTTTTCTCAATCCCTGCGTTCTCTGTTGCAAACTCTTCTGAGAAGGATCTTTTGCCTAGCGAACTGCGGACATCTTGGCTACGGGCGGGTGATGACTCGAAGCTATCTGAGGGAAGGTGCAGGGTGGCAGGTCGTTTTTCCAGGATTCGAAAGTCAAGGACGGGAATGCCGACACTGATCCTCCACGACCCCGGCAACACTTCTCGAGTTGCGCCCGGTAAAATCTCCTGGCCGAAATTGGGGCCCGTACTGCCTGGGATAGATATTCTAGTGAGAATAATAGGAATTTCCGACTTATTCCACAGAATCAGGCTGTCACTACCCGGATCATAGTAAAGCTCACACCATAAGGGGGGACGGTCCTCGCCCTCGGCCTGAGGTATCCTAATAGAGAAATTGATGTCTTTTGAGGTTTGGGTCACAGCTAGGACCTTGGACTTCGGTTGGTTGGGATTGCCCACTTCTGCCCGTAAGGCAAGCCACTGACAGTTATCATTGCCGGGGCTAACGGAACGGCTTCTTGTCAGTGGCCGGACCAGTATACGAAGGCCTTTCTTGTGGTGGTCCTCATCAATAATCAGTTGGTCCAAGGGGATATGGTCGTGTTGAGCATCGCCGAAATCATCAACTGTGATGCTTTTACCCAATCGCATCTGGAGTTCCTCGGTTGTGAAAGGTTCCGTTTTCTCTTCGGAAGGGTAGACTTCAGCAGCCATGGTGTAACGGAAGGGAATGTTGTGCAATAAGTGGATGTGACATAGATGGCAGTAGGTTTGAGAAATGGGAGTATAACAGGACCTCAGTATCTGTTTTTTTATAAGAGAAGATGGTCTTTGAAAATAGAAAAAAAGAGCAAAGTTCAAACCGAAGACTTTCGAGGGAAACTTGACAGATCGATCAACTTAATCAGTTCAGAGGACCATAGTGAAGCTGGGTTGACCAGGCGGAGTTGTTACTATCAGATGAGCTGTCCTTGAGACCCTCTGTAGTGTACTCGGTCTCTGAGCTCAAGCGCCGGTAGAGAGTCATCGAAGGGGTCAGAAGCGCCAGGGACAGGAAGGGCGTGAAATAGGTGCTGTGCGGCTGATCCCGCAAATGGCTACTACCTCACGCCTGCTTGGCCGTTCCCCGTCTCTTCCTTGACCAACCAACTGGGCACTGCAGGTATAAATAGAGGTTCCACTGGGCGCGGCTTATTAGTCAATTGGAGCTTCGCCTGAGTTGCCTCATGAGGACTGGGCTATGCTACCCTGTGGCACCTACCTACATTCACCAGCTTAACACATACTCAACATGCTGAATCGGTTGCTCTAGCCTACTCAGAACTATCTGCCAGAAGATATGATGAGATGATGGAGCGACGAATGTTGAGAGCAGCTTTGAAGACAGCAACAACGATCGCATAATCAGACTCGTCTTACTCAAGCGATACCGCATGTGTTTGGGACTTCGTCACAAGACATACACCAGCAGGCAGACGTGCTATAATTATTTACGTGCCTTCTTCCAGGCTGACTTCTGTGTCTTGCCTCTGACTGGATGAGCGAGCCCAGGTGAGCGGGTCTTGCGACGAGGTGTGTGGCCCCGAAGGCCTCTCGGCCGGGTAACAAGCAACGTCTTTGAACGCATATGTCATCGAACATCTGAACAGCGTCTTAAACACTCTCGGTGAATGATAATAACATTATTACAGACGGAACTCATGGTACACCGCTGTGGCCGTCGGTATTCGGAACAGAAACAAGTAACGAGGATACGAAGCTGAGCAGCTGTCGGCTGACACCAGTTGTCCGGCTGACTGAGCAAGCCCATATCTTACGTGATATGTATCTAAAGTATAAAATGAGCCTGCTGGAACCCCCCTTGGCACATAGATATTTCTCATGATGGTAGCGTTAGATATATAATAACTGAATATTGAGTAGTTCAACGGTTCGCCGGCCATTTTTCAAGGCGCTTCGTGGCTTTGGAACTTGCGCCCGGATAAGATACATGTTGGATGCGATATGATGGCGGATGATGTGACATGAACGAACCGTGGCAAAGGAGAAATGGAGGGCGATATGCCTGTTGTGGTCAAGAATGCCATTTCGTCATTGGCCCTCAAGCATTCCAGACTGGTCTGCAGCTCCACCTTTGTCTCATTTTAAAGCGGATTGATTGGGTGCACCTCACAGGGTTCTCTTCCGCAAATGGTAAAATGTGGTGGCGGTGTCACTCAGCCTATTCAACACGGCCTCCGTAGAAATAAGCTAAACTTTTTAGAGCTAATTTCTGAGACAAAGTGATAACAAAAAAGGACTAGCTTTATAGTCAACACCAACTTGTGATCGGACACGCCAACAAAAGCCAACGCCTGACGAGGGGGGCCAATCTTGGCATAATGCCTCAGGCCATCACTTTGGCGACGGTATGGATACCCGCGGTTGCCCACCTCGTCGCCCATCGTCCGTCTCCTAGCACTCAAGAATCGAGCCTTCAGCACGCACACTGTCACCACCACCGGCCACGACAAAGCACAACCAGCAACCCCCCACATCAAAATCCGCTCTCGAGCGACCGCATTACTTAAAAACATATGATTTTCACATTAATATTATCAGGATCAATAAAAACAATGGCTGGCTGTAGTGGCATCTAGATCGTTGGACAGCAAAACACCCTGGATCACAAGACCCAAAAGACAAAAAGAACAAAGAGCACCCAGTGCCTGCAAAGAACGCCAAAAGCCTACCCCGGGGGCAGACGCGTTGTATTAATCCATCATAAGCCCGCCCTCCCTACGCAACACCTTGCACATACCGAGACTAGAAGCAGTAAAGAAAAAACCCGCCGTCAGCCCCAGTATCGACACGGAGTACTAAGGCCGCCGACGCCCTTCGACGCGAGTAGCCCGCTTCATCCCTCCCGCCTCTTATAAGAGAATGGACGAGCCCGATGGTGGTTGTTCCTGGCAAGCATGGAAATTTGGAATGAAGAGGGAGGACCTCTACACCAAACTTCAAGATCAGTACAACACAGTCTCCCTGTCTATTCAGGACCCCGACGCTTTCCATCACGATGTCTGCGAGATCTCGAAGACGGCCGTCGATTCGGACGAGTTCCATCGCATGCTCGAACAACGCAAGCAACTTCGACTTGATCAGCTCAACGAGAGCCTGCAGTCAGCTTCCGTCGAGATCATTGCCAATCCCAAACTGATTGGTACCGACCAGTGGCAGCATGCTATTCAACTCTTCCGTACCCGGTCCTTCGATTCGCTCGTCCGGTACTTCTCCTCATACCTTCCCGAGGATCACCAGTGGAGCAGTTTTGCTCAGGATCCTACCACAAAGCCGTTCTTTGATGAGGTAGATGATCCTACCCCTATCATGACCCACGAACCTTTGTCATTTATTGGCGATGGCTCAACGAACTTGATTCCAGCAAGTCATCTTCCTCCTTCTCCTCGCTCTCTTACCATGTGCTCGGATTCATCCAGCGCTTCCACCCCCGCTAGAACGCTCTCGTTCTCCGAGCCAGGGTCGGATGTCATGCTGCTATCAACCACACTTACCGCGGAGTACGATGATGAAACATCCCAATGGGATGATCCAGATACGCCAACGACCCCGATGTCCGAAATTTCAGACATGAATCCGTTGGAACATCACAAACACCATGAATATGGCAAGAATGATAATGCTCACGAACAATCTAACCCATCTGCACCACTACCTCTCAGTTACAGCGAGGACAGTGCGCAAGAATCCGAGACGCCGACACCTCGCGAAATCAACACAGATTCGTATTTGTCGCATGAAATGTCAATGAAATCATCAAAAGTGATGGCATCGCCATCCAAATATACCCCACTAGAGCGCAGATTTCGCGAAGGCAGCCCAGGGTCGTTACGAGCACGACGGAGGAGTCCTGAAATTGGACGCATACAGAAACCTTCCCCTGACTCTATACGTGCAAGACCAAGAAGTTTAAAGTCATAGCTAGCCGTTGGTCAGCCCGACCATGTACATATGTTCAAAAGTTGTAGATATAATGACGTGACGTTCAGTTTAATCCCTCTTATCATTCTGGTGTTTTGGTGTTTGGTGTTTTCCTATGGTGGCTTGATTCCCTTTGACCCACAGCTCTTAACGATTGGATGCTAACATGATTCCACGAGATATTATCATACTATGAGACTCGCGATCGTGTGTATAACGATTCTAAATTCGCCGCAATTCGATGCGTTCGCGATCAATAAAGCTGTATCTACTGATCAGCCTTACGAATGAAGATTTCTACGCGCGTGCTAATGTATAACAGATCGATCCACCGTAGGGAGTACGGTTTGGCTTCTAGGTAATGTAGTGCCCGTGGTGCGCTAAATCCCCACACTCTAGTGCACATTATCCGCCTAAGGTATGTCCACTGTATCACCTATTTCCCATCATGAAGTCATCGATTACCGGATGGTGAAGCTCAAACATGTGAAAATTGAAGTCATGTAAATTATTTAAGATGTCAAGAGGAGATAGATGTATTGATATGAAATCCCTTGTTTTTCGTCTCTTTCAATTGTGTACATACATATTCAATAGACTTTCACAATTATCTACCTATCCATCCAGTATCCATCATCAGCATAATCAAGAACGTTGTGAGCTTCTAAGACCTTTCGCAAAAATGCACGAAACCCTCCGCGAGAAAGCCGCCAAGAAGATGCACGGCCCGGACGCGAACCCCAGCCAGCTCGGCGATCCGATTAGTATGAAAGCCGAGACCAGCGACGCCGTGTCGAAGGAGGAAGAAGATGCTTCATCATCATCACCAAGATCCACCAACTCACAGGGCACCAGACGCGAGACTCTGAGAGAGAAGGCGGCGAGGAAATTGAACGGTTTTGGTGCGAATCCGAGCCAGCTGGGCGATCCTATCAGTCTTAAAAACGAGACGACTTCTGGTGTGCCGGCTGAGAGCGAACGCGGCGCGAAGAGTGAAAAGGTCGTTAAACGGGACTCGAAGTTATGATGTGTGAAAGTTCGCTTCTATGGAAAATAGGCTTGCATTGGTGATAGACAGACGTGTATTTTTCTTGTACTCTAGTTCTTCAACTTGTTCTTCCCTCATATCGGCATACCTATCTGATCTTGTGAATGCCAGTGGTTGCTATCCTTAAGTTGTTTGTAGTATGCCGTGTGATCCGACTATCAATACAACTGTAATGAAGATAATGCGAGGTCGCAACTAATTCTCTCAGTCATCGACCGAAAAAGGGAGCAGGATGCATTTTCTGTAGTGTTTAGAGAACCCCATCGCCCAGTATCGGCTGGGCCATCATACTATGAGAAATTTAAGCTGTTGGCAAAGCTAAAATAGCACGCAGAACACACTTCAGCGTAAGGCCATCGCTTCTCATATGATATTGATATGTGTGTGATAACAATCCCACTCTATTTTTCGGGGTCATCACCGCTAGAGCTCATGCTCTTATTTAGGGGTTTAAGAGCCCATGTGCTTCGAATATGCGACGCAGTATATCTCTAACAACAGGTTCCTTGCGATTGTTGTATTGTTGAACTGTCTCACCCGCCCCGGAGCTCACTTCGGCAGCCCCCCGCTTCGCCTCCGTGTACCGATTGCGATCATCTTCGTGTTCCCGTAGCCAATCACGAAACAGTCTGTGTCGCACCGATTCAGGGCTATCGGAACCAAAGACATGTAGATTGGTGTAAGGCTCCTCGAGATGGAAGAAGCGGTGTTGGTACCACTTTGGCTCCCGAAACAAGAATTGAAACCCGGCGGCCTGGAGATCAGGCACGTAAGACTCTTCATCTACCGGGTTCGCGACCATCAGGTCGACGTCAATGACATCTTTGGCAGCCATGCCGGGAACGCTCGTGGAACCGACGTGCTGAATTAAGACAACGCGATCACCAAGCGCTTGTCGAATACGCCTCTCGACTTCTGCATACATAGCCGGCCATTCTGTTCGGTATTCGACGATTTTGAGGGGCTTCTGTGGTCTCTTAGAAATGACTTCGACGTCCTTCTCGTCGAATTCCAAAATGGTAGTTACGTCAAGTGCAGAAGCCATCGAGAACAAGTATGTAGTAGAGTATCGTGTGTGGTATGATAAAGACCTAATAGGAACACGTTGAATGAGTCTACAAACATTATCTATGTACTTTATGTCAAATCGCGGGATGTGCTTATTCTTGGCGCAACCCGTAGTAGTATCTATTGGTTCAAATATTGTTGACATGAAGTGGGGGCTGACTTGAACGTAGTCATTCAGCTCTTCGGGGTATCGTATTCCGTCCGTATCTCGAAAGTTGTTCTCTAGCTTGGATCATGCACATCAGCTTACTGCACTATAAGCCCTATACTTATACTACAGGACAACAAGGTGTCTGATACGTTGGTTCCTTACAAATTTATTGTCTACTCACACACAGGGACCCCCATCACGAAGACTACTACAGTTTGAAGGGATTCCAAGATACTTGACCTAAAGCTTTCGCATCCACCCTCCCTCGGATTCGAATATTCGCCCAACCGTTTTAGACACAGCAAGCAAGTGCCTATCATGGTAACGTGGCGCAACCAACGAAAGTCCTATTGGCATATCGTTGGCGCCTTTGAAACCTGGTAGATTTACGACTGGTGTGTGTAAAGCCTATAAACGGAGCGAAGTCAACAAACCGGTTCCTCAGGCTCAGGTCTCCCATATAACTTACTGTCCACATCGCGTTGAATACTGGACTTCCAGTGCTTTCAATCCCTACCGGAGCCTCATCTACGGCACTCGGTGTGAGGATTGCTGCATATTTCTTCGCTATTTCGTCGATCTTTGGCCGCAGCGCGGCGAATCCATCGTAAGCTTCCAGCTGCGATGCCCGGGTGATCCCGTTCACATTCTCAACGTGCCCGGCTAGAAGCGGGGAGAGCTTGTCTTTCGCAAGCCTGTATTCCGGCAGGAAAGTCGCTCGACCTTCGCTGTGAAGCATTATGCGGTGCCATTCAGGCGCTTGGTCGAATTCGGATGGTAGTTCGATCTCCTCGACCTCAGCCCCGTGGTTTCTCAGGAGCTGCGCGCCCGTTTCCAAAGCTGATACGGTCCCGGGACCGGCTTCTGGCCACACTACGGTCTTGACTACCGCAAACTTTGCACCCTTCACGTCAAAATGATTCTCTGGAGCTTGGTCATCCTCGAGCCCGAATAGATCGGCCATCAATTCTAGATCCTCGACGCAACGCGCGAAAAAACCCATCGTGTCTAGAGTAAGTGAATAGATCTTCTGCCCCTCACGGCTAATCGCATTCCATGTCGGCTTCAGTGCGTAGATGCCATTGAATGAACCAGGGCGGATCGTTGAACCACCAGTCTGCGATCCCAGTGCGATTGGTGCCTGAAAGTCTCCTACAGCAGCAGCAGATCCAGATGATGAGCCACCTGGTGTTCTCGTTGAATCGTGCGGATTGCGAGTCTTAGGTCCGCCCTGGGTAGAGGCGAATTCAGTCGTTGTCGTTTTCCCTATTTGATCATTAGCACTTGCGTAGGCAATAACTATATCAACGCTATTCGGCATATCTTACCAAGGATTAATGCGCCAGCTTGGCGCAATACTATAATCGACCCCGCATCGAGTTTCGGCGCATCTCTATAATAGATAGGAGAGTTGTGCTGTGTGGGCATGTCTTCATAACATGAGCAAGTGTTCTGATCAGCGCTAATAGAAATTACCTTTAGTGTATATGATATCTTTTACAGCTATCGGGAGGCCGTGTAGTAGACCTCGCTCTTTAAGAGGTATTTGGTCAAGTCTTTTGGCCTCTCTGATGATATATTCCGAATCGAGATGTTCCCATGCTTGTACTGCCGGATCGCGCTCTTGGATCCGTGTAAGAAGGGATTGAGCATACTCTTCTACAGTCAGTGATCCGTCTCTGATATTTGATATTGCCTCGGTGGCTGTTAATCTATGGAGCTCCATGCTGATTGCGATGAGATATGGAAGTAGGTTGAATCCCGTAGTGTCTATAATGATAGAAAGCCAATACTAGTTGGTTCTAGGTTATGAGGATGTCTAGTTGAACATTGATATCGGTCGAGGACATAATCGGACACCTCCACCCGGATGTAACCGGGTGAACGATCACCGAGCCGGCCGCATGGTCATGTAGCAACCCTTGGATTACTACTATGTAGTAGGTGCCATTTCTCCAAAAGTTGTGTGATCTAACAGCCCCAGTATTCACTCCCCGCTACTACCCTAGTGTTGTAGTTAGCCGTTGATTATAAATACATTTAGCCGGTAGGACTCAAGTGTGCTTGATATAACCTTAGGAACTACTATTAAGCCAATGTGATGATCATTAAAACACTAGATGTTATATATAGGTTTGCTTTAGTATTCGTTTAGTCGCTATTATTCACGGTTACTAGGTTTCGGCACGGCATATCAGGACAAAGGTATAATAGGCGAACTAGCAACTGTGGGATCTCCGTGCCGAGGTTAGTCACACTTTAGGGTGGTGTTCTCGAAATCGACGGTGCCGTACTATCTTCTTGTTTGGTCCCATTTGCGCTGCGTTGGATTATCTCTACCCGCTGTATCCGCTACCTCCAGTTCGCCTGGTCCACTTCCTTTACCGCCGTATAAGTAGGTATAAAACTAATCGTCATGGATCGGTACTGTAATCCAGCTTGCTGGTTAAACTAGCCTTCAGAAGTTATACTAGGCAAATGGGAATAGATGCCTTTTTTTTGACCGCCGTAACTCAAACAGAGCACTCCACATAAGCACGGAACCGAAGCGCATACTATAAGCCGTTCATTTTCCGATACTATACTACCTGGCCAAGTCTTCAAGTATATATATGTCGGCATTTTCTAGACACTTAACCTCTATAAACGTGAGCAAAGATGTCAACCTTGTTTAAGCCTGTTCGTGTTGGCTCCGTGGCCCTCGGCCATCGAGTGGCAATGGCGCCATTGACGCGATACCGCTGCGACGATGACCGGGTTCCTCTTCCTATGGTCAAAGGTAAGGTCGACAAGACTCAACCCCCAAGCTTATTCGGGCACTAATCAAGCGAGATAGAGTATTACGAGCAGAGAGCAATAGTGCCTGGGACTCTGCTGATCTCGGAGGCCACTATTATCTCAAAATCAGCAGTCTCCCGAAACAACGTCCCTGGTCTCTTCACCGAGGCGCAAATAGCAAGGTGGAAAGAAGTCACAGACGCCGTGCACAAGAAGGGTTCTTTCATTTATTGCCAATTCTGGCACCTGGGCCGAGCTGGCTGGCCGGAAGTCCTCAAAACGGTGGGTAGCAATTTAAAATCCTCCAGCGCCGTGCGTATGGACGAGACAAGAGCTTTGCCAGAAGAAATGTCGGAGAAAGAAATATGGGAGACTATAGACGACTACGCGCAGGCCGCTAAGAACGCCATGGCTGCGGGCTTTGACGGCGTCGAGCTGCACGGAGCCAACGGCTACCTGATCGATCAGTTTACACAAGACAACTGCAACAAGCGAACCGATGCCTGGGGCGGCAGCATCGAAAACCGCGCAAGATTCGCTCTAGAGGTTACCAAGGCCGTTGTCAACGCTATTGGAGCCAACAAGACTGCTATACGGCTAAGTCCCTTTAGCGACTTTCAAAGCATGGGCATGAAAGATCCGTATCCTCAGTTCGAGTACCTCGTCAAGCAGTTGAAGCCCTTGGATCTGGCGTATCTGCATCTCGTCGAGCCGCGCATTTCGGGAAATGCCGACAGTAATAGTGGCACAGGCCACAGTTTAGAATTCTTGATTAAGCTGTGGAATAACCAGAGTCCAATTGTTCTCGCAGGGGGTTTTCTGCCGGAGTTGGCCTTCCAGGCCGTCGATGAGACCTGGAAGGACTACGATATTGTGATCGCGTTTGGAAGATACTTTATTTCGAACCCCGATTTGGTCTTCAGGTTGAAAAGGGGTATCGCATTCAGAAAGTATGACCGGTCGACCTTCTATACCCCTCAAAAGGCAGAGGGATACATTGACTTTCCGGTCAGCGATCAATACCTGGCTATTAAGAGCAAAGCGTGAAGTGACGTAAAACAGGCTGATTAAGGCAGACATTGATAGATGTAACGAATTAATAGGGTCCGGCGTGGAATGATAGACTAGATTATGAAGTCAGAGCTTAGATCCAGAAATGATACAGAGATCTCAAAATTAGCCAACGGTTCTATTGGCCATCGGCCTTATGCGGAACTTCTATGACATTACGTTAGCGTTCTTTAGTGTATAGTAGAGCGCTTCTCTCATAGAACTAAGTTATCATTTGTCAGTCACTTGATTTTCTGTGAGCTAGATGTATTGTACCACCTCTGGCGCAAAGTCGAGGTTAGTGTGGCATAATCACCACTGTATCGATGGGCTCATTTTTTATGGCTGTCTATCTTCTGTATAATTCGGATGATATACTCGTTGCCCGAGTCCTGCTTCAAGTCGCGTAGAGTCACAGTCAATTTAGCATAGATGTTTTAGAAAATTCGTAGGTGCCCATTTAAGAGTTTTTCCATTTAAAAATTTAGGAAAAGAGCTTACCTCCATGACGTTACTGATGCAGGTACAACCTGCAATGCGGCCCATGAACTCGAGGTCAGAGCAACCAAAACGTGTTATGGTACTTGACTTAAGTCGCCGCTAGGCAGTTGAACTTTCTTACAGAATCGCGAAAGCCATTTGATACGGACTATTATCGAACTTGCGTACGCTGGGTTGCGACCGCACGAAATCACATCCAGATCAAAGTCATCCACTAACCAGCTCTCTCCGTTTGCTATCAAAACCGTCAGTAATAGTTCTGTGCTGGGTTAGTTACTTACCCGGGTACTTATCTCCAGTTCTTCTTAACCCACGTGTTGTATTCTGGTTCACGTTTGCTACCATCATGGTCACACCAGCAACATAGCTTGTTCCACGCAGCCAGCAGATATATGTTTACTGCCCAGTCATTCATCAGTAAATTAGGCTACATCCGAATACGTTTTTTTTTTCTATACAATCACAACCATATAGACAGTTACAGTGACGAATATGGACTCGATGACTGGAATGGACGGAATGGGTGAGGTGCAACCACCTAACCACGCTTGCAAGATACCCGTAGGATTCCATTACTTCATCGTTTCGAGCCGGAATAATAACACAAGATTCTTCTTCTTCGCAGATGCTGTGGAACTGGAACACAATCGACACATGCTTCATTTCGCAATTTTCGCAGATACATTCCCGAGGAGCATTCGCCGGTCTCTGCATTGGCGTTATTCTGCTAGTTGTACTCCTTGAGTTCTTCCGCAACGCAACCAGGCGGTATGATCGATATCTCGTCGATCAACACCAGAAGACCACCATCGCCACTGAGAACCTGACTCCGCCAAACGCACCAGGGTCAATCAACGCGAAAGGACACCAGGTAACCCAGATGACTGTCTCAACAGTGTCATTCCGGCCATGCGCCTTCGAACAGGCTATTCGCGCTCTCCTACACACACTGCATTTTGCGATAGCCTATTGTGTCATGCTGCTGGCCATGTACTTGAACGGGTATATAATCATATGCATCATCGTTGGAGCGTTTATCGGTTCTTTCATATGGGGTCGACTGGAAGCCTAGTAAGTGGTAAGCCGTGAAAGCCTCCTTTATAGAGTTGCTGACATAGTATATCTATGAAGCAGCGCTACAGCCATTTCGAGTAATGCTCGAGAAGCTGCAGGTTCCTATGTGTGATAATTGGGGATTTGAATGATAGATCTTCAATCTACAGTTCGAGAGAGAGAAAATACAAGTCGGAGGATAGAGATGAAAGGAAACTTCCTCAATTGCGACTCATGACCGATGATACGTCTAGCTTCCTATAGGTTCCGAGTGTATTTCGTCAGTCCTCTTCTCTTTTCCCCAGAACGCACTTGATTGATACCGTCACTGGTCCATGCACACACAAGACGTCTATAAATACATAAAAAATTATTAAACTTCGCTAGCCGCTCGGTTCGCCGGTCATTATAATCATTGATTTGGACGTGGCGGCTGTATATCACCTCATCTATTGCTCTCACTCCCTTGGCACTCAGACAATAGTATGCCTGAAGTGAGTGTCAAACACGCACATGGTTTATCACTTCTGCCGTATCAGCTAGAGTTTAGACCCTACAGTGGACAAGGCTTCTATTCTGAAATACAAACTAAGCCTGCGTTTCGACTGCTATTGGGGGATAGGCCTAAGCTCGATTGCGAGAGTCAGGATAACTTTGGAATCCGTAATTGACACTCTACTCTTATGGCAAATTAGGTTTTCCCATTGTATCTCTTTAGCCACTCCAAAGGTATTTATATTTTCCATCTCAGCTTAATTTGATATTTTGTTCTTGTAATTTCCGACTCCATTTTTCTATAACGTGATAGATGCTTTTGAACTAAGAGTCCAACTTTTTTCTCTTCTCTTTTTTTTTTTTTTTTTGTTCAAAAAAAAGAAAGAAAAAAGGAAGACGTCAAATGCCGTACCAATAGATAGAAGGCGTTGGCGCATAAGTTCTTCATATACCACGCACGATGACTAAGACTTACCCCGAGAGAAGAGATGATCTGAGACTAAGATTTCCGAGAATGCCTAGGTGTCCTGGGGCTAAAAATGCAGTGAAAACGATGTTTGCCTTAGGCACGTCACTGCTCATTAGTGCATTTCATATGCATTGTCACGTAGGTCAAAGCCGCACTAAAAGTGATGAAGGAAAAGGCGGGAGAGATGTAAGGAAATGTGAAGATTTTCATTTCTATTTGGCTTACCGTGACACTAATACAAACTCATTGCTCTACTCTTTATCATCATCAGCGGGCTCTTCTATCTATATCTTAATAATAAGTTGATTTCTCTATTCGGGGCCCAAGGAGCTTAACTAATCTTCCGCTCAAGGTCCGGATATTTGAACCTTCCGCGAGAAAGAAATAAATCATTCGCAGAGAGAACACGTTATTCCTTCATACAAGCTACGCAAGAGTCTTTATGTGGTTTAAGTGAATTCTCAAGGTTTCACGGTGTTATCTCATAATGAGAACGACGCTAAGCAATATGACTTTTATGATTTTCAGTAACTTAGCCATCCGTTCTAGTTGTCGGATGCCTAACTCCTTGCGCATGTCAGATCTACGCGTGATATGAAATACGACGGTGCTAAGATAGTTATAGGTGCAGTCCCACCGTCCATCGAAATGATGACAAATCGCCCCTCTTAGACTGCCTGTAAATAATGTACCTTGTGTTCAATGGGGCTGCCCGACAACAACATCGAATTAATCAGGAGATGCGCATTTCTGATATAGCACATACGGTAGTACATCGCCAAGACGTAAACCGGGGCACCAGGAACATTAAAAAAGCCCATCGTCGCCGCGCGGGGTCTAGATGAGTAATGAGCGGACTTAAGCTCCGGAGCTCGCAGGGCACGTCTGATATCCTCAATAGCCTTTGTTCTCTAGGATTTATATAGCACACTACTGACATGCAACAATAGGCTGTTGGACATGTAGGCTACGACGGAAGAAATGCGACGAGGCCCGCCCCGCCTGCGGTACCTGCAATGTCCTGGAGATCAATTGTCACTACAGCGACACCAAGCC
Source organism: Xylaria sp. 218_066 (assembly GCA_019843955.1). NCBI lineage: Eukaryota > Fungi > Ascomycota > Sordariomycetes > Xylariales > Xylariaceae > Xylaria > Xylaria sp. 218_066. The sequence continues at coordinate 102,303 of JADKYC010000034.1, read as the reverse complement.
CGAGTGGATGGACGGCGGTGTGCGCGAGAAGCAGATGGCCGATGAGCTCAAGGTCATGGTGAAGCAGAAGGCGAACGAGAGGCGAGAGCGAAAATGGGGCCAGCTGCCTACCATGACAGACTTCTCGCCCAGCGCGCAGACGCAACAAGAAGAAGTACCCGAACCATCGGATCATCTGATGCGTGATGCTGGCGGCCCAACGCCTAGCGAGGAGGAATCTAGAGATGAGAACCCCCCCAGCACGGTCACGAGCGAGACGTCGCCATCACAGGCGGAAGCTAGCTGTACATCGTCGCCACCGTCGTCGCAGCACTCGTTGTTAGATGCCCCGATCCATCCCGCCGTGGACGCTTTTCCCGAGAACAGATCAGAGGTCGAAGTCAGCTTCACAATGATATACCTAGATTACGTCGTGCCGTTTCTATTCCCCTTCTACCGCCCGTGCTTGCTGGAGTCAAGCCGCGGATGGATGCTGGTGCTGCTGATGAAGAACCGGGCCCTCTTCCACACGGCCTTGTCGCTCGCCAACTTGCTGTACGCTGTCCTGCTCGATAGCCTGGACGGGACGCACGGGGAATGTAAGAGGGCGAACTGGGCGGAGCTGCAAGCGCATCAGGAGATCGCCATCCAGGCGTTGCAGGAGGACATCAAGGCGCTCAACGAACGCGGCGTCGCTAATGCGTTCCGGGAATGCGTCAGCTGCATGCAGAGCGTCGTCCAGCTCCTCGAGTTTGAGGTCGCCACGGCCATTACGACAAACTGGCAGCTTCATCATGACGCGGCCGTTATATTATTCGAGCAGGTTAGTCGCTGGCGTTATTCACGACCCATTTTAGCATGCCTCTAACACGAACTGCCTGAATATATTCCTTCAACCTCAGATAATCCTAAGCATAAATAGAGATTTCTGACTCTAGAATAGGTAATGACACACCACGTAACAACAGCCGACGGCAGCGCCACGATAGCGACGACAACCCCGTGGTCGTCGCTCTTAGCGCGCATCGGGTTCCCCTTCCGCAGGATTCCACTCGGAACAGGCAAGGCGATCCTGACATCCGATCAATCCGCCTTCCAATTCTACACGGCGTATCTGCTCTGGATCGACATCATCGCCGCGACAGCAACCGGAGATCCGCCACGGCTGCAGAAATACCACGCCGAGCTGCTCGAGGGCGACCAGCCCAAGATCCGCCTCTGCGACTACGTGGGCTGCCGGAGCTGGGCGATGCTCGAGATCGCCGAAGTCGCCGCGCTCGCGGCGTGGAAGCGCGAGCAGCACTCCCAGGGGACCCTCTCGACGATCCACCTCGTGCGGAAGATCTGTCCCATCCGAGCGCGTCTGCAGCAGAAGATGGACACGCTCCTCGCGTTCCCCTCCTCCTCGGCCGGAGTAGACCGCGCGAGCAACATCTACGATCCCTCCGCGCACCACCCCGTGACGCCGTACGCGGGCTTCCACGAGATGGTCGCCGAGTCCGAGGCCCAGCAGAGCCCGGCCGTGGACCTGCACACGCGGATCTGGGCGCAGGCCACCGTCACCTACATACACGTCATCGCCTCGGGCCTGCAGCCCACGCTCCCGGACATCCAGGAGAGCGTGCAGGCGACGATCCAGCTCTTCGGCGCGCTGCCCTCGCCCCTGGCCGTGCGCACCTTGATATGGCCCTTCGTCGTGACGGGCTGTCTGGCCCTGCCGGAACAGCAGTCCTTCTTCGTCGAGCTTGTTAACAAGATGGGCGCCATGCAAGTCTTTGGCGCGGTCAAGGAGGCGTTGAACATCATGCAAACTGTCTGGCAGCATACAGGTAGCGCCTGTACGGACCCGCAGATGTGGGATATAGCGACGTGTTTTAGCATTTTAGGACATTGTTCTTTGCTGGTTTGAGTTGTGGTTATTGGGGTCTAGATGGTCTTCCTAGCCACTTGACCTGTGCTGAGGTGATGCATTTGGACCTATCAACCCTGGCTACATCTATACCCCTTTTCCCCTGCTAACAACAAGAGACCGTTGAGGCCCAAATACAATCTATCGGTGCAGGATCTCGACTAAATATTATCGATAGGGGAAGCTGGCATTTTAAAAACCAATATGAACTTACATGCTAGAAGCCTGATTCTAGTGCCATATGCGATGGAAATGGACGCCCAAGTTGCAACAATAGTTTTGTGCAGGGTGAATTTTAATTAACTGATTAAACGATGCCAATACACGGCTTCGATGGACAAGTCTGAAAATGCCCGATTGTACACTTTTGCAACCCACATGAAAACATGTTGATATTCATAGATTCATTAACATGAATGCCGACCACTAGCTCTTACCGATTACCTGTAAACGCCCTGTTCCAGTCCATAATGCCCAACATGCTTATCGGCCGACTCGGATGACGCCGGCAGCTATCAACTTACGAATGTTGCTTGCTACACCAGGATTACGCATATGCTCTTGGAGCGCGGCAGGATCGGATTGAGCCTGCTGAAGGATAGACTGCATAACAGGATCCTGCATGATGCTCATGATCTAGACGGAATATGTCAGTACATACTTATAATGGGAATAGGCTATCATCACAGCTCGTCTGGATTGTCGCTGCTCACCTCAGGGTCCTTCATCAAGCGCTCTCGCGTCTGCTCCTCGGTCTCGTTCTCCCGTGCCGCATACATGGCTTGTAGCGCCTTCTGCTGTTGCTGGTCGATCTCGCGCGCGTTGGCGTTGTTATGGTGGGTGTTGTCTACTTCGGTAGCCTCGTTGCATGCATCAATGCATTCAGAGTACTTGCGCATGCCAAAGTAGATCTGTGCTTTACGAATGTAGGCACGGATAAATTTGGGGTCCTTCTTAATTGCAGCATTGCAGTCTTCGAGCGCACTGGGAAACTCGAAGAGCTTGACGAAAGCCGCCGCACGATTGCTGTAACCACGAGGGTCCTCCGGGGAACGCTTGATCATCTCGGAGTACGCGGCAACAGCACCGGGGAAGTCTTGATCCTTGAATTTCTTGTTACCTTCTTCACGTGCCTCCTCGGCCTTGGCTGGATCGATATATGCCTGCTTAGAGGCCTCAATCTTCTTGCGTTCAGCAGCACGAAGCTTGTTTACCGTGTCGGGAGTTCGATGTTCTGTCAGCGACTTCTGGTAGTTCTCAACGGCTAACGGCAAGTCGCCCATCTTCTCATAAGCAGATCCGATGCGAGCGTAGGACTTGGCGATCATCTTGAAGTCGGCATAGATCAAACGGCCTTCCTCAATAGCTTTAGTGCACGCATCGATACATGCCTGATAGTCTCCCTTCTCGAAGTGGGCCGCGCCAAGGTTGTTCAGGTAAGTGATGTCTTTGTGTAGTTCCCAGGCCTTGTTGTAATGTGCGATGGCCTCGTCAAAGTTTCGCTTCTTGTAGTTCTCTGTGCCCAATGCCTTCTCCTTATCAGCCTCCTCCTTTGCCTTCTTCTTCTCTAGGGCTTCCTCATCTAGCTCGGGCTCGGGCTCCGGCTCAGGAGCCTTGGCCGGTGCAGGCTTGGAGGTGGGCTGCGGCTTCAAATCCGGCATCTCGACATCTTCCTCTGCTTCCTTAGCGCCCGAGGATGATGCACCAGGCATATCATCAGGCATTCGCATGTCCATATCTACACCCATAGCAACACCTAGGACCTGAATCATTCTGGGGTCGCTAAATAAGTCTTGGGTATTCTGGGGATTCTTCTGCAGTGCCTGAACTTTGGCAATAAAGGAGGGGTCAGAAAAATAGCCGCTTGTCTTTGGGTTGTTCATGAGCTTCTGGAGCAGGTTAGGGTCGCTGAACATGTTGCCTAGCCCTCCCATTGGGTCGCCGCCACCGAAGCCGCCAGCACCTACCCATGTCATGTCAGTATGACCTCTCATAACATGTTTGGGATGTCTACATACCAGCTCCTTCCTGTTCGATAGCTCTCTTGACAGATGACAAGGAGTTTTTCAGGCCAGCATTGTTAGGATCGAGCTTCAGACCCTCCTCATAGGCGTCGACAGCACCCACCAAGTCACCAGAGCCGTGAAGGGCAGCACCCTTGCGTCCCCAGCCTCGCGGCCAGTCGGGCTTTACTTGTGTTGTCTTCTCAGCATCCGCCAAGGCTTGAGTCCAATCCTTTTTAGAGGCGTAGGCTGCAGAGCGATTGCTGTAGAGGACGTGGTTTTCGGGGGTCAGCTCAATGGCCTTGGTGAAAGCATCTCTGATAGAGTGTTAGCCGGTGCAATGCACAAGAGGAATCGGAAGCCACAAGATTTCTGGATGGAGTAGGGCGATATAGAGGAGAGACTCACATGGCTTCGTCGAAGTTCTTTGCGGCCATGGCATTGTTGCCCAAGGTCTTGAGCTCGTCTGCGGACGCCATAGCGTTGGTGGGGTGAGTGAACAGACGATTTGGATATGGAGTTGATGGATGAAGTGGTTATACGAAGCACAAACTCGCTAATGTTGACAGCAAGAACGAGCGGCAGTTGTGATTTGGAGAAGAGGACGGATATTTTGTTTGGTAGACAAACAAGGCGAGGGTTGCCAGGCAGAAGAAATACACCATAGAATGGCAGGGCTGAGAACGAGGTTTCGAGAGCTTTCTATGCGGGCAGGTAGAGACACCCGGCCTAGGTCGGCGTTGGTGGGGTTGTGTAGCGCTATACAAAACTGCTTCCGGCGGCAGTCTACCTAGGTAGCGCTAACTATAGATGTCGTATAGTGGAGAAACAGCTGCCGCTCAGGCAATGGCCCGCACTGCTTTGATGAGGCTAAAAATACTGTGTGATTCGCACAGTATTAGTATGCACCGAGTTCTGCACCGAGGTGCGATAAGAGCTCCTAGTCTTCGATAAGGAAATATTTCTACCAGGGGTGCTTCTCCTTCCGGTTCGCATCGCGGGGCAGAGAGCAATTATACACACATGCACTTCAAGTCAAGTGAAAGTCATGGTCTGTCCTCCGCCCATACCGAAGTCTGCGCTATTGATAGATACTTTCTGAGATGGGAGTTTAGCCTTGATGCTAGTTGCGCAATTAGGCTTATTGGCCAAAACTTATGCACTCCCAGTATTTGATCTGGCGCTTTACCATCTCTTTTCGCAAGTACGGCGTCAACACCCTGTGACTCACTCACAGCCTCGTCACGAAACGACACGAGACGTAGGCCAATATGGATGAACAAACAGCATTGCTGAAAAAGGAGCTATATGCAGCCTGTGAGGAGGCTTGCAGCAGTGACCCAGAACGGCTGTTCACCCAGGAAGATCTCACAGCTCTCGATGTCATCCCACCTAAAGACATTAAGAAGTTGTTGCAACTTATTCAGATACTGACGAATGAACGCTTATTTGCCCCGGTTCATCTTCACAGCGGTTTAGCATGGCGACTGCGCCCGGAGGCCGAGGCAGCCAAGTAGGTTCCCATCTTCATGTGTTATATAGGCATTTCAATCGTCGAGCTGCACTGACCAAGCCACCCCCCCTCATAGATACAAGCAACTTAGCAGCCATGATCAAGTGCTAGTTTATGAGATTATCGATGCTGCCGGCGCCGAGGGCGCCTGGCAGCAAGATATCAAGCGGCGACTGAATGTCCAGGACAATGCCCTAAGGAAAGCGCTCAAGGAGCTTGAAGCCAAACGACTCGTCGCCCAGTTCACGACTGTCGAGAACATCTCCAAGAAGATGTGGATCAAGGCCAATATCAAACCATCATCTCGAGCCACCGGAGGTCCGTGGTACACAGACCAGTTTCTCGACGAAGCGTTCATCGAAGCGTTGCAAAGTGTTGTGATGAGTTTTATCAAGAACCGGGGTAGTTACCTGAGCAAGGGCGAGCGGGGCGCCAGAAGCGTGAGTCCCGTCCTGCCGAAAAAGGGCGTCATCAACGGTGCTGCATCCGAAGCAGCGATCAAGAGTAAGAAGCGCACGGCGGATGCCATCTCGAAGGACGACACTACAGTAGTAACACTGCCCGCGAGACCCCGGAAGACTATACGTCTGCCTTTACCGGCCGGGTACATGGAGTATCCCACTACCGAGGAGATCACGGCCGGCATCCAGGCAGCAGAAGTTGCCAAGGGCCAACCCCTCAAGCAGGAGCACGTGCAGGAGCTTATCGATGTCCTTGTGTGGGACAACCGCGTCGAAGAAATCCGCATGGGTGATAGAGTCGGCTACCGCGCAGTCCGCATCGCAAAGCAGAACCCTTCCCTATACTCAAAGCCAGGAGATGAGGACTTTTGGGAGCCACGGAGTAACGGACTTACGACAGTGCCGTGTGGCAAATGTCCCGTTTTTGATCTCTGTGAAGAGGGTGGCCCGGTTTGGGCCGGAGGTTGTGAATACTTTGATCAGTGGTTGGCGTAACTTCGTGTAAGCACAAAATTTTAACATCGGAATAGCAGGGAGCGTTGGGCGGATCCGACAACTTGTATTATGCATGGCCATGGCGTTAAGTAGGACCGGGACCTTTACAGGAAACAGCACGGCTCAGGCGTTGGGAGACACGATGACTGTCAAGCGCAGAAGTCACAATAACCTCATCTATTAAAACACACGCTGCCTGTCAGCTTCTTGCCAGATTTATTATTATTATTCAGAACATCAGTCAAAAGATTCAGGCTTAACTTTACAATATCGAATGTAGAGTATGGCAGGCTTGGTTATTTCACTTGCGAAGCTATACAGGACGGCAATCATTGGAACATAATGTCATTCGCAGCTATTCAGCTATTGTCTCCTACGTAACCTCCCATCATTTTGTGTGGCATGAGCTCATCCACTACATTAGAAGAGTAAAATATTGCGACAAGAAGCGCTAACTTGAGATGTTACAGGCGGTCAGGATATGACTGCTTGCGTTGTCCCTTTATAGGACACCGCTGTCGACGATGGTGGGGCGCTTGCCGTACTTGACAGCACCGCTCTGGGAGCCAGTAGCCTCGATAGCCTTGACGATCTCCATGCCGTTACCGGCAACCTCGCCGAAGACGACGTGACGGCTGTCCAACCAGGGAGTCTTAACAGTGGTAATGAAGAATTGTGATCCGTTGCTGCACGCTCAAAGTTAATTACTTTGTTCGCTTACAAGTCTTGAAATCCATTTTTACACCCAGTTTTGTTCGAAGATGGCATGTAAATTTGGGTTGACTTACGTGTTGGGGCCAGCGTTGGCCATGGACAAAATACCCGGGGTAGTGTGCTTGAGTTGGAAGTTCTCGTCGGCGAACTTCTCACCGTAGATAGACTTGCCACCAGTACCCTATACAATGGTTAACCAACATAGGACTCGCAGCCGTCCGTAGTCAAGGTGTTCCTACGTTACCGCGGGTGAAGTCACCACCCTGGAGCATGAAGTCGGGGATGATGCGGTGGAAGGAGGAGCCCTTGTAGCCGAAACCCTTCTCACCGGTGCAGAGAGCGCGGAAGTTCTCGGCGGTCTTAGGAACAACCTTGTCGTATAGTATGAACTCAAGACGGCCCGACTGGTCTATGTTTCGAAAGTCTTGTAAGCTTTGCGGCACTTGAGAGGTCTAGGAGCAGGTGCAAGGCAAGTAGAGGAGCTCATGGATAGTGAGATACTGCACCCAAATAGGCCGAGTAAGAGTGCAGGTGGCGAAAAGTGCACACGAGATATCATGATGATGAATTTCGAAGTTAAGAGATAACAAAAAGAACTTACCCTTAACAGTAGCAGTAGGACGACCGTTCTCCATGACAGGGCCCTGCCAGGTGAGGTCGAAGTAGACCCTGGTGGTTCCGTGCTGGCTCATGGTTGCGGTGGATGCAGAAAAGAAGCGAGCAGAGAATTGATTTGCGAAGGCGGGTGTAGAAACGGTTGCTGGCTTGTTGACGAACTGAGGCCGGAAAGTTGATGTTTTAGTAGAAGAGAGGGGGGAAGAAACACCGCCGCGGGGCAGAACTTTGAAGAAAAGGGATCTGCTCATCTGGAAGGAGGGGTTAGCTACTCTAGCTTTTCTCAGCCAATGATATCATAGAACAATGCTATGCTGGGTCTTAGGGAGGCTTTAGGAGGGCGGAGGAGCCTGGTATAGGAGGGGTGCGTGGATAAGAGAGGGTACCGAGGGGACGATAGTAAATCGTGGGTAAAACGAGGTACACATGGAGAGACGATTGCCGGCAAATACTTTGTGTGGGGGCAACCGGGCGCAAGCAAGCAAGTAAGGAGAACCACAAGCAGGCCCAATGAAGGTAACAGGCAAGATGCAGACAGCTTGCTTGAAGCACGCTTTCCAACAAAGGTACCTAGGTAAGCTGCTTATGCCGGTGGCTGACGACATGCTTGCTTGCAGGAACATGCAGCAACAACAATAGGAATAGAACCAGCTGATCAATGACCTTGTTGCCTCTCGACACTCCGCCATTTCATTCGTGTACACGTTCCTTGTCGTTCACCCCTTGAGTCCTGCCAACTCACTGGGGCTGTGTGGTGTAAAGGGCTGGAATAGCAACGCGTAATCGAGCTAGACAATCGAGAACTCATCGTTATTCTGTCCTCCCTTATAACATGCTGATAGTACTGATTTTGCTTCATGTTCCACTCAGACATGCTTTTCGATGCCACTTCCCTGGAGAAGCTGAGCTCACTGAGCTATGTTCATGGACAAGGACTACTACTCCAAACAAAGCCCAAGGTCCGCACGGTCAACCAGTGCTAGACGAGAGCCATCGGACAAGCTGCAACACATTCCTCTTTGAAGAGATAAATGTGTTGAGATATGCAAATCGATAATAGAAAAGAAAAGGCTCATTCGAGCCTCTTCGGTGAGGTGTTCAGATATCATAGTCACTTGATATTCTCTCTGAACAATATACACACAGCCATCGGCATGAGAAAGCTTTGTACATGACAAAGTCTAGCCGAAGCCAGATAGTTTAACAACTGTGCCGTACAGCCAGTAAAGATCAATTGCTAACAATTGAGTTGGCAACTTGCCTCAAGCAATTGATTTGGCTTATGAACCATAACTCAAGTGGCAGATTGGGGTAACAAAAGGAGTTGCACATACCTTGAAAACACAAATATTAGGGATATAGTACAGATAAACAATACGATTTTGATTCAATCAGCGTTGTAATGTACAATGTAGAGGTCTTTCTGGTTCACAATGGGATACGATCTGTCCAGTTGGACGAACGGAAATTTTTCTGATGCGGTGACTATTAAGAAGACATGTGCTGGCATCGGGAGCAGCCCTGGAGACCCACAGCCTCTCCGCTAGATGCATAAGCTAATATTACTAGGTACTTATATAATGACGATGTACCTAAGCAGTAATGCGGAGGGAAACGGTCTTCAAAACGGTTAAGATTTAACCATCGAACAGAGATATGGAGTACTCCGTAGCCACCTCAATGCTCTCACGGGGGTCTTTCGCGCGAACAAGCCCATAAAATTGATCAATACAAGGGCTAGGAGTTGCAACGGCCGGTGCTTGACCTCGAAGGTCTTGGTAGAGCTGTCATTGTGGCATAAATTATGGTTTTGCAAGCATGCAGTGAGGAAGCAAAATGCGTGTAATCAACGCGTTTAAAACAACACCAACATTGCTAACACTGCCACTACAACCACTACCTAGCCTTGTAGTACGGAGCCAGAATCAGCCCATCAAAGCCAATCGTATACATTATACACTAGCAACAATTCCAAGGATGGCCGATCCCTTCGTCGACGTCGAAGCCTCGCCGAAAGACGATCATGGTGTGTGCATATCCCTCGCTGCGGCTTGATAAGATACCTATTTACTCAACACCGATAGTCCCGCTCCGGTCTCCCCCATACCTCTAGCAGCCCCTTTTTGTTTATCAATGGTCCTTGGGTTTAGCATTCTGTTAGAGCCCTACTCTCGATATCTTCGACGTCTGCGGACTCGGTTAGAAGCGAGAAACTATTGGCGACATAGACTGTTATGTACCTGGTGGATGGTACATCAATTGGTACATGAACACCCTCCTCTTTACAACATACATGTGCTTTTCAGGAAACATTCGCGACTATACCGATTCAGATCCATCATCCGTGATGTCCTTATAGACTCCTGCAGGCTGACTACACAATTTCGCGTCGGACCGAGACTCTCGTCTCCTTTAGTGTTCTAACTCTAGGGAGGCGTCAAAGATAAACGACGTAAATAAAATCGCGAAGACCGAGCCGGGATCGTAGTACCACTATTGATCCTTGGTTGACTTCACTACCAAAAGGAAAACATTTCATGGGCTGGGGTATAGCGGTGTCGGTACTGGCTTCGAGGGTGCTGGTTGCTTAACAACATACATCAAGTAGGTCTCCTCGTACGGCTGGGTTGCCTATGATTAATTGTCTGCTGTTATGTTCGACTTCAAACCGTTTTAGAATACGGTCACTTCCAAGTTATTCAATTCAGTGCATTTACGGTCTCTCCAGGCTAAAAGCGGCATGGCTCATATCTAGGAGATGCAGATACCAGCTGTAGCCACGTGACTGCACGTCAGCACTGACCCCGTGCCAAGTCCTCCATCGGCGAGGCGGACAGTGCATCTCTCCAAGTCTACATTGTAATATACGTATCTCGTTTCTGGTCGTCGCCCAACGTCACTATACTATACATCCGTTTCCTACCAACACCAGAGCAGAGCGCCCTGCCACAATGGACTTTAATAGTTTAAAGGACCAAGTGTCCAATTTGACCTTGTACGACCTCAAAGCAGGTGTTCGCAAAGTCCAAAATGGTAAGCAAGGCTCAGGCCTTCGATTGCCCCCGTCCCCGGCGCGTCCGCATGGTTACTGATGCGCTCGGACGCACAGCCGTTATGAACTTCACTGAGATGGAGGCAAAGGTTGGTTCATTTCATGTGTACCTCTTTCTGGTTTTGCACGACTCAGCGCGCTAACTCGGTGGTCAATCTTCAGGTCCGCGAGGCGACAAACAACGAACCTTGGGGGGCATCCTCAACCTTGATGCAAGAAATTGCCAATGGCACATTTAACTAGTATGCTTGTCATGGCTTTTTGGCAGCACAATTGCTTATACATCCCAGCCAAACCCTTAATGAGATCATGCCCATGATCTACCGCCGCTTCACAGAGAAGACCGCCGAAGAATGGCGGCAGATTTACAAATCCCTGCAGTTGCTGGAATTTCTGATTAAGCACGGCTCCGAACGAGTGATAGACGATGCGAGGGGTCACATAACACTTCTCAAAATGCTTCGGCAGTTCCATTATATCGACCCAAATGGCAAAGACCAAGGCATCAACGTCAGGAACCGCGCAAAAGAATTGGCAGACTTGCTTGGTGATGTCGAGCGCATCAGATCCGAGAGAAAGAAGGCAAGAACGAACAAGGCTAAATACACCGGGGTAGAAGGGGGCACGATGGGCGGGTTTTCTGGCAGCAGCGGTCGATACGGCGGATTTGGCAGCGAATCTGCGGGCTATGGAGGCTCTTCGGCAGGTTATGGTGGTTATTCTGGGGGTGTCTACGGAGATGGTGGCGGTTTTGGAGGGCAGTCTGACGAGTGGAGAGATTCTGGCAACCGTGCAGATAAGTTTGAGGAGTATGACGAGTTCGACGATACGTCAAGCTCATCTCGTCCCAAGCAGCCCGAACGGCCCGATAGGGCCGAGAGAGTAGGGGTGAAGAAGACAACTCCAACCCAGCAACCTAAGAAGAAAGAGCCCGAGGTTGATCTCTTCTCTTTTGACGACTCCGAGTCAGCCCCTGCAGCTTCATCAACGGGCACTACACTGGCTCCCTCCACTGGCTCCGGTTTGGCAGATTTGTCCAGCCCAGCAGGCGATGACGATGATTTTGATGACTTCCAGTCTGCCACGCCTGCAGCACCAACATCCGCACCATCCGGCAATTTTGCCATTCAACCACCATTGATGACATCAACAGCCCAATCGACAGCCCAGTTTGCTGCTCCAAAGCCCGTGTCCGGACCCCAGCAAGCAAGCTTGACAGGGATAATGTCATCGTTATCACCTCCCACGAGCACTACTGCCACACCCGTGGCTAACTACTCTTCGTTCAATCCACCTGCGCCTGTTGGTGTATCCAGTCCTCCAAAGCCAACTGGATATCAAGCAGCAGCCCCGAACTATTTTCAATCAGTTCAAGTACCTCAATCAACCGGACCGAAAATGGGATCACTATCTTCAGCTGGTTCAACACCATCAGGAATGTCAGCACACAATAAACCTGCTGCTCCCGCAGTAGCTAAACCCAGTTCCGGCGCCGATCCCTTTGCCAACCTGTGGGGACAGGCCGGCTCCGGCGTCAAGAAGACTACCACACCCACCGCCGGGCCCAAATTGGGCCAGCTCGCCAAAGAAAAGACCAGTGCGTCACTCTGGGGAGCCCCAGCGGCAAGCACATCAAAGCCCACTGGCAGCACAAATGCCAGCGGTAACGGGCTAGATGACCTACTCGGTTAAACGATCCATGAAGACTTAGACGATGATAACTACACGCTTCTCTGGCTTCGGGTATCGGAGCTGACACGTTAGGATACCGAGTCTCTTTTCATACATACCAGGGGATTGTACTATGAAGGCCTCGACAGAGGCTGAAGGGGGCCGACTTGTACAAGCGGCTATATAATGTTTTTGCTTATAAGTGCCTAGATCGGCGTCGTGCCCTGAAAAATGTGTATACCTCTATGACGAATGATTTCCCCAGTTTACTACCTAGCCGATTTAGTCTACAATAGACAGAATTTTGCCGTTCTACCCATGCTGGGCACTTGCGTCAGCAGAAACTTGTTGGCGTTATTTCTGACGAGGTTGAGGCCGTCTATACAAATCGGATCATTTGATATCAAGGCATCAAAACAAATCACCTCACGTCAACTAGTGGATCGTACAAAGGGATCTTAGGTGGGAGTCTAGATCTCAGGTGTCAACCCCACCATAGCTCGATTGGCTAATATCGATCGTTGCGGCTCTGGCATTGACACAAAGCCCTGTATCGCAGGTCGCCGGGCTGACTTCGCCTCAGCCCCTTCATATCGCTTTTCCAGAAGCTACTGTTACTGTGTTACTTGCATGAGTCAAAGAGACAAGAGTTACCTAGCTAATCAACCTGGCCTAAATCTTGGCCGAGCCCTTCGTTGAGTCCTTGCCTTGAAACATGCAGCTTCTGCCGGTGGCACTGGGCGCTTAGAAGGGTTTGTCTTGGCTACGTAACCTGCAAATACTGGTATACGGTATAGTAAACGCGGCCTGCGCTTAGAGAAACCCCACTGGCCCACTAGCTTCATCTTGCCAGAGCTGTAGTTGTAGCCAATCAAGTGACCCAATCATCAAGCTCTGCTGCAGCGTACCTCACTAATCTGTCTTGGCACACCAACCTCCCCTGTTCCCGCGGGTACCTGCCGTCGGTCCCAACATAACATCCACCAACATCCACCACGCTCACAACCGTGAACGACGCTTGATCCACAAGTCCATATGCAATGACGATCGCCTTCTTTCATTGGGTGTGCCAGCGCCTTGTGATGCCGCCAAACGCTTCAACTACCGCGGGCGGTTGATCGAAAATAGCAGCTTCAGGTGAAACTTGCGCGTGGGCTAACTCGAAATGATGCGTGTTATGGAAACAGCGTCAACAGTCAATAAGCCGTTGGGACATACTTAAGAAAATGCTCGGGACCTGATGGAAACTCTTCTTCTCTTCACTTTCATCCTACAGCAAATGCAACCCCAATTTCAACCTTTTCCTTAGGTCATTTCTTTTTTTCCTTATTTCCTTAGTCTCTATCTCGCATCTCCTAGGGTTTCCTCTCTTTTCTTAGGATACTTTCATTGGGAAAAAAGGGTCTTTGGGTTCAACGTCAACTTTCACTTACACAGAAACGTCTCACCCTTACGATTTTCTTTTAACGACATCAAGAGAAAGCGGTCGATCTGCTTTTCAACTTTCGCTTCACTAAAAAGCTATATCTTAACTTTTCAGCACTTGGCATTCGCTTCTATTCGGCTTGGTTACGTTGGGTACTCGGTTCGGTACCTCACAATCATTCACCATTTCCTCCCCAACTCCCACAGCGTTTATTCCATTCCCGCGGCCGCGCCTCCCAACGCGCACCGTGTCCGGTCAAATTCGACCGAAACTCTCACTTATCACCGATTTTGAGGCTGGGATTCCTTTGAAGATGCGCTTCCAATCACCCCAACTCGGTGCCCTGGGCGTCACCTTCACTGCCCTTCGCGCTCTCCAGTTTTTGTCGCTGGTGACCATCGTTGGCTTGACTGCCAACTTCATCAATGAGTTTGCTTCTTCACAACGCCAGGTCCCAGATGTTCTGGTCGGAACTGTGACAGTGGTATGTTTTTTTTCCAGCTTTCTCCTTAACGCTCAACCCAGCTTACACAATATAGACCAGCATCTCGACGCTCTACGTAGCCATCTCTTACATTCTTTACTACGATGGAATGCTTCCTCTCCTCGTTGCTGGTGGACTCGACTTGGCCCTCCTTGTAGCATTGATTGTTGTTGCAGTCACTATTGGCCAGCCGCTTTCTATGCTGCAGTGTGAGCTGTTGCCTGAACCTGTCTCATCCACTGCCTCGTTCGTTACCACGATCACAGGCCGCAGCTATGAAAACGCTGCCGCCAGGTACAACAGCTATCTGGCTCTCATCACGACTGACCAGCCTCACTGCTATGAGATCAAGGCAGTCTGGGGACTGGGCATTGCGCTCGCCGTTCTTTTCTCCTTTTCAGCGCTAGTCTGCGTGGGCCTCTGGCACCGCCTCAGGCGCGCCAATGGAGCCGACGCTCCTCCTAAAGACGTCGAAAGCTTTTAGGGGTACGCGGGCGTCCGTGGTGGTTTCGGGGTAGCTCCAATCCAGCAGATCTCAGGGCCAACAGCACTCGGTACTCAGATCCTAAGCCCGGGAGTTGGCTCGCGGTTTCCGCCTCCCTTTTCGCTGCCCCAAGCGTCCTATCGCCGGCCCGTTCGCGGCGTCGACGAGGACGCTATCCACCACGTGCCAACGCCCCCTGTCACGGTTAATGCTAATAATGCCGGTCCAATGGGCCGTTCTCTCACGGTTTCGATCCCCCCTCCTGCACCCGCGCACTTGGCGCCGCCACCGGTTCCGAGCCCGCACGGTTCTACTGATTCTCCCACTGAGGATTATATCCCCATCCTCCACCAGCCTGCCCCTAGGTTCGGGAAGACGCCGGCCAAAACGCCGACCCTCGTCATTGTCCCCCCTCCTTCGCCTAGTGATGATGGGTTCACACCTGTCACACCGAGCCCGTCGCCGAGGCTGAAGGCATTTAAACGCATTCGCGTATCCCAGCTTCCGCGCGATGCTTTGGGTATTGCGACAGCAGGTTTCTCGAGGAAGAAGAGTCAGCGGGCCATTGGTGAATACGATGACACGGCACCATTAAGTCCGCCGTACGACGCACAGACTATGGATGCGAAGTTGGCTGTAAAGGCTAAGCCGAAGCGGAGGACAATATTTGGGGTGCTTGAAGGATGGTGGGATCTTGGTTTGTTAGAAAGGGGTAAAAGTTTACGGAGAAAATGATTGAAGGATACACGAAGCTGGGATTAATGTGGTAATGAAATGTCGACGTGTTCCTTGGTTTGTGGTTCGGTTTTGTTTTGGAATTTTATGGGTTCTCCATAGGCGACAATAGCTTTCGCTCTAGACTAGACGTTCAGATTGATAGGCTCTCAAATGTCATATTGGTTCTTAACATGTTGTGCTTCCTTAAAGTTGGTGTTGGACTAGTTCAGGGAACGCAAAACTATGACTAGTACGTATTATACTGAAGTGTATGTGACTCGAAGTATCGAGCCATGGGTCATCTCCACGCCAGTACACGGAAAAAGGCCGGTGCCCTTAGTCTTCCGCTCGCATTACCAGTAGGCGTAGGTGTCGAACTGGCAAAAGTTGGCGTTGCACTTGAACTAGTGGATACCGATGACCCAGTCGAAGTAGACGTCGATGCATTACTTTCGTCTATAAACGTAGACGAGCTCGTCGTTTCAGCCACAGTCGAGTCCGAAGTAGTAGTCGTTGGAGTTGAGCTAGGAAATGACGACGTCGACACCGCTGATCCCTTGCGACACTCGAGCAGATGCTCCCAGCCCTCCGTCCACTGGTTCTTCCACCAATCCGACCGCTCCTCTAGCTCATATAGTCCAAACCAATACTGAGACCCTGGGAGATCGTGCGCGTTGGCGAAGAACTGCGATGCGCACTCGTTCGTGCAGGTGAAGTCCGACCTGGCCCATTCTGAACTACTGGGGTAGTTGAAGTAACACCAGCCAGAGCTGAACTTGTCAGCTTCGGGATGAACAACCAGAGATGTGGATATTAATACTATTATGACTTACACATTCTTAGAGCACACAAACGCATATTCGTATTGAAACACCTCGCCAACAATAGCAACAGGGACCTGAGGATAAGGACGACTGCGCCCGTGGACGAGGGCCCCATCACCCTCCTGGTCACAGACCTTCTTGACATTCTGCACCCAAGCATCGAGGGAGTCAGCGCAGGAGGACACGCAGGTCCTCTCCAGGTCATCTGGCCCGGGGTTGAAGTTGGGACTCCCAGACGACACCAGACCAAGCAGCGTCTTATCGCAGTCGATGGGCGCGGCGTACGCAGCTAGACATGCGGCCGACGTCGTGTCGGCGAGGTGGTTGTGCACGTAGTACCACCAGTCTGTGACGGCGGTGTCTAGGCTGAACGAGCATGATGCTAGACGCAAGGCGATCGCTAGAAGCAGCGCTCGGAAAAGAGCTGGCATCATCGTGACTGCGCTCACAGCGTTGCTGGCGCAGTTGCTTCGGATCTAAGCCTCGAGATAAAGGAATATAGTCGCCCCATCGTCAGATGTCAAAAAAAAATTATTCGTTATGAGCTAGGCTTTCTATGGGTTCGCGTTGGTACGCCAGCGTACGAAGAACCCTTGTATTATTGGTCTTGGAAGCTATAAATCGTCACCTAAACCACATCGCTTAGGATGCGATAGGTTGCCCCAGTACAACAGCGCCTGGAAGCCAAGACATGTCAGCCTAATATTTCCCTATACACTATTCTAACCTAAGTGATTGTATAATAACCCACTTAGTGCACTTGCCCTCGGCTAGTTGACGGCTTCCAGGCAACGATGCCCATTAAACGCTGTGTTTGAATTTTGAAGTTGACCAAACCCAGCCCCTCCTCATTCAGGCCGAGCCAAGAAGAGAACATAATAGTTGCCTCGGAGTCAACCGACGGATACTCCTTTCAAAGGTATGCCAGTTGTCATGTTTTATTATGAGGTTGCAATAAAGCTATTAGATGAACAATTGTACTTGTCTCAGTAAATTGTCGTTGTCTGATTCAGATTGAGCCAAATCTGAAAGTTACCGTTAGATTGCATGGCCTTAGAGCCGCAGACGCTGGCGATCATAGCCACCAAGCCTGAAGTGGCGACATGGCGGCATGTTGACGGACGCCATCATGCACAGCTCTGCCAATGAGTGATGAGCGCAAGAAGTATAGTCGGCCACCGTTGCACAAGTCACAATCATATGCACGAGACTCGGAAGCGACCGAAGTGTGTGACAGCGTTCGCTTCCGAATGTGCAGGAACATGCATGACTGTAATTGGGTTCAATTTTCGAGACTGGCCTGGGCCTCGTTAAGCTTGTTCAACTAAGTCGGGAGCTTTTGAGAGACTCCTCTTTTAAAATCGAACTCTTCTATCTATCTTCTATTACAAGTGTTCGGTAGCAAATCCCCCGCCTAGTGCGTTTCACTTCAGAGATCAACAACTATCGCCTGCCTCTGCGATCCTAGCATGTAGATCCCGCCCTACATGACTTCTTTTAACCGTTAGATCGGGAATCTATGTGTTGAAACAAATGCCCCTGTCGGCCCTTGCGTATGACGACATGGCATAAGTACAGATAGATGCTATCTCTATGGCACGACACATACTAATCAGGCCCCTATCCGAAGTAAGACATGTATGTATCAACGTAGGGTATCATCGCATAATCATGCTAGAAGTATTCAAAAAGAGAGATAAAGCAAGGTTTCCTGGTACGAGGAGGAATAGTTAAGAGGGTGGCAATTGAGACTTACAGTCATCACTCTATTGGCTATCGTCCACTGACTACATAGGAACAAAGAGTCTTGACTTATTAACTTGGCAAACGTCGCGGGTAACACGACAGTTGACAACTTGCACTCGAGTTTCAAATAGAAATTGAGATCGATTGTTATTTTATCAATCTCAAACGCTGCAAAGGGTGCTGGAATTATGACATAGGTCTCTAGATCTCCAGGGATTCGCGAGGGTTGCACTTATACTGCATACTACCTAAAGAACGGGTATTGGCAGCAACAGGCTAAGCCGAAATACGGAGGAAATGGCGATAATACGAAGAACCCAACCTCGAAGGACTATACTTAAATACGAAGTCAGGGGTATTTTCTTAGTGTACCTACTTATACCTACATAAACTTAGGTATCCGTCAGCCGGACAAGCGAGAACGAGGCGACAGGGCCAAGAAGGGCATTATCGCGGTCATCGCACACAGCCCCTTCATCAAACCCAGCTCTGGCCAGGATGCTGGGCGCTTAAGCTGAGTGGCCCAGACAGCTGACGCGCTAATGCAGGTGGCGTAGATCCGCCCGCGGGGTTGGATGATCGCTTTTTGTCCCCGTTTCAATGAAACGATCTAGACAATGGCGCCAAGTACAAGTTTACAAACAGCGAAGGGCCAAAAGCCAATGCACTAGGCCCCCTTATCCACCTTTGTATACGTATATGTAAGATGAAAAACGAAAAAAAGAAGTAAGCGGTAAAGGGTATATCATCATGGCCGATCCGTTTAGATCACTCGTTTTTGACAGGGAGAGTTGAGAATCGCCTCATTTGGTTTTTCGTCCCATCATTTCCATTCCTTTCTGCTAGCCCGACTCGGTTTCGAGGCACTTATACACATTGCTTTTCAACGACGATCTATTCGTTCATTTACTTTTTGACGCCAGTGCAGGATACACTCTCTTTCAATAACCAATAGTCACATCTATCGTTGAACGATAGTCTTCAAAATGAAAAATCAACTTTTGACTCTCATGGCTTTCAGCCCTCTAGCCGCCCATGCTCTACCAAAACATCCTCGGCATCATCGCAAGTGCGGCGGCAAGCCACCAGTATCGTCAACCACCACAATTATAACCACAGGCATACCGCTTTCTATCATCTCTAGCTTTCCTGTTATCCCGCTCGAAAGCCTCACTGAAGCAACTAAAACCTACTCAACCGACTACCTCACAACAGTAACTCCAACAACGACCGTAACCACGGGCTTACCACTGAGCGAGATACCGAGCTTCACCGGGGTTCCATACGAGAGTCTCTCTACTATAAGCGAAACATTTTCCACCGATTTCCTTACGACAGTCACTCCTACTACAACTGTGACTAGGGGCTTACCACTAAGCGAGATACCAAGCTTCACCGAGGTTCCAGTTGAAAGTCTTCCCACTTCCACTTTCGCAACCTTCACAATCACGTCGAGCGTAGACAATTCATATCCAGTTTCGTCAGCCCCTGCAGCAAGCCAAGCGGACGAAGGAGCTTATCCCGTGGCAACTCAGATCGCCTTCAAAGTCGGCGCGACGCAACAATGCGGAAATGACGATCGGCTAATCCTGCCCGGCATGCCTTGGACAGTTGCCAACTCGATGTACAACGCAGACCGGATGGTGGGCAAGCAGTGCACCAACTTCGGCGGCATTCTCCAGACTACGGACGGGACGAAGGAGGTCAAGTTCACCAGTATCACCGACGTCGAGCTTGTCGACGATACCAAGGACGTCTGCAAGGGCTACACCAACGTCGGCGTCGGCGTGAACCTGAACAAGAGACTCAAGGACATCAAGTCGATCCCCGCCATGTACAAATGGGATCGCACCAACACCACCGCGTTCAGGGGTAAGTCCTCATTTTCCTACGTCATCAGCGGAGCCCACATAACGCTAATGTAATCTCACCTGCAGGAAGCAACTTGTTCGACTTCATCACAGCTCCTACAGCCGGCGACACCACGTCAACCGCGACGTCGGAGTTCATGCTCTGGATCCGGAACTGGGGCAACCAGGTGCCTATCGGATACTCTCGTGGGCCTGTCGCTACGTTCAACATGTTTGGCGCGAGCTGGAAGCTCTACGAGGGCAAGAACCCCGCCAGCGGCGTGACTGTGAGAAGCATGCTCGTCGACGAGAACTACAAGGGCAAGTTCCAGGGCGATCTGAAGGAGTGGCTCGATGCTATGGTCAAGAAGGGCTATATCTCGGATAACGACTACGTGACGGTAGGCAATGCGGGTACGGAGATCTTTTACGGAAAGTCTACCCAAGATGCTACAGTTGCTTTGAATATCAATGTATAGTGCCGTCGGGAGGATCAGTTTTGTTAGATTGTAGATATTCAGGTAGAATGAAAGTTATACGCAAGTAAACCATGCAGTGTGCCTCGGGATCGTAAGCTACCTAGTCTACTACGAGATAAATGTTCCTATTGAATATCACGCTCTTCTCGCACGGGAAAGCTACATTAGCTAAGCGATGCCTAACCACATTGTTCTCAGCTAGGTTTGCTATCACGCAGTCTGGGTCTCATGCTCATCTAAATATGAAAACTTTAATATGTACCCGTCCCTCTCCATGACACTTATCAAGACACTTGACGACACGTAGAATCGTGTAAGTACACGAGGGGACGCTGCTCAGGCGTTGTAGAGGATGAGTCCAACTGCT
Organism: Xylaria sp. 218_066; assembly: GCA_019843955.1. NCBI lineage: Eukaryota > Fungi > Ascomycota > Sordariomycetes > Xylariales > Xylariaceae > Xylaria > Xylaria sp. 218_066. The sequence continues at coordinate 81,514 of JADKYC010000034.1, read as the reverse complement.
TTTAGTAACCGCCTTCAAGCACGATCATGATTATTTCGATATGGTAATGATACAGAGAAATGGGTTGCTTTCACCTTGCTTCGGTCATAAGTCTAGACGCAAGGCTTACAGACTTTATCTCATTTTTCATATCCTTCCTTCTCATCGTGTGCGTTTGGTGTGGTTACGCCACCTTGCACACATAGCGCATGCAAACACGCACCTAAATCCCGACATCGTCATGGTACTCTCGCTCTATGACTGGGTATATCTAGTTGTGATCAAATATAAATATCCACTGATAGACGCCTGTTAGGAGGACTACATTCATAATTCTTTGACGTCATTAAGCCTAGAGAACTAGGAGTAGCATCAAGAGAAGTACTTGCATAGTTACTTCTGAATTGACGGTATTCAAATGTACTAGGCCTGAATATGCAGAATAACCATGAATAGATACCCAAACTATCAGGTTTTCTCGGCCAGGATGCTGGCCCGGCCCGGACCGGATACATCCTTACCATACCAACATGTCTAGGTCACCAGGAATTATTGCGCAGCGAGCTTGTTCGCGTATGCTCTCTCCACCGTGGTGAGATATCCGTTCCCATTGTTTTGTTTCTCTAAAAGCCAGACAGTCCATCCCAAGGTTAAGATAAGGGCGAGTGATCGAGCAGCGACAAGCCGCAAATGGCACGCCGCATCATCCTCCGTCTCCGCCATCTACTTCCCTTCCCCCTTTCCTTCCGACTGACATCCCACCTCCCTCAAACCCTCCGATCCTTCTTATCCAGATCCTATATCCCGACATTAAACCGACCTCACAAGCCAGCTAAGCTACACGCGACCTCGTACCTCGACGGCCTGCGCGGTCTCGCAGCGCTCATCGTCTGCGTCGCCCACTACACGGAGGTGAACCACCCAGATCTGACGCCATGGTACGGCCAGGCTCCAGAGCCTAGCTGGATCCAGCTGCCCTTCATCCGGGTGATATTCTCCGGCCGACCCATGGTCCACCTCTTCTTCGTGATATCAGGCTTCGCGCTGTCCGTGAAAGCTCTCACGGCGGTCCGAGCACGCGACTTCGCGGAGTGTCGCTCGATTCTCACATCTGCGGCGCTCCGCCGCCCGATACGACTATGCGGACCACCTGTTGTATCCATGATATTCATCGTCCTGTTCATCCGGGCTAGCTGGCTATGGGGCATCTTGCCGACGTTAAGGCAACAGCTCGATGATTGGCTTAGTACCGTGTATCACCATGTGGCCTGGCCTTGGAGCTCCGACGTCGACCTCTTGCTCCCGTATACGGTCAACGTATGGACGATCCCGATCGAACTCTGCCACTCCATGTTCTTGTTTTTGATGATTCTCGGCCTGTCGCGGATGCGCACGGCAGCTCGGGTAGCGTTCGCTTTCACTTTCGTCGTGTATTGCCTGCACTTCGGAAAGTGGGCAGCGGCAGAGTTCATCGGCGGCATGGTACTTGCAGAGGCACATCTCGTGAGCGCGGAAAGGGAATCACACGAGCGGCTCCCGCTCGTAAATTCGTCTCCATGTCTTAGCAGTTCCGAGCCGGAGAATACCCAGAGAAGCCCGTCACGTAACGCAACACAGACTATTTTGTCTGCCGCGATTCTCACGGCGGCGCTGTTCATTGCTGGATGGCCGAACGTAGATCTCTCGCGCACTCCAGGTATCCGTCACCTCGTGTACCTCACCCCCAAAGCATTCAACCCGCACGACCCTCAAGGCCCTCAGAAATTCTGGTTCGCGACCGCCGCTATGGGAATCGTCTGGTCGTGCGGACGCCTCGTGTTTGTGCGGGAGACGATCCTGGGGTCTTGCTTCGCGCAGTATGCGGGACGTATCAGTTTCGCCGTATATATCGTTCACGGACCCGGTGAGTGTCTTCCACCTCCAACGTTCTGCCACTTGCCTGACTAGTTGTCTGCTAATTCTCGCAACAGTGCTCAGCATGTTCCAAGATGCCGTGTTCGGGGTATCCACGCGGCCAGAGAGATGGGTTGGCGGCGAGGGGAGTGGGCTCCGAGGTTGGATTGGTACCAACACTGCCTTTAACCGGACCTTGTGCTGGGCTGCTGGATTGGCTGTTCTATTACCGCTGGTGCTGGTTGCCGCGCACTTCTTTTGCCGTTTTGTGGATGAACCCTTCGTGCGGCTGGCGAAGAAGATTGAGATATGGGCAGTTTCGGATCCGGATGAGGCGCTGGAACGGGAGATCAGAAGTCGACAACATGTCGAGGATAAAAGAGGGGCCTAGAAGGGTATACGGATAGTTTCAGCAGAGAACTTGACTCTACATTAAAAGACCATGTGTTCGTAGTCATGTATTGAGCTCAATAATAACATCGGGACAGCGAGGGCGCATATTACAATAATAGTTATAAAAGATAGATTCGGGAATAACATTACGACATTTTGTGCAATATGACACGCTCAACTGTCTAGTTATCCAAATTCTGATACTGATTTAAGAGGAGTTATCGCGGCTTCTGCACGAACGTTTCCCATGCGTGCCCCCTTTCATCATAACCGGCGCGTGGGCCGACGTGCATCTCCTTCCAGCAGCGAGCACAATACACATTATCACCATCTTCACAGCCGAGACAGCGGACGGCGCCATCTTCGAGACATACAACGCACCAAGTCTTCTGGTCCTCGTCAGTAAGACCTGTACGCTTGGCAAGACCCGGTACTGGGCGGTCGCTGGGTGCGAATGTAGGGGCTAGAGGGAGGCCAAGCGAATCGACGGTATCCGTGGGCGCCGACGGGAGTGCTCGTGTGCCTGAAAGTTTCAGAGCGGCCATACGTGACGCAATGGAAGATGCAAAGTCATCATCCGATTGGGTTTGAATAGATGACGCTGGATCTACATGATCCTGGATTTCAGAGGGAACTGTAGGAAGTTTAAAGGAGTTATCGTCAGGTACTTGGATGGCACTATCTGGCGATGTTTGCTTTGCGTTCTCTGGTGACGTAGGTATAGACTGAGAGAGCGGGGAGGGGGTCTTGTTAGTCTTCTCCCATTCTAGCCCATCCAATGTCTTTGCGAGCACAGAGTCCGCCTCTGTTGCTATGATCTCTGAATCGTCGTCACTACTGCCTTCTCTATCCTCTTGGGAACTGGCCTGGTCCTTGTTTTGCTCGCCTGTTTCAGCATCCACGGCGGAAGGCGTGCTCAGTTCGGACAGAAGCGCAGTTATTCGCTGATGTTCCTCCTCCTCGGCTGCCACCTCGTCCAGCCAGCTCTCATCAGACCTAAGATCAGCTAATAGCTCCTCGAGAGTCTGATCATCTGTGTAGAGGAGTGGATCAACATCGTCGGTAACTTGAACTGGTGTAGGAGCCTGCTGTATCCCTGAGTCTCTCGGTAAGGGCCCGTCATTCCGGGAAGATAGGGGCTGTGTGGACTCATTAACGCCGTGTTCCTGACTAATGCTCGTGGAGTCAATAGATCCGGAGCCCTGATTGCGGAGACTCTTTAATCGAGCCGTTAAAGCATCCTCTCGCGATGGCGATTTAGCCCGCTCGATGGTGGATGCGGGACTAGGCCTGATAACATGATTAGTAAATCCCGGCAGTATTTACACTTTGAGGCCGAGGGCTGTAAAATAGAATGAAGTGGCAAGGGATACATGGGACCCCGAGGCTGTGCGGGAGCAAGAATTATGAAGCTAAGACAATCTTACTTTGATGGAAGTGGGCTTGATAGACTAACGGAGCTGGGTTTAAGAGCATTCAGCCGCTCCAGCAAGGACTTGTCTGACACAGGAAGGTCATCCATAGCGTGCCTCACAGGGTTGCGAGCTTGCAAGCAAGGTCTTGAGAGTCGGAAAACGCTGGCTGTTACTGGTCCTTGCTAAGGGGGGTTCAGAGAAAGTTAGCGATGGAATTAAAACTCGAGTGCGAAAGTGCACATGTTTTGGATACATCCAACGAATAGCAAGCCCTAGATAGTTACTCTGGGATGCGGGCTATGTCATAGCTGGATATGAATGTAGACCAGATCGTGATCTCTCAGGCTTGGCTCGAATCTATGGCTGGTAAGGAGGACCCAACTAGGCACATAATGTAGGTATGTTGCGATAGGATACGATACGGGCTAACACAGGTAACGATCGTGGTTCGTGCCATCACCTAAGCATCGTGGATCCTACTGTATGTAGTGAGTGGGGTGTAAGAGACAAGGCTGAACTACCGTTAACTAAAACAAACGTGTTTACCGAATTTAGACAACTAAAACTATGAGATGATATCACAACACAGAAATGTCGAAGGTCAACCAACTTGTTGGTTGGATGTACCCCTCAAGCGGGTTTGGGTTGGGGTTTGGCACAAGCCTATCAGCCTATCTTATCTTGATTCTAGGTTGTTGGATGACCCTCGACCCTTAGGCAGCTACGTTAGGTAAGTAAGTACCATGATTATACACACGTCTTCAGCTGAGTGTCCACTGACCAAGAACCAGCCACACCTACCTGAACTAACAACCAACACCTTATTTGTCAACCCATATCACAATCCGATCATCGCCTCATCGCCTCATCGCCTCATACTGTGCCACCGGCCTCTTTTATTATACTTTTGGAAAAGACAAACTATTTTAGCTTGTGTTGCAATGGCTCAGCACCTGTATACCCCGGATGAGCCTAATACCGCCCCTCTGAAACATTGAACGCGGTGTTCCATGTGCTTGAAAGACCCCAAGAGCAACGGGTTGGGTCCTGACCTGATCTGACCTTGACCTGAGTCAATGCCTCAATGCCCTGAATGGCGGATTTATGAAGTCTCACCAATGACATCTTGCTTTGGTACAAACGTTGAATCTAATGACGAAATGACTGATGAATTAACCGAATCACAGGTGTGCAACGCCGCCTCCAAAGAACCTAAGATTGCCACCTCACATCTGATGATGGAACATGGCTAAACTACATCTCCATCCCTCGCATCTTGGCAGTCCCAATGGAGCGTGTTTGCTAATGAATCCTTGGCTCGCTTGGGGCAGTGCAATACTGTTATTACTGTATCGTCACCACCGAGACTGCCTCTTCCTGGTACATTCTCCCGTATGGAGCCGTATATTGTACGTCACTATACAGAAACTGACCAGCGCGACTTGAAACCTTGCCGCAAGCGTCCTAGGCGATTGCCGATCGACCAAGTACTACCTAGGTAGATATAACCTATTCAATAGGACCCTTGCGCGATACCAGTATTTGAACATTCACCTTCCCATTTCACCGACCGCCGATTACAATTTTGCGACCAACAAATTTCTCTATACTACCTACGGAGACCTGATTTTCCCTACGTGCCTATTCTTTCGCCTCTACTCAATCTTCGCACAGCAAAAACTTCTCCATCGGATACATCGCTTTTAGACATAGCGCATTGTCAATGAAGCTCTCCAACGCTATTGTCGGCCTGGCCGCATTAACACATGGCGTCAGCGCCGTCGCGGTCCCTGAAGCCGAATCTGTCGAGCTAAACACCAGGGCATCACAACCTGAATTCGAGACACACTCCGAGGGTTCCACGAACGAAGAACTATGGAAGCGTAAGGGCGGTGGTGGCGGCGGCGGTCGCGGAAGCGGCGGCGGAAGCAGTGGAAGCAGTGGCGGAAGCAGTGGCGGAGGCACTGGTAGTAGTGGTGGTGGTGGAAGAGGTGGCGGTAGTACCCCGTATGTGCCGCCCTATCACGATGTCTATACGCGCCGTCCTCTCGGCTGGCGACCGACACGCTCATTCTATATCCTGGGGAGTTAGCTAACATACCGTTCTCTAGTGGTACTGGATCGACCGGTCGACCTGCCTACGGCGGTTATTACGGTGGAGGCGCATCAGCGCCTTATAGCGCCGGGAGCAGAAGCCCTAGTGGCATCGCACCCGCGCTGCTCACGGGCGCTGCGCTCGGTGGCATCGGCTTCCTAGGCGTTTCCTATCTGCACGGCGCTTGGGTGTACCCTTATACACACCAATATTATTACCACAATGCGACGACCAACATGAACGAGACGAAGCCCGTAATCTGCGCGTGCGACCCCGACAAATCGTGCGCCTGCGACGACAACGGCAACCAGACCTACTTCAACAGCGTCATCGGCAACGGTTCCTACGAGGGCTTGGACCACTCGCTCGTCACTATCGCGAAAAACGATACTACTCAGAAGTTGACTATCTACATCAACGGCCAGGAGAATGGTACCACCTCAGCCGGTGTTAGCATGATGGACTTCGCGCAATCCGCGGGCTGGTGGCCCGCCGCTACGATGGCCTTTGCTCTTGCTTTCATTATGTAATCGATGCTCGGTGCTCGGTGCTCGGTGCTTGATTCAAAGATTTAATGTTTATCTGTCGCTAATGAGGATCACGTTGAAATACGCGCCGACCGAAATTGTATGCCCTTCAACTGGAGATATTTCTCATGCTGGGGCTGACACTCATTGGCGTTGGGGAGTTTTTTATTTTGCCAATTATGATACACAAATGATTCCCTCGCCGTAACCCGTCCGTCGGCTTGTCGGATACTGTAACGTTATTTTCGCTTTACCGGAGATTCTTGATGAGGAATGACAATTGAAAGACAATACCACGATCGAACGACATTCTGTTTCAGATCGAAGATGGGAATTTAGAACGTCGTTTGTTGAAGCAGACTTTGGTTAGACCGGTGGTTTTTACGTTGTCTCGTAGAGATAGTCTTTGAAATATGAATATACTTAGTATTTGGGAGCTACTTGATTCTTTCTTAAAGTGAATGGTTTTATGATTTGACGCAATACTTCGGATAGTTGTGTACGATTTACAGTTAGACATTATCAAGGAAGGATAGTACTACATGTATGTATAGAGCAATATGATGGCCATTCGCTGTGACAGAACGAACACCGCGCCAAAATCATGGCATTCCCGACCGGCTACCGAGAGCAAATAGTGTAGCGAATACGAAGCAGTCTATGCATCCATTTTCGTCTCTTCCGCTCTCTCCTTTCGTCTCTGAACACACCAGTCGCCCAGTATCTTCCATATCCTCTCCTTCTCCTCGGGGCGTAGACTGGCAGCGAGACCACTCGTGCTCGTCGCGACGAAGATCCTGGAGCCCTCCCAGGGTCCATCATCGACTTTCTCCCGTCTTTCCTCCTCTGCAGCATTTACCTCACTTCCACCATCACCACCACTGCCTCCGTCATCAGCCCCCTCATCAACCAGTGCCCCTTGCTCCTCGATCAATCCCTTCCGGCCATCAGCGCCAACCCTCACAGCCACAGAGTCGTCCGCAGGGGGCACAGCACCCATGCGTTCGGCCTGCCATCCGTATTCGAACTCGCCCTTGGCGAGATTCCGCCCCTTCCAGACGCGGAAGATGCTCTCCCAGATGCCCTTGCCGACGAGACAGACGACCTCGGGCCGCCAGCGGCGGCACTTGTCCTCGAGGATGGCGACGCCCGCGTCCATCTCGGCCTTGCTGAGCTCGGCGCCGTTGCGGCTCGGTCGCGCCACGATGTTAGTGTTGCCCAGGCTGAACCGCTCCGGTAGAGTTCGGTCCTCCTCCGCCTTACACGGCACGGGGGTGATGCCGGAGGTGTACAGCAGCTTCCAGAATAGATTCGATGGATGCGCGTAGGCGTGGCCTGTTCGTGCGGTTTGCACGCCTGGGTTTAACCCGATGAAGAGGATCAGGAGATTGGGTGCGATCACGTCGATTAAGGGGGGTAGGTGGGCGTATGTGGAGGGAGGCGCGTAAGAGGAGGATGCGCGGTTGCGCTTCTTCCGTGGCGACGGCGAGCTAGCTTCTGGAGTGCGGCTCTGCGTCTTGCGCTTCTGGACTCTCCTCTTGGGCGCGGGTGATGCCGCTTCTGATGGTGTTGCTGAAGTCAACGTGGTTGACTCCGATGAGACGATCATTGGGGTTTGCGACTTCCATAGCCTTGGGCTGCGACGTGTCCCGTGATTTGTCCCATCGAACATGAAATCATTTAGCTGGAGGCGGCCGTGGAAACTAGGTTCTTTGATCGTGCATGGCTCAGTTGGAACAGCGTCTTGCTCATTCGTCTCTTCACTCATGGCTCTCTCACGTCACTTTGATAGAATGCGTGTTATGTTACATGTGTCTTAGGAACTCAACCTCTAGTTTGGATGTCATTGATGACTACGCAACGAGAGTGATGAGTATACTCAATAAATCAGTTTGGGTTGTGACGATATCTAGGTAAGGTTGAACTTTCTTTCAGCTTTGCTCAGCTTACCTACCTACCTAGGTGAGATACCTGTCTGTTTGAGGCGAACTTGCGGCGAGCAGCGTGTTTCTAGGTCCGTTCCTATTGGCCGGGAAAAGGAGTCATGCACTGAGCTACACTAGACCAATTAGCGCATTGACCTGGTACGTGCCCGAATCGCCTTTCCTGAGTGGATGTGTTCGACACTGCCTCCTTCAACTATCTGATTTATCAATGGCGATAGTCACAAATAACAACTCGTAGTTGATGAGGTGTTGCAGGTTTGCCGTCCCTCTCTCTATTTCTTTGTTCGTGATCAGCAACTTCGGATTTTGAGATTCGGAGTGCCCGCAGAAGCTCGTATTGAAAGAGCTAGCACACAGCCTTAGACAGGGGTGTCTATACTTACACATTTTACATACAATTGACTTCTTTTTTGCGGAACGGGCCGTGGGTCTCGGGTGTCTGCATCCAAATTATGAATTAGATATAGGCAAATGAGACTAGAATCCTCGAATACTTTGAACTGCTTTGTTGTACAATGTATATGCAAACTGCAGCTTCGATGCAGGCCACGGTTTACGAGATGTTTTTTTCCTGGATAAGAGAACCAATCGTGACATCTGATGTCAGCCAGCAGCGTCCAGCGTCGGGCTCGTGGCCAATAGCAGGCTAGCACCTCTCCGGATGGGGGTGGGATGTTGGCCGGCACGGCGCTTGACGGGGCTGAGCGGTGAGACGTCACCGGCTTTTTCAGGGTAAACCAGGCTAGATTGCACTATCAACCGGCACTTCAGCAGTGGAGGCGGTGGCGTTGCAGCGCTGCTACAGGTCGTCTCCAGGCTTGCCCAGGGCCACTGACTAGCCCCTGCAGCTGAAGCTATCTTGGGTACCTAGTCGTGGGTAGCCCCTCCACCCCGCCAACCGGTGCAGCAGCCCAACCCACTTCGTCCCCGGTTACGCTCGTGATTGCGAACTTCTCCAAGCTTGTTGTCCTATTTCTGGCGACGTGGCTGTCTTCTTTATTCTTGCTTCTTCTATAAAGGGCCGTTATCCCAACTAGGTCAGCTTTCTGCCTCGTCAGCATACCTCAATTGGGTTTTGCCTGTTGTTTCTTGTTCGTTGGATACCCACCTACCTTCATACTATATAGTAGCGGTGTTAGCAGTTCTCCAGCTCATACAGAATACTCGCGATTCATTTGTGATTGATAGAAATGGCGCCTCCTCAGCAGTTCACAGCAGCCAATGTTGCTGCCCTGAAGGCCAAGTTCGAATCTGCCGGACAGGGTCACGTTTTCACCTTCTACGACTCCCTCAGCGACGCCGAGAAGGAAGCATTCTTCAAGCAGCTCCAGAAGATTGATCCCGCCAGAATCAACAAGCTGTGGGATCATGCACAGAACCCCCCGAAAGAACCCGAGAACACCGTAGTCGAGCCCCTGCCCGAGTCTGCGACAGCCAGTATACTCGACTCGAAGCCCGAAGACCTCGAGAGATGGTACAACTTGGGCTTGGACCTCATTAGCAAGGGTGAGGTCGCTGTCATTCTCTTGGCTGGTGGTCAGGGAACACGACTTGGAAGTAAGGCTCCCAAGGGCGCTTTCAATATCCGACTCAACTCCAAGAAGTCCTTATTCCACATACAAGCTGAGCGTATCCTCAAGATCCAACAACTAGCAGCTGAGCGAGCTAAGGATAAGAGCAAGGCCCAGGTCCCCTGGTATGTCATGACCAGCGGCCCAACCCGAGCCATGACAGAGAAGTTCTTCAAGAAGGAACCCCTCGCAGAATTGTCGGACGAGGATAACAAGACCCGGGCGCAGGGAAAGCCCTACTTCGGTCTGGAAGAGAAGAATGTCAAGATTTTCGAACAGGGCGTGCTCCCTTGTTACGACTTCAATGGCAAGATCATGCTCGCTAGCAAGGGCGAGGTAGCCGTGGCACCAGACGGCAACGGCGGCATTTACAAGGCTCTGCAAGACGAGGGCGTACTCGAGGACATGCGCAAGCGCGGTATCAAGCACGTCCACGCCTACTGTGTCGACAACTGCCTAGCCAAGGTCGCCGACCCCGTCTTCATCGGCTTCTCGGCCGAGAAGAAGGTCAAGATCGCGACCAAGGTGGTGCGGAAGCGCAACGCGACCGAGTCCGTGGGGCTCATCCTCTCCAAGAACGGGCGGCCCGACGTGGTGGAGTACTCGGAGATCGACAAGGCGACCGCCGAGGCCGAGGACCCCAAGCAAGCCGGCGTGCTCAAGTTCCGCGCCGCCAACATCGTCAACCACTACTACTCGTTCGCGTACCTCGACGGCATGGGCGACAAGGTCAACGCCCTCCCTCCTCACATCGCCAAGAAGAAGATCCCCTACTTCGACGTCACTAAAGGCGAGGCCGTCACCGACGTGGCCAAGCCCAACGGCATCAAGCTCGAGCAGTTCGTCTTCGACAACTTCAAGTGGCTCGACATCTCCGAGTTCGCCTGCTTCGAGGTCAAGCGCGAGGAGGAGTTCTCCCCCCTCAAGAACGCCGACGCCCCCGGCGCCGAGGACTGCCCGACCACGAGCCGACAGCACATCAAGGCCCAGGGCAAGCGCTGGGCTGAGGCCGCTGGCGCGACGGTCAAGAATGGCGACGACGAGGGTCTGGAGGTGTCGCCCTTGACAAGCTATGTAAGTTTTTTTCGCGTCGATTCATCTTTATCGGTAGTACGATATGGCTAATCATTCTCCGAATATTAGGGCGGCGAAGGACTTGATAGCTGGAAGGGCAAGGAGATTACGGAGTCGACGATCTAGCGGGTTGGATTTGTTAGATACCTGTGAACACATCCTGTTCATCACGTATGCCAATGATATGAACGAAACGGGAACAAAAGGATAGGATACTAGATACTAGGCCAAAAGTAATGAATGAATGCACACTGATTTTCCTTGTTTTTTGAGACAACTATAAATCGTCTTAGAATACATTCGAGTGGTCTATAAGATAAACCTACTCAGACGCCTGCTTTAGTCTTTAGGATCTCTCGATCGTGCCATACTAGAGCATATGAAATATCTTGATCGTCGCCAAGAAGATGCTGATTAATGATTGATCCTCTTCCATCACTCTCCGCCTGGTATTATGAATCCCCTCCACCCAACTCTACCCTTCTCCTTTGGAAACTGAATGACAAAAAATGATATACATGCTACTCCCGACCATGCGAGCTCGACTACTAACGACGTTGCTGCCTAGGCATCATGTTAGGGGGCATCCTACCTACCATCATTGTAGGGTTCATTGTGTTGTAGGACATCTGGACTTGCGGCTGGGCAGGTATGGCGGGATGCCGCGTGGCACGAGGGGGAAGTGGAAGACGGCCCGTCATAGAATTAGGATCATGAGATTGTGAACTATCGAGATGCTGCTGCTGCGGGTTGATGTTAAAACCGTGACCATGACTTTGGTCTAGATTGTGGTAATCATTATGACGATCATGGCTGCTGGGGTTATCTGGGAGGTGCGCATTGGCAGCAGTCAATTGTCTTGCGATCTCAGCGTCTGAATCATCATCCATATCTTGATCTTCGTCGTCTTCCTCTGCTCCTCCTTCTTGCTCGCCGTCATCTCTTTGTTCCTCGTCTTCATCATTGTCCTCTATCTCGCCATCAACATCACGTCGATGGCCTACTTCTATCCGCGGCTTCCGGGTTTTCACGCCATGATGTGCTGGGTTTCCCTCGTCGTTTGTGAGGACCCGGCCGAACACGATATGCATTTGGCGGTGCTGTGCACCACCTTTGGAGATTTCGAGTAATATATTCTTCTCCGCGGTCTGAAAGTCAGTGAGAGTCAGGAACCTTGGCTTGGGACATTGTGGGATGCGCTGACGCAGCATCTCGACAGCGCTCCGCAACCAGAGCATTGTCGCATCCGTTTTATCGGGTAAGATGGCATATCCCGCGCCCAGGGGAGAGTCGAAGCCGTTGTTGCTTCTCCCTGCCTCGTTTGATGCGTTCTGTGCGCTTGGCGTGGTAGAAGCGGGATTAGCTATAGGGCCTTCGCTGTTTCTGCTGCCACTGTTGCTATTATTGTTATCGTCGGTAGCGAGATCATCAGCAGAAGAAGCAATGTTCGCCTGAGGCATGAGATCAGGATTGATGTTAGGGTTGACAGGGTCATTAGGCAGAGCCCGACTTGGTGGTGCAGGCCCAAAGCCGGCGGCATTTAGAACGCTATTCATTTCAAGGATGGGTAATACGGGCCTGTTTGCTATATGCTCGGAGAGCATCACAAGAATGTCAGGGGTGCCATTAGGGCGCATCCAGAGATCCGTTGACCAGCGCGGGACCCAGAATGCCCCCTGCACCGCACCCTCCCTCTCCAATGTGAAGCAGAAAAGGTCCTGGCGCTCGACTAGCTTATACATGATAGCCTGCACGCCCGTGGCGCCGTCCTTGGCCTTCTTTCGGAATCGCTGCACGGCATTGTCTACGTCCTTGAAGGTAACCAAGGTGTTCGGGTCCAGTTCTTTCAACTCATTCCAGATCAGCTTGATGCTCTTGCGCTCGACGGCACGGGTCTCAACGAGTTGACGCTGCGCATCCGTCAACTTGCGATGTTGCGTGTGGGTAGCGGGTAGGGATGGGGGATGGTTGTGTTCCGCTACCAGGACCCTCAAGTAGCAGCCATCGGCGCGGATGTTACAGGCGGCTGAGAAAGGGCAGTCTGTCTTCTTGCTGGAGCTGCGTCGCACGCCGATCTGGGCAGACGACTTGAATTTCCCTGACTTGTCGCATCGAATCACATAGCGGCGATATAGGCCGGTATCTCTGCTCTTTGCTTGGCCCTTCGAGTTTACTGCGAAGCCTTCACTGGCTGCATGCGTCTGTACGAAGCGATAACACTCAGCCCACGATGGGAAGCAGGCGTTATTGGGTGGCGGTGCCAGAGGCATCTTCCTGGACTGTGGATTCTAAGTGCCGCTTTTGTCCCTTCTGTATGGATGCGTGATGGCCATGGGAGGTAGAGCGACGCGTAGGTTTCAATTGTTGGGCTGAGCTGCGCGAGAGGGAACAAGAGGAAACCAGATGAAATCCCGAGGGCGTTTCTAGGACGACTTGCCTCTCAAGAACTGGGGCAACGGCGGATTTCTCCACTTAAAATAATCAACCAGACCAATCATGTAAATTCTCGCCCTCTTGCCTGGAGTAAGTACACCTAAACTCTTCCTCTTCTTGAATATTTATTTGCAGGTTGCAGCCACCTAAATAAATAAGGTTCAATCAAATCTATAAATCTACAGGTAGTCAGGCACCTAAGCCACAAGATTCGACACCTAATTAAGTTTTGCAATAACCAGGGGTTACCTACTGCCTCTATGCAGGTTCAACGTATGAGGACCCTTTTCCAAGGTACCTGTTATATACCTATAGGTAGCCGGAATAGGTTCCAGATTCGCTATAAAACCGCATGACCAGCCCTGTTCGGCTTGTATCCCAAAGCTTCCTACATTCATTCTGCTAAATCAAGGGCTTCCTCTTCTCTACAACAAAACCGGTTAAAGTGTTTCCCACCGGGAAATTTCGCTCGGAAGTTGAGTTTGGTTATATTAAGGTGGTGATTAGCGTGGTGAAAATAGTCATCACGGGGAAGCAGGTGAGCCTCAATAGTCAACGAACCGGCCTAGTGTCAATTGACCCTTGAGTAGGTATGGTTTCAAGATGCAATATGATATAATCGTGCAGAAGTATGAATCCTGCCACAGAAATTACAGTTGGTCTGTAACGACACAAATCTGTTGCCCGTTGAGATCGAGGTCACGACGGGTCAAAAATCTCTGAATAGACTAGATAGGAGCATGGAAGCAAAAACAAAATCCTAAGATTATCTATAAGGTCCCCGCAAAACCCCCACGAGCCATGATTGAAGAAGACTAGGAGCAGCCGGAAGGTGGTCCCTGAGAATGAGCCAAGAGAGCTCTGGCCGCAAAACCATCCTAGCACCAGGTCATACGGACCAGCAGAGATCGTGAACCCACCTTTGTCTACTGAAATTCGGAGGGCTTTAAAATAAGCTAACTACCCGTTAGTTAGTGCTAATGTACGTTTTCTAAGCACACACACCGAAATTCTGACTTTGGACATTTCTTCATCATATATCCATTCCCTTTCTCTCCCTTTCCCATCTGTGTACATTCAGGTTTCCAATCTACAATACAACATCACATAAACGAACCAATTGACTTCGCCAAGACTCCCAGGCGATCTATACTCTCCAGAGCTTCGGGTCCACGCCTACGCCCACATCCCCACTTAATGATCTCACTTAAAGATAGTACCTGAATCTGCAGCACTTTCATATGACTGACGTGCTTGACTCTCCTTACTCGCGTTAAATCTCTGAACTTTCTTTTTTAGGGGTCTCTTCCTACTTGAAGGAGATATCCTCGCAAACTCAATCTCTGGACCCTGATTATCACTGAACTTAATCTCTTATCTTTCAACCATGCTTCGCTGGTAAGAGTTTGCGTCCCCTGCGCTTGATTACATGTCTCTCGTCATCAAGTGAACTTGAGGCATGCTGCGAACACTGAATACTTGGATATCAGCCTCGTCTCATAATATGAGATTTAGAACAAGTTAGGAAGAAAAGAGTTAGAGAACACAATGTGCTGATCATTTACAGGTACCAACGTAGTCTCGCGGCTCGTCCGCTGCTGACACAGAGTCTCACGACGGCGGTGCTCTTTGCTGTCGGTGACATCACGGCGCAACAGGCCATTGAGAAGAAGGGTTTGGAGAAGCACGAGTTTGCTCGTACAGGACGCATGTTTGCCTATGGTGGTGGTAGGTTTCGCCTTTCGTTTTTCTCAAGTTTTGCATGTTCCCGCCGGCTCATTACCCATCAATATCTGAGTTCCATCGGGCTTCCCTCATCATTATTAAAACCAGCATTAAGCGCCTTATCCGGCCCAGTTGAAAATGATCCATGTAATTCACATACAGAAATACTGACACATGCCCAGTTGTCTTTGGTCCCGCGGCGACAACCTGGTTCAAGATCCTATCGAAGCGGGTGGTTCTGCAGAACAAGAACGCCGAGATCTTGGCTCGCGTGGCGTGCGACCAGCTGCTCTTCGCGCCAACATTCATTGGCATTTTCCTATCAAGTATGGCCGTGCTTGAGGGATCATCGCCAAAGGAGAAGCTCGAGAAGAGCTACTGGCCCGCCCTCTCAACCAACTGGATGGTCTGGCCCTTCGTACAGATGGTCAACTTCAAGTTCGTGCCCCTCCAGCATCGTGTTCTGGCCGTCAATGTCGTCTCTATTGGCTGGAACAGCTACCTGAGTCTAGTCAACTCAAAGTGAGTGTGATTGGGTTAGGCTTGGCAGAGTAAAGATTTCCGGGGTCGTGAAGCTTGCATGCTAAGCTTGGTAATGGCGGGGGAATAATTGTGAAAATAGGGAATAGAATATGGGAAATGTGGCTACGAGCCGATGGGTACATCAGTCGGCATTGTTCTTTCGTCCAGGATTCAAGATCTTCCCGGAGCTGGTGACTATATAGAGGATCGGGGCTGTACATGCGGGCGTTTCATGAACGAGCGTGGTCATTTTTCTGCTCGTCTTGCTATGTCACTATAGAACTTTGCAACTGATATTACGATTAATTTTGTTCAAACATAAAGTGGCCACAAGGGGCCTATCAATTGTGTTGTGAAAAGCAGGTATATTATGTTGTTTCGTTGTATCAATTTCCAGTATTCGGGGCCATTTTGGGGGGGGCGCATTCAGCTATTCCAGGCGCTGATTCAAAGTTCCCAAAAGGCTGTGTGTTTATACAAGATTAGCATTATCGTCGTAAATAGTCGCATCGTATAGGTCGTGGGTCTGTCCAGTTTGCGGTTGTGCTTCTGCGGTCGTCCAAGGTTTCCTGGTGGATTGGCTATCACGTGGAAAGTATGTACAATCGTGATAGCCCAACATTTGATGTCGTCACGAAAAAAGGAACTCTTTGAGTATAGGAGAACCTGAAAACTCCGGGTTTAGCATTATACAGCTGTTGTTCGGTTGTTAGTCTCTAGCGTTTCTGTCTTCTAGGTGACGGGGAACGCACTGCAAAAAGTATTGGAGGCCAGCCCTCCTTTTCTCTAAGAAATTAGGCCTGAACTTTGAGATTAAGCTCTTCGGCGGAAGTTCGGGCACGGCTGCCTCGAAACCGGGGAATGTCCGCATAAGCCGCCATCGCAAATCATCGAACTCGGAATATCGCTTTCGAATATTCATAGCGCTCCCCTAATTACCCCCCCAAAAACATCAGTCTCGAATTTTGTATAGTAGCCGGTTCCATAGAACGTGGGAAATTACTTACAGTCAGCATTTCAACACGTATGTTCCACACAACGAAAGCGCCAATGTTCGTTGCGCTACCGTTGACAATGATGTAGTCAACCACCTCGACGCTTTTCGCCCAGCACGCGTTTCCCCGGTCGTCGATGCTACTGTTCTCATTGTCCCGCAAAGTTATTCGAAGGCCTGGGGGGATTAATGATTCAACCGAAGTGCTCGAGACCGCCCGACCATGGCCTGATTGGTCATGACTATTGCGCGCCGCCCAGTATGGTGGCGATGTAACGGGTGATGTTATCGGTGACTGGATATTGCTATTGGTCCCCGCACTGGTATTTGCGTTTCCAATTGTCTCCATATTGGTATCTAGACGGAGTGTCGGCCCCTCTTGCGTCGAGCTTGGTAGATTGCCCTCTCTCGTTGTTGGGTCCGCCTGCGGACTCGTTTTACTCGATTTTTGTGCGGAGCTTGTAGATGACTGCAAAGTTGACAAGGGAGGCTCGATGTCGGTGTCGGTCTCTGTCTCTGTCTCGGTCACTGGTGGTGAGGGTGGCGGCTGGGGCTTTGGCATTTGAAAGTCTTTGTTTCGGGCGCTATCGCCACCACGTACCCGGCCGCCTTTATGGTCATCCAGATGCTGGGGGCCCGTCTCTGGATCCATTCATCTACTCATACGTGCAAGAAGAGGCCGCCATTCAGAGGAGACTGGCGGCGGTATTTCGTGGTGGTCGCGCCGAGTTCAATAAGTCGTAGCGTCTCGTGCCGGCGCAAGAGATACCAGATCTGATGAGGGTCGTCCAGGTTCGAAAAGACCGATAGAAAAGACGTCGGGTTTCGCCGTGTTTCGGTGCCAGTTTTGAGTTTGGTTTTGGTTGAGGTTATATCATTAGGATTGGGCACCGAGACGCCGTCGTATAGTTGTAAAGATGTTTTGCGACACAAGAGAAGATAGCAAGGTTGTCGGCAGTCTAATGCTTGATACAGATACCTAAAGGTGCCCAGGTGGGGTATAACCTCTATACCTGACCCCACGTGCCGTGCCAAACCCCCTAAGGCTTCCCCAAGAACAGCTAATCAAGTGCCGGCATTGAAGCGTGGGTACTTTACCCAATCTCTTGGGATGGACTTCTCAATCATTTGGCGTGGTGGCTACAAAACAACCACTGTGTGACATTAGGGAGGTTTTTAGAAAATGCTACCGGGTTAGTAGAAAACGGAGTTACGGGTCTACGGTAATATTGCATACCAGTACAAAGGTGATTGATATTTCCGCTGCTTTCAAGATATATAATTACTACAATTATTTTTCTTAAACGAGCCATGATATTAGTTAAAATCCTAACTCAATCCTAATATTCTAAAAATACATCATATACGTAGTAAGCATCCATGGTCAATTCTGGTAACCTCGCAACTAAGTTCAAAAACAACGTTGATTGTGCTAAGTTTTAAAGCCTGTCCAGGCTGATCCTGAATAGCTATTGCTAGTTAAAGACTTTTAACCCCTTACATGAAATGAAGTCAACAACATCTTGTTAATTGCCTTCGCGAGCGAATTTCCTATCGCATACTTTCACAATATGTTTAATCTCAAAGTCTTCTATGGCCGATTTACAGTGCGTGAAATGCGAGAGAAATTCTTCTTCCGCGCTTCAAGCGCAGTACGATGAGCCTACCTGAGGTCACACGTAAGTGACTATCTGGGTCGAGTTGGCCGAGTTGGCCTACCACATCAATCACGCCTCGTCATCGATAGCAGTCCAGGTTACCTAACACTGATAAATACAAGAACTGTGTTACAGTAATCAGGCTATCGTGTATTCCATACTTGTACGAAATGATGATATTGTGGATACTCTACACACTTAGTGCATAGTTCAGCAACCACAATAGGATAGTTTGTGGTGTACACGTAAATATACGAAACACGCATACGAGAAGCCAGGCAAACAAGACTTCCTCGACAAGAGTATCAAATACCATTATATCATGGGCTGTAGGTCTTCTCATGGTGGTGATAAAATTGTCACAGATACTTCGCCTGTGGCTCATGTTTCACATACGCAAGCCAGTGCTGAGAGGAAAGGAATAAAATTAAGTCAAACCAATACTAGTAACGGCGGTCATATTATGATGAAGATGGTATGGCAAGAGAGGGATGGCCAAACATATGTTGCCAAGTCTGGTGGGATGTTACCATTTATATGTCCTTGTTTCCGCTGGCTGTGAATTCCACCATTCACTCCCCTTTTATTTTCTTCTCTCTTACAATATTGCTCTAGGGTATATGACAGCATAACTTCTCGATAGTTATAGTGATCAAGAAACTACCGCAGGCCATTTGTTGTTTCTCTCATTTATCTTCCGAACAATTGCAACATAATTATTGGCAAGCACGCCATCTACAACTCCAAAAGATCATCATGGTGGAGTCGACACCCTCTTCAGGCGACGGCCTCAAGATAATCCATGCCAGCCTGTTCCGAAGTAAGTGGGCTTCTGATTCTTTTATTATTAGGCGGCCATAAGACAAGCACTTCGATGAGAACTTAACAGATACAGCTTTGGCTCGAGTTCAACAAAGCACATATGAAATCACACATTAAGGCGAACAAGAAGAATATTTACTAACCCCAAGTTCCTAGTGGCAACCAAGTCAATGGCGCAGGCCTATGAAATACTCGGATACAAAGTTAATCACGCCCTTTTGGGAAAGGCAGGAGAGACGAACTGGAACATGATAGAGGTGGCCGCCGAGGCAACTTGGCCAACTGTGCCAGGCGCAACCCCACGACCCCCTTTCAAGAGAAGCGACTGGGACGAACTCTGGGGATCGGAGTGGGACGTCGTTACGGATATCGCCTCGCCATTCGTGCCCGAGCTGATCAAAGCATATCCAGAGGCAAAGGTCGTCATTGTGCAACGAGATTTCGACTCCTGGTGGCGAAGCTTCATACGGAACATCGCCGACAGGATCTTCGATAGTTTCAGATCTACTATCATTGGATTCATCACATCTACGTTTATGGGGGTTCGTCCAATGCAATGCATGAAGAAGGTGATGTTTGGATTCTTCAATGCCAAGTCGAGGGAGGAGATGACCGAAGCTCGAGGCAGACAAGTTTACGACGAATACTTTCGCCAGATCCGGGAACTCGTGCCGCCCGAAAGACGACTGGAATACACAATCGGCGATGGGTGGGAACCTCTCTGTGATTTCCTAGGCGTGGAAGTCCCGAAAGGGGTGCCGTTCCCACGAGGTAATGACGGCGCTGCACTCGATAAAACTACTGATAGTAGGTCTGTAGAGTTGCTGGCACGTTATGTGAAGAAACTGGGTGGAGGAACAGTTGGGAAGGTGCTTGTTGGTTGTGTCTGTGGATGGACATTATATCGCTGGCTGTCTTAACTTACTACTGAATATCTCTTTAGAATGAACCTATGTTCTAGAATGAGCCCTATAATGTTTTGAGAAATTGTTGTTGCGCTGAAACGCCTAGCCTGGAAAGTTGCTAAATGATAACTCTGTAGATTTCTGCTACTACGGATGCTAGACTTTTTTTGATTTGCAAGAGGTGAAGCTTGTAACCAAGAATATCGAACGATCCATGAGCTTGAGCAGAAAGGCAACGATATAGTCCTCAATAAAACAAACATCTAACTATCATAAATAAGGCCAGGCCAATACAAGGCCACATTTGCTACTAACACTACAATCAGCTTCATATACGGACTTACCGGTAAAATTGCAGATTCAAACAAGGCGATGAGCCCTTGTATTTTGTGATTGCGCCTGCAGTCTACACAACTGGTTCATAACAGCAAACTCAAGCAGCAAGTTCCGACATCATGATATGACTTGATACAGCCATGTAGCCTGCAATATATCATAGCATTAGCTCTTTCGACGCGGCATACTGCGGGCATACCCTCATTAAATGCTTGTCGCGGGGGGCTGATGTGAAACTTCGGGGTTCATTTGAGAAAATGAGAATAGAGATGTGAACCCCCCTCACGTGGCTGTCACGGAATACCGACAGACCGGTCGTACACGGCTCTGTGAGATTGCTTGTTATTTATTACTAACAATTAAGGAGTCGGCGCGACTCGGAACGCGTTCTTTTTATTGCTAATCATCCCTTTTGATTAAAGCTCGCCGTTCATTTTTGAGTCAGAACTGCCTTGATTATTACGACAGTTGAGACACTGATTCAAAGAGGTTTCGCTCTTCGGCCTTAAAACTTTTGTTGCGCCAATAATCGCGACTCGTGGCTGAGGTGGGTTTGTCTCGAACAACTGACGGCCCGAATGTACGGATTGGTCAGCCATTGCCATACCTGTGGAAAATCGACTATATCGATCAATAGAGGATAGATAGGTAGACAAAAGTCTCAAGATATCCCGGCAAGCTTCCCGGTCCTGATATTTCGGGTTTCCAAGGATACGATGGTCGCCGCTGGACGATCAGGAGGGAGGCGTGGCATTCCCGCACATGGCGCCAGACATCGGGTGCTCGCGTATATCTCAGTTACAGCAACAAAGAGATCTGAGCCGCTAGCACCTGCGAATCTGTTACGTTACTCGGGTGTCTCAACCATACCTCCACTTGAAAGAAAAATCAATTAGGAGTAAGCACTCCTTATTGATCGGACACTTCCCATCTGACTTGGAAAAATATCTGCCACCGCTCTTTAACTCAGGGCCAAGATATGCAGCTGCCCATCGCCAACAAGCGGTCTGAAAAGCCACAGTGATTGATACCGATTGTCTACATGCTGATCGACCACGATATATCCAAGTCACAATGGGCTTCGAACCATCGGATCAGGAGTTGGAGTGGCAATTAGAGCATCGCGATGAGACACAGGTTCTTGGGCTCATCGCAGCTTGTGTTTCGACAGCTATTGCCTCGGTTATCATCATAGGTCTGCGTTTTCTCTCTCGACGGTTACAGCACGGTCGGCTCCATCTCGAAACCGATGACTGGCTTACGCTCGTCGCGTGGGTGTTCTTCGTGGTTTTGGACGTCTCGTGGGCTGTGGGCACAAAGTACGGAATCGGACGACACGCGGTGGTAGTCGTAGATGTTCGTATGGTTCAGATCGTAAGTCATTTTTTACCTACGCTAAGCCCTCGAATCCTCATTGTTATCGAAGTTATTATTTCAACTCGTGTATGCGGCGTCAATATCTTGGATTTACTTTCCTGAGGTCCGGATAGTAAGCACCTAGCTAACACGAGCGACAGTTGGCCGTTGTTGGCGAAGCGGCTTACGTCCTCGCTATTGCCTTCATCAAATTGAGTGTCTTAGCCCTATACTTAAAAGTGTTCCCAATACAAAAGTTCCGGTATTGCGTGTGGGCAGTTGGCATAATTGTGATAGGCTGGGCTATGTCAGGCGCCATTATGGCCGTCTTCCAATGCTCCTCTGTCGAGTATGTCTGGAGGACGGATGTCGAGGGGGTCTGCCTCGATTTCGGTCTGCGAAATCTCATTTCTGGGGTGATGAGCGTCATGACCAACATTCTCATCGTGGCTATGGCGGTACCTTTTGCTTGGAACTTGCGTATTACAAAGCAGAAGAAATGGCTTGTACTGGTTGCTTTCGCCATTGCAACTATGTGAGTAACATCTTCCAGTCCTTCAAACTTTAGTTCAAAATTCTAATTCACGGCTTTTTTCGAGTATCGCAGTGCCTGCATCATAAGTATTATACGATTACCCTATTCGATCAAAGTCGGGACGAGCGACGGAACGTGGGATGCCACACCTGCCTTCATCGTCAGCGTCGTCGAAATCGTGGTGGGCATGCTGGCTATTTCGATACCGACCTACCGGCCGCTCTATGAACATGTGTTTGGAGGACGAGCATGCAGAGACAGCAACGATGCTCGAGTCTGTAGGTATAAAGAGACTCTACACATAGGTCTCTACGGCAAAGACGCACAAAACGACGTAAACGTTACTTCGCCGGGTACTCATGTGGGGTGCGACCACGGCGGTATCAATGTCACAAACCATATAGAGCTTGTTAGGCATGCAAAGAAGAGTGGAAGCTGGGTTAGAGTGACAGATGATGAGGAGGAAGAGTTATGCGAGACTACAGAGCGGGTTCAGGCAGGAGGCTCGTGACAGGCTCATTTTATGGTGGAACACGTACATTAGGTATCGGGTAAAAACGTAGTACTCTGTGGTAATATGGAAGCTTGGCTTCGGCTTGGACATCAAAAGTTAGTTTTTAATTTAAGCAACTTCGATACGCACTCTAGGAACTTGTCGCGCGCTGGAAATAATGATCGTAAACGCTTCGAGCGTGTATCTTGGGTTAATGTTTCTGCTAGCCTACCTCTCCGGGAGCCGGGAGTGCTAAAATGCTTAGCAGAAGTTATGTACATAGATCTACCCAGGAACCCGGCCGTTAATTTCGCCAAGGCTTCGGCTTCACTTTCTCCCATATATTGTATGTGTCTGATCAATGCTTCTCCTACTTTCCAAGCATAGAAAGATGAATTTGCCTTCCGGTGCTTGTATAACCAAGTCAACTGGAAAACATCTCTAGAGGCAGGCTGTACCGAACCGATTGCGTCAGCAAGCCTTAAATATGGATATTCTAATCCATTTACTAGCTTCAATCTACCGCTCTAGAATAGGCACGTGACTGGTGATTTGCTACCCCGAACCCGGGAGACAGGTTGATGTAATCGCCGGTCGGCTATTGTATCGGCTCGTGGGGAATGGCCGAAGTCACTCCCTTATTAGCCCCAAGGAGAACGTCCGAAGTAGTCTGAAGTTCATACAAACGGACCACTTCCAATCCTCATATATCAAATCATGTCACTACCTACGATTGCAATCCTGGATGATTATCAGGAAATCTCCAGGGTTCCTTTCGAACAACTACGGTCGGCCGGGTATCACGTAACGACATTTACTGATACTCTTGCGCCCTATAACTACCCTGAAACCAGTCCAGATGAGAAGGATGCCCTAGTCAACAGGCTGGAGCCATTCAATATAATTTGCAAGTCTATACTGCGTTTCACCTCATATAAACTCAGCATCTAATGATGTCAGGCTCGATGAGAGAACGAACACCTTTCCCCGCAGAACGTGAGTAATATCGGATGTCGTGTTCAGACCATTTCTACAATCCCATCAACGAAGGGGGTTACTACATTATAATACTAAATCATGATTGTCAAGTTGTCAATCGACTTCCGAAATTGAAGCTACTTCTTACAACTGGGGCGCGCAACGCGTCCATCGACGTCACGGCTTGTCAAGCCCGCGGCATACCTGTTGCAGGCACCGCTCTGAATGCCCCTTCGGAACCTGGCCCCGACAGCACTACACAGCATACTGTAGCCTTGATTCTGGCCCTCGCTCGTAATATCCCCCAAGATGATGCCATCATGAAGTCTGGAGGATGGCAGACGAAAGATGCTGTAGGGTTATCAGGGAGGATATTCGGCACCGTTGGTCTGGGCAGGCTTGGTGTCTCCGTGTCTAAAATCATGCACTTAGCTTTCGGTATGAAAGTAATCGCTTGGAGCGCGAATCTGACACAGGATGCGGCGGATGAGAAGGCCAAGGCCGCTGGACTTCCAGTAGAGGACGAGACTGGTGCCAAGACGTTCAGGGTTGTCAGTCGAGATGAGCTCTTCAGTACGGCGGACATAGTCAGCATCCATCTGGTCCTATCAGAACGTTCAAGAGGCCTCGTAGGAACAAGCGACTTGGAGAAAATGAAGAAATCGGCCTTGCTAGTGAATACGTCGCGGGGGCCTATCGTGAATGAGAACGAATTACTCGAAGCTGGGAAGAAGGGACTGATTCGGGGCATTGGATTAGACGTCTATGGTCTCGAACCTCTGCCCAAGGATAGCGAATGGCGGACTACCAAATGGGGCGAGTCGGGAAGAAGCGAGGTTATCTTGACACCCCATATGGGATATGTTGTGGCCGATAGCATACGGGCATGGTATGAGCAGCAGGTTGAGAATATCCTGCATTGGCAAAAAGGGGAAGCATTGAAAACATTATACAAGGACAATGGGTACTGATAAGGCTGCTTTCTGTTAGGCCTTTGACGCCGGACCATCTGTAGTTATGCGCTTCTAAGCCTAAGTACGGGTAGGTGCCTTAGACACATCAACCTAGCACACACGTCTTGTGTGTAAGGCCGGAGCGCATAAAGAGGGATGAAGTTGCCTGAAGTCGAAGCATGGAAGTATAAAGGAAATATCTATGTCAGTTTTTCTCTGCATGTCTGAACTGTGCATGTGCATATACAGTAACTGCTTTTGCTAGAAGTACCTAGTTGATCAAGACGGGCAGATTCATGAAGAGTGCAGCCTCAGGTAGTGTGGCGTTTCTCTATTATCCTATTACCTATAGGTATCTAGAACCAAAGCAAGCATCGCGTCGCGTGGTCGTCGACGAAAAGTATGGAAAGAGCATCCATAAAACACCCTAAGCGGACCTGACTTCCTCCCCCCTTCCTTGCTGTTACACACCCATCCCTTTACTCACTGCGCTCTCCACCAACAACAACAAACCACCATCTGAGACATTGTCACACCCGAAAGAAGTAGGTCTTCTTCCTATTGCTCTGTTTCTGGCCCTGGTACGTCAACAAAATAATCAACAATAATCAACAATACCCTTCTCAGACCGGCACATAGTCCCTCGGCTGGACAGTGTGCTCCCCTTCCTCTCCATGCTATGCTCTTCCTACCACGGCATCTTTTCTGACTCGAAATGTTTGCTAGTTTCAGATCCGCCCGGTGCCATTTGATCATTAAAGCATCCGCCAGTTAGGCTCCGAGAACGACAGCAAACCATGGATGCCGCAGAAGCTGTCTCTGGTGCAGGTGTTTCCGTCGGTAGCGCTCATGCATCTGGTGAAGGAGGAGACGGTAGGTATACACGCTTTCAGCTCATGTCTGGCCGTGCCTACACTGTGGTCGTTGTGTTTTACGTTTACCTCGCGACTTTGTGCTATTATCAATTTTCTGTAGGTGGTTTTCCCCCAAACATTTGTGCTGACACTTTGGTTTGTGCCTGGTTATAGGATCCTCCTCCACATCGGCACCTTCATATAACCCTCAGGCGACAGCTGCTGAGGGTTTAAATACTGTCACGGTGACAACCCAATCCCTACCCACACTTCCTGCAATTCCGTCGTCTATCATCCCACGTCCCTCTGTCAGTATTCACACTCCTCCATCTCTCCTGCGTGGCCCAATCCCCCAAAAGGGTTCTGGGCAGGATCGCTTTCTGCAGCTACTGAAGGGAAACGATCAGTCTTGCTTTACCACAGTAGCTCAAAGCAACCCTATCGTTGTGCCCACCGGCATGATTCAACGACCGATGACGGCCCAACACTACTGTACGTGTCCCATCACTTGATTATCCCCGATCCTATAATATGTTCTGCAAGGTTACATGCTAACAGTTATTGTCGCCGCACAGCACCAGGCGTGACTCAGGCTAATCCGCCTCTCTTCACGTTCCACTCCACTTCTACCTATCCTGAAAGCCAGGAAACGGGCCGCGCTGTTATAACCCCGTCCGACACTAAGGCAAAAATGTCTGTACCTTTCAAGGCACAGCTTAAGGAATCTTCCTTAGTGGCTCCCAAGCCAGTCATTGGCGATGCTCACGGTCAATCAGGTCGTCAGGGAGTGGGTATTGGGCCCAATGGCCAAAACCAGCCCGTCGCAACTGCGCGCCTCAGTGCGCAGTGTCAACTACGTCACTTCAACCCTAAGTGGCATGAGAGCTCAGGTCCCAATGGCTTCAAGTGCTCCGTTCAGCTGATCAATAAGGTTATTCATGGAAGCCGTACCTATCCGAATGCCTATGATGCCAAGCAGGCCGTAGCCGAGAAGGCTCTCGTTTATGTCAGTCAACTACCATGTGAGGATCCGGCGGAGAAAGTTGCGGCAAGAATCAAATCCGCTGGAAAAACCGACCGCTTCAGCGAATGCAATCGGCCAGGACGATCTCAGATCAAGAGGGAGACGAATGTAGGCAATGGAAGTTTCCACGGCCAGTATGCCAACACAGCCCCTACAGCTCCTAACTCAGCGTCTTATAACTGGAATGCATACAACCACGAGCAAAGAGCTCTACTTCACCGCATTCAATCAATTTTTGGACGTACCGGACCGAGCCCGGCTGTTCTATCCGACCCTTTGGCCGCGCAGGCCTTTTTACAGGGCTGTAAGTAAATCCAGAGACAATGTCTTATTCTGGCAAGTTTTAGAGCACATCCTTTCCATCTTTAGACCAGGGCGGTGTCGGCAAATAACATCCGAAATGGTGATAACTGACTCCGAGGGTTCCAGTGGCCGTAGGTACTTCGGTTCGAGTGGCTAGTTCGGTGTACGAGCCGTACCTTGAGCCACAGGGCCGGCCTCTCCCCGTTATTTCCGGTGAGATCTATCGCCCTTATGAGGCTCGGGAGCGATCCCCACAGCCCAACTTTAGCCGCAACTATAGGGATCGTTCTCCCCTTCGTCAGCGGGCGCAGTACGAGTCAAAGACTCGACGATCTGGTTAAAGCTGGAGATAGTAAGGACATGCTCTCTGGAGCTCCATACGTTTAGAGGGATCGAGAACTACGAGGCGGCGCCTTGGACACGTGGGTTGCCTTTAAGAACGTTTGAGGAAAAATCCAATTCATTAAGGCTATTTTGACTTTCGGGTTGACAGCTTGGCGTCGGCAGGTACTATGTTTGCATGATACGGCAAGAACTTGGTAGAGTCGAGCGATTTGAGTATAAAGTTCAGATCTTGCTCGGCATCCTTAACCCGCCGTCCAACCGAATAACATTTCCATTGAGCATAGGATTTTCTATGATTTGTTTGACTAGTTGTGCAAATTCGGCAGGCTTGCCTGCCCTCCGTGGAAACTCCATTACCTTTGCTAGCCCTTCGAACAGCTTTTTGGGCATCGCAGAAGTCATTCTGGACTCGAATATGCCTGGAGCGATGGTCATGCAGCGTATGCCATACCGAGCCAAGTCCCTTGTCATACTGAACACCCAGAGTCAGTTATCGCCATATCAACCGTTGAGCGGGAAGGGTTTTAGAAACTTCTGGCACGAGCTTGGCCAAGAAGGAGTCACTCACGGTAGAGTCATAGAGGCAACCGCCCCTTTGCTTGCTGCGTAAGCCACCTGTCCCTTCTGCCCATCAAAAGCGGCTACAGACGCCACCATGATGACGATACCGCGCTCCTGATCATCGCCGGCCGGCTGGGTCTTCGCTAAATGAACGAGGCATTGCCGTACCAAATCCACAGTGCCACGTAGATTGATATTAACTACAAAGTCAAAACTTTCCAAGCTAAAGGCATCGCCATTCCTATCTAATATCTGTGTAATCAATCAGTTCATAAATTTGGTGATAGGTAGCGAAAGTGCAGTAGTACCGTTGAAGGGTTGCCGACGCCTGCGGCTGGTATGATGCCGCCCATCGGCTTTCCTGTCTTCTTGATCCATTCCACGACCCCTTTGACGGCGGCGGCGATGCTTTCGGTCTCTAAGACATCGCACTCAAAGAACTTGCCGGCGCCTTCGGGCAGCAGTTTCACGACCTCGGCCCCGAGTTCCTCGTTTAGATCTAGAATGGCAACATTGCCTCCGCTGCGGCAGATTTCTTCTACGGTGGCCTGTCCTAAACCTGACGCTCTGGTGGAGTGGTAAGTCTTAGTGGCTCTTCACATGCGGTCATGGGAGTGGAGAGCATACCCGCCTGAGACTACGAATGTTCTGCCTTCAATTTTCATTGTGAAGAGCTCGATGTATTTTGATGAAGCAGAAATAACAGTGAGCACCCTGGCGATTAAATAATCGAGATGATGGGAAATAGGTAGTAAAGGTAGCCGAGGTACAACCTAGCTTGAAGTTGATGTCAGTGGTAATATAGAGCTTTACAGCCTATTGGACGCATCTGAAACTAGCCTTTTTAGGTAACATTCCATGGCCGCTTCAATTCTACAACATACATATACAGGGCTAATGGACATAACTAGTCGAAAAACAATACCTTTTGGGAATTTGTAAGTACAACAAGTTAGTCGTGGCGGTCACCGAAATAGAGAATCAAAAGAAGTTAAAACTATCAATTCAATTAAATCTAGTTAGTTGAATTAAATATACCTTGGCCTATCGTTTTAGGGAACTGTAGAGCACGCTGCGGGTGTGTTAATAGCTTGAATAAGCTTTTTACTAGAAAAGGCTAGTTTCATGTAGGTTCATGTCGAGCCGCGGCATTGCTGCAGGCCTATTCCCGTCATCTGAGCACATCTTCTCGACTGCAGATGTACCTGCTGATACGCCGTGCAGCGTCCTGCTAGCCTCTAACCAGTTGGTACAACTACGTATGTACATACATCATCATATCCGGTAGCGGTAGGTAACATCATGCATTGATTGATAACACAACCCCAGACGGATCCCAGTCACCATGATAAGCTCGCGTGAGACAACTACTTACTACGTAGTCGCATTTCAGGCCCGTTGATGGCATTTTATTTTGACAAATAAATTGCAATCCCCATATCCCACTAAGTACAAATCTCTGCCTACATCCCTGTCTCACTTGCTCCGTGCAACTTCGTATTCTGATTTTGCGACGCCGCCCACCAAGTCCTGACCGACAAAGGCAGAGCCGCCAAGATGACACGCCCGCGACGCTCCTCCGTTGCGAGCGAGGAGAGCACGGGTACGGCCGGTGACCAGGTACGCCAGCCTACCCGATCTGGCCCCGGTAGTGGGGGTCATGGTTGACTCAAGACTAGGAGCTAGGGAGCATGTACGATTATCTCGCGAAGATAATATTGTTGGGACCAAGCGGCACCGGAAAGTAGGTCGTTTTCTTCTTCAACATCTTCGATCACAAACGGCGTTTCCCAAATCATACCGGCTGCGTCGGAATGCCGTGTTCTAGGCTGTACTGTTTCCATAGTAGCCTGGGACGATGCAGATAGCCCACAATGCCGATGTTGTGTCAAAGAATCTTATTCGAGGACGGTACTGACGAGAACCCAACGTCTCAGGTCCTGTTTACTACATCGATTTGTAAAGAGCGAGTGGCGTGTCCTCTCTTCGCAAACGATCGGGGTTGAATTCGCAAGCAAGATCATAAAAGTTGGCACCGGCACGCGGCGGAAACGGATAAAGTTGCAGGTATTCCACCCCATTCTGCGTTGACGGATACTCCGTAGTGCAGCGCAGGGGCTGACTGAGTATAGCTATGGGATACAGCAGGCACAGAACGATTCCGCTCTGTTTCGCGATCCTACTATCGCGGGGCGGCCGGCGCCATCCTAGTCTACGACATCACGTCACATAACTCCTTCCGCGGGCTGCAGCCTTTCCTGAACGATGCGCGGGCCCTCGCTTCTCCGAACTTGACCCTGCTACTCGCTGGCAACAAACTCGATCTCGCTAACGACTCTCTTATCGACACGAGTGTACCGCCACCGACACCATCCAGCATAGGCTCGAACTTCCCTTACGGTACGCCAGCTAGCACGACAAGCGGAGGACTAGGTGCTCAGTTGCGGGCCACTGTAGCCCCCGAGGGGCGTGAGGTATCCCCAGAAGAGGCTTCACGGTGGGCCAGTGGTGTTAACGTACCAGTCACTATGGAAGTCTCAGCATTTTCCGGCGAAGGGGTGGACGAAGTGTTCGGGCGGTTAGCACGCATGATCCTAACCAAGATAGAGCTTGGAGAGATCGACCCCGACGATCCCATGAGCGGGATACAATACGGCGACGGAGGTATGTGGCACGCCGGCGCCAGCGACGGCGCCAGCATTAAGAGCTCGATGACGGCGGATGAGATCGGTCTTGGAGGTACTGGCGTGCGAAGTAGGAGAAGAGGCAAGAATCGCGCTCCGAATTGGGGAATGCGCGAATGGGAAGAGGTCTTCACTCTTAACCGTGGGCGTGGTAGAAACAACTGTTGCTGACGAGGTCGCATTTTCTGGGAATCATGGCACATGGGCGGAGGAGCTGGTCGCTGGCTGGTCTGGGGGGCTTGCAAAAAGTGAGTTGGACAAAATATGACAGATCAGCATGTTGGAATGATTGGGGCCACAAGCGATACTTTTGACTGAAAATGAACGGATTGGCGCCTTCGGACATATACGATACCTACGACTACGACCAGCATCTGGGGTTGGTTGTCTCCAGAGCCATACAGCGCACTCGTTATTTGGCGTTCGGGAGATGGGAAACGGGGACAGCATTGTGCAGACTACTACGAATCTTTCCTATTCATATGGGCGTTTCTCACTAACGCCCTAGAGGCGGTAATCGAGATGTTGATAGAACAGAGCAGAGTAGAGAGAACGGCTCATTTACATACCTAATTACGAACTTTCCTACCTACTAGATACCTCGAATTCATCGATGCCAGTCCAGTCTTGTTTATCGACCCGATCCTTAAGAGACAGCCAATCATAGATACTGTCCAGAGGTTGCCTCGCAGTCCAGAACTCAGGCCCCGTTTCAACTACATTTTCTTACAGTTCGTTCTGGATGGCCTGGTGACCGGTCGTTTCATCATACCGATCTAGTGGTGGGGTGATGTCTTTAAAATATCCCCAACCTTTCGAGGCTCTGCATTCTCAATTGCGGGATTCTATGCCAGCTATTCCTGAAACGGTATCGGAGGACGATACTCCGCACTGGGGTACGCCACCAAAACGTATCAGTAATGTGATGTCAATCTTTGGGACCCGTGTTGCTGTTGAGGATATACCTATAAATATAGTATTGTGTTACTTTTATTGAGCTTAACTCATGCTAAGACCCCTACATTAGGTGCCGAGTCCGAGGCATGCATCCGCTGTGGAGGCGATTTGGAGCCCCAAGAAGCTACGAGTTGCGAGATTGATCTCGGTGGGAGGTACGCCGGTTCTAATAAGGCACTGAGGCTTTCTTTTTGTGATATTTGTAGTTGTTCTCATGTCTAATGCCTAGAAAATGCTCGCATAAAAGGACACTTTTGCTTTTGAACCTCGAGAGTGATTTAACCAGCATCCCCTTTTTCAAGTCAGTTTACTCTCAACCGTAAACCCTCCCGCCATCATGGATCCCCGCATTGTCGTCCCTATTGACAAGCAATGGGAGTTCAAACAAGCCGACAAAGGCGACGATACATACCTACCTGTTGCCCAGTTCCCGACCAATGTGCATCTGGACCTACTCGCCCATAAGCTGATACCGGATCCGTACATTGGCAAGAATGAGCTCGATGTACAATGGGTCGGTGAGAAGGTCTGGGTCTACCGGACCAAATTCGCATCCCCTCACACCACGGGACCGAAAGCAGTCATTGCATTTGACGGTCTCGATACTTTTGCCACTGTCGTGCTGAATGGCAAGACGATACTCGAGACGGAAAACATGTTCGTGCCAGAACGTGTAGATGTCACAGACGTACTGGCCAAGGCTGGTGAGGAGAACGAGCTCGTCATCACCTTCGACAGTGCGTATCTCAGGGGTTGGAAGCTCGTTGAGAAGTACCCTGATCATAAGTGGGGTTGCTGGAACGGCGACAGCTCGAGATTGGCAGTCCGGAAAACTCAGTACCATTGGGTAAGTTAAAGTGAAGGAATTGAGAACCACGATAATATGTCGACTAATACTTTGCATTGTAGGGATGGGATTGGGGCCCGACGCTTCTCTCATGCGGACCATGGAGGCCGATCAATCTCGAAATTTACGAATCCCGGGTTAGCGATCTTTGGTGTGACATTGACGTCGATAAATCCCTAAAGGGGGCTACTGTCGTCGTCCACGCGCCCATTGAAGGCAAGGCTTCAAAGCTACGTCTAGACATCTCGCTCGACGACTCGCTCGTGGCAAGCCAAGAGATTGAAGGTGGCTCCAGTGCAACATTTAGGATCTCGGACCCCGAGCTTTGGTATCCTATTCGATACGGCAAGCAACCATTATACACTGTGAAGGCGACAGCAGTTCAAGATGGTAAAGATATAGACAGCATAACGAAGAAGATTGGCTTGAGGAGAGCCGAACTCATTCAGAGACCACTTAAGGGACAACCAGGTACTTCATTCTTTTTCGAAGTTAACGGAATTCCCCTCTTCTGTGGTGGCAGTGACTGGATTCCCGCCGACAACTTCGTTCCACGTATCAGCAAAGAGCGATATCATGATTGGGTGAAACTAGTGGCGGATGGTAACCAATTCATGATTCGCGTATGGGGAGGCGGCATCTACGAAGAACAGGCCTTCTATGACGCTTGTGACGAGCTGGGCATCCTGGTGTGGCAAGATTTCATGTTCGGATGCGGTAACTATCCAGCGTGGCCGGAACTACTAGCCTCGATCAAGCGTGAGGCAGAAGAGAACGTCAAGTTGCTTAGGCACCACCCAAGCATCGTTATCTGGGCTGGAAATAACGAAGACTACCAGTACGCCGAGAGCGTGAACTTGGAATGGGACCAGAGCAACATGGACGCCGAAAGCTGGCTTAAGACCGACTTCCCTGCCCGCTATATCTACGAGAAGATCCTGCCAGATGCGTGCCGGGAGTATTCCCCATCAGTATACTACCACCCAGGCAGCCCATGGGGCGGTGTTGATACACGCGATCCGACGGTGGGCGACATCCACCAGTGGAACGTATGGCATGGAACACAGGAGAAATATCAGAATTTCGATAAACTAGTAGGACGTTTTGTTTCCGAGTTCGGTATGGAGGCGTTCCCATCCGTGAAGACGATCGACGCGTTCCTACCGTTAGGTAAAGATGATCCGGACCGATACCCTCAGTCGTCGACGATCGACTTCCACAACAAGGCCGACGGCCACGAACGCCGCATTGCACTGTATCTCGTCGAGAACATGAGATATGCGCCAGATCCGCTCGAGCAATTCGTCTACTGCACCCAGCTGATGCAAGCCGAGTGTCTTGCGTCTGCCTACCGGCTATGGAAGCGTCAGTGGAAGGGGCCGGGTCGCGAATACTGCGCCGGCGCTCTGGTGTGGCAGATCAACGATTGTTGGCCTGTGACGTCCTGGGCTATCTGCGATTACTACTTGCGGCCGAAGCACGCGTATTACACGGTGAAGCGCGAGATGGCGCCCCTGAGTGTCGGGATCACCCGTCGGGAACATCACCATCCGAACCCGGAGAACAAATACTCGCGCATCGGCGGCACGACGCAGATACAGATCGAGATCTGGGGTAGCAATCTTACGCTCGAGGATCTCGAGGTCGACTGTCTTGTTCGTGCCTGGGATGTCGAGACGGGAGAGGAGACGTACGCACAGATCGTTCATAAGGGACTGCTCTTGCCTAAGAACCAATCCACTGAGGTAATAGCTATGGACGTCCCCGTACAGAAAAAAGGCGACGAGGGACGCACGGTCGTCGCGGCATACCTGCTCCCTTCGTCTTCTGAGGATCCCAAGGACGGCGTGACGCCTGTGCAAATGGGCAAGAAGCAGCTTGCACGCTACGTCAACTGGCCCGAGCCTCTCAAGTACCTACATCTTCAAAAGCCCAAGAATCTAAAGGCGGAGCTGAGTGAGGATGGGAAGAGCGTGGCGTTGAGCGCTGAAGTGCCTGTTAAAGGTGTTGCTGTTGAATCTGAGGATGATGCTGTTCGGTTCGAGGATAATCTTGTGGATATCGTGCCGGGAGAAACGGTTAGAATCCCTGTTCGTGGTGCGAGCGAGGGGACGAAAATTGCGACTAGATACTTGGGTATGATATAGGATGTTTACTACGTATGTTGTGAGGGGATATTGTTGGGATAGCTTGGATATAGGATCTATATGGCTATAATGGCATAAAGGCGAGAGCTAGGGTCAGCTTTCGATACAAAACTTTTCAATTCGCCAAGTCATAATTAGTTGAATTTTGCTTGAGCTATTACATGAGCCGTGCATAATCTTGCGTTAGCCAGTAAAATTATCATCTGTATGATATATGAAGAGTCATAAATTTGACCGCGATATCAATGTATATACTATGTTGAGTGTCTATTATTACACTCGGGCCCATTATACAAGCTCCCAGAGAAAGAAACGCCTCATCACCGCTACAACTAACAACGAATTCCGACAAATTACACCACTTTCTCGTTAGGACCGCCAATTAGGATCTTGATAACCTCACCCTGTTTAACCTTGTTGAAAGCCTTCTCAGCATCCTTGAAGGCCACAACCTCACTGATCAACTTCTTCACCTCGATCTTGCCACTGGCAACCAACTCAACAGCGAGCTTGTAATCCCCACTGCCGTACCGGAAACTGCCCTTAGCCGTAACCTCCTTCAAACACATAGCCATTATGGGAAACGTGATATTATCCTTGCCCATGCCGCCCTGGACGTACGTGCCACCATTGCGCACCGTGTGCAGACTGGTTTGAATGCTAGGCTCGGCACCACTCGCATCGATGACGACGTCGGCACCGTTCGGCAGACCGGCGAGCTTCCGGATATTAGCGGCGTTCTCCTCGGGCGAGACGCGCTGGCTGACGTAGGCATGCGTGGAGTAGAACGAGGTAGCGAAGTCGAGCTTGGACTGGACGATATCGACAGACACCACGATAGACGCGCCGAAGGCCCGCGCCACGGCGGCGCAGAGCAGACCGACGGGCCCGGCCCCCATGACGACGACGGACTGCCCAGGCGTCACGACCGCCTGGCGCACGATGTGCACGCCGACGGCGAGCGGCTCGATCAGCGCGCCCTCCTGCAGCGAGACGTTGTCCGGCAGCTTATAGCAGAAGTCGGCGGGGGCGGTCCAGAACCCCGTCAGCGTGCCGTCGTAGGGGGGCGTGGCTGCGAAGCGCATCTCCGGACACAGGTTGTACTTGCCGCTGAGACAGGGCGCGCACCGACGGCAGGGGTAGCCTGGTTCGAGGGCGATGCGGTCGCCTGTCTTCAGGCTCGTCACGGCGGATCCGACTTCCACTACGGTCCCCGCGGATTCGTGGCCTAGGATCATGGGGTCTTTGACGACGAAGTGTCCGATGGCGCCGTGTTGCCAGTAGTGCACGTCTGAGCCGCAGATGCCGGTGTAGTTTACGGCTACGAGGACGTCGTGCGCGCTTTGGAGCGTCGGCGCGGGCCGGTCGATGAAGGATACATCGTGGGGCTTGTTGAGGATGAAGGAGAGGTTCTGGATGGGTTGGTGGTTAGAATATTGGTTTTCGCGGGATTGAAAGGGGTAAGGGGGGTTCTTGTTGATGGGATTGGGGAGGGGACCCGGTTGGTACGTACGCTGGCTGTCTTGGGATCAATTGCCATTGTGATATAATACCTAAGGAGCTTTTGAATGAGAAATAGGAGGAAGGACCGCGGGTTTAGGTCTGCTTTTGCTCCTTCGATGTTTCCAGGTCTCTTTTCGATTCGGGTGCCAAGAGACGACGTCGATGACGATAAATGTTTTACACAGACGAAGACAACTTTGAGGATAATATTGTACTCGGGTTTTTTTAACTACACCACTTTTATATCACGAAGAGGGGAACTATTGATCCTTATCAGCACCAGTCAATGGCACTTGAGAGCTTTTTTGCAATTTCTTTTCCTCTCTCGTGTCCCTATTGCAGCGCCTCCAGAGCAGATTCTTGTTCACCTGATAAGCTATGACCTACACGATGGCGGGGCAGGGAACAGCAAAGAATGTCGTAATAGCTACCGATCAATCGCTAGTTTAAGCTGCGTCTTCTAATTTCCAATGGAGTGGGGGAGGCTTGACTGTGGGCTGTTGGGCTGTCATGCTGGATGAGAATTCGAGGAACTAAACCTCTCCGCGGCTGCTAGCTCATGTGGGTTGGATGATTTAGCCGCCTGTTTTATCCGCACCAATCGACTTCTTTGACTTAGAATACTTGTTTATCTCATGGGATAGAGGCTGTCGAGAAAACTGTGCGTGGCTAGTAGTCGTTGACAGTCTAGTGAAGATTATGATATAGAGCTGACTTGTCCCTGATTAAGATTTGTCTTTTAATTGTTACATAATCTTCGAGTTCTAGTATTTCAGAGAGGTTTCATCCATCAATCATGACTAAGCCATCACTTTCCGGATTAGGAAATAAAATAATACCCCCTCACTTCTCCCCTCATTGTCATATCAAGAAAGTCAGTCAAGACAAACACCTTGTATACCCAGGCAGCTTTTACAGCTTGATCTAGGAGGATGAAACTGAAAAATCAGGTGGGAATAACGACGTGTTATAGACTAATTGAAACGCAAATTACTTCACAGATGCTCACACCTTATCTTGGCTGACCTGTAACACCCAACTGAAAAGGTACTACTACTCTAGTGACTCTTTGTCGTATATCAGGAGATGATTTTAATAATTGTCTCTCTCGGTCCAAGGCTTCAAGGCCTCCAGGAACTTCAAATGTACTTCGGCATCCCCCGTCGCCTCTAGCAACGGCTGCCAGATGTCTTCGCCCAGGGCGCGGAACATAATGAGGAAGCCGGCGTGGTTGAAATCGGTGTAGCTGATTTTGTCGCCCAGGAAGAACGGACCGCTGTCGTTCTCCTTTAGCATTGCCGTGATTTTGGCAAGGTGGGGTGCGGCGTTCTTCCAAACATGGGGACCCTCGTTCTCTCGCACGAACTGCTCTAGGGGCATGCCGACGTGCGTCTCGCGCGTCTTGTGCCAGTACTCGTGGTTGACCTCCTTCAGCAGCTTGTTCGGAACCCCTAGAATGTACACTGGCGTTATTTGCTCGAAGGCTGGTCTTACCAAATCGATGTATCTCTGTCGATACGCTTCGTCGAGGTGGATGGACGGCTCCGGGTACAGCTTCTCGAGCTCATTCGCGATCACCAACGAGTCCATGATGTAAGTGCCGTCCGGTAGCTTGATTGTGGGAACAGTAAACTCTTCCTTGCCCGGAAAACTGGAGGCGAAATGACTCTCGTAAGTTGACATTAATCCCGTAGAGGAATCTCTTTAGAGATTAAATTAGAGGGATTCTCACTGGGGTTGAAGTCTGGGCTTAATTTCTGGATATTCAAGCTGGGAAGCGATTGGATTAGTACACTGCAAGTAAGAGGTATTACGAAGCTGTAGAACTTGCCCATTCGGTCTCATAGTCCAGCCCTTTATAGTTCAGGACCAGACGACCTGCATCAATCAGTGACCTGTTTAAATTGAAACTATGGGAGCGCATATGTACTCCTCCATGTATTCAGCGACCATGAATGGTTAGGGTCCTTGGATGGTATGTCGAAGAGAACGATTTTTGAGCTCGCCATTGTGAGATTTCGTTGACCTAATGTTTGTGATGTTATAAAATGAAGGTTGCAAGGTCAATCAAGTCTAGTCTCACGGTTTATATATAAACGCATGTTGGACGAGCATATTTGTAAGATGGAAGGGCGAAAAAGACCCACATCGCTAGCGAAATCTAAGGCCAACAACCATCAGACGATCTGCTCAACGGTGTGAAATGTTGGCTCACAACTATATGGGTGTTCTTTTAGACTGGGGATATGCTTGGAGTGCTGAGCTGCACCCCACATCTGCACTGCAGGTTCAGTTGTCGATGTCACAATGGTTCTTCGGAAAAACTCTATTATAAATCCCCCGCTTGTCCATATTAGAAATCATAAACTTGCTCATAGATATCTCTTGTTGGTTTATGATGCCTGGGTCTTACCTGCATATCTGTACTACTATTTATAACTTACAGCCCTGAGGACTAAGCGGGTTTGAGCTACCG
This sequence comes from Xylaria sp. 218_066, assembly GCA_019843955.1. Taxonomy (NCBI): domain Eukaryota; kingdom Fungi; phylum Ascomycota; class Sordariomycetes; order Xylariales; family Xylariaceae; genus Xylaria; species Xylaria sp. 218_066. The sequence goes on along the minus strand of JADKYC010000034.1, from coordinate 43,210 downwards.
TAAGTATCAACACAGATTAGATTAGAATTGTGCAGCTTGATACTTGATAACACAAAAGCATAACCTGGGTTGACAAGGGATCCTGAGATAGTAGTAGGATGGGCGAAGGGAAAAAGAGTTTCAGAAAAGTAAAAAGATATCACATTAGGTGCCCATGGATCGATCAATTTGCAAGTCACGCGCGTGTTTGTTTCTGTGTGAGATTGTTTGGCTTAGAGTAAGCATACAAGTCCATGTCGAATGGACACTGCTGATTCATGCGACATTTTGGTATGCCTTCCTATGTATCTTTAACAAGTAATCACTCTGAAGTATCTGCATATTTCTGAAGCATATAAAAAGCCATTGGCTGAACAATTAATCGGTAATTCGAATGACTTTGAATATTTGGGAAGTGTGATAGTGTTGCTCAAATTGCTTGATTAGGAAAGGTAGTACGAAGCATGCATTGAATGAATGGTGGGTCCGCAGGGGATGGATAAGGCATATCGATAAGACTGGGACCCATCACCTCGGTGCTCTATCATAGCCACCTTCGGCGGTTGCTTCATTTCGCGTCTCTTCCATTCGACAAAGCAACACCAAAGGATTCAAGCATCCGCTATGGCTTCCCACGCCGCACCCGTGGACCTTGCCAATGGCAATGGCATCGCCCTAGGATCATCGTCTCCCAAGAAGGTCGCTTACTTCTATGATTCAGATATCGGCAACTTTGCGTACGTTGCTGGTCACCCCATGAAGCCGCACCGTATCCGGCTGGCGCATAGCTTGATTATGAACTATGGCGTATACAAGAAGATGGAAATATATGTACGTCACATCAACTCACGAAATCCTACTTGATATTGATACATTTTGTCATTTATCTGTCTCTTTTGAAGCTGTCGCGTAGATTACTAACACGGCTGTCTTTTGGTCTTTAGCGAGCCAAGCCTGCAACGCGTCTTGAGATGACGCAGTTCCATACCGACGAATACATCGACTTCCTACAGAAGGTGAGCCCTGAAAACATGGACAACTTCCAGCGCGAACAAACGAAGTTCAACGTTGGCGATGACTGCCCTGTGTTCGACGGCTTGTTTGAGTTCTGTGGGATTAGCGCCGGTGGCAGCATGGAGGGTGCTGCTAGATTGAACCGACAAAAATGCGACATGGCCGTTAACTGGGCCGGAGGACTTCATCACGCGAAGAAATCCGAAGCTAGCGGCTTCTGCTACGTGAATGGTATGTATTATTGCTCACTGCCGCTAGCCTAGGAACTGACAACACGCACAGATATTGTTCTCGGCATTCTTGAGTTACTACGATTCAACAAACGAGTGCTTTATATTGACATCGATGTCCACCACGGCGATGGTGTTGAAGAAGCATTTTATACAACGGATAGAGTCATGACCGTTTCGTTCCACAAATACGGCGAGTACTTCCCGGGTACTGGTGAACTAAGAGATGTCGGCATCGGCACGGGCAAATACTATTCAGTCAACTTCCCTCTGAGAGATGGCATAGACGATTCCTCTTATAAATCCGTCTTCGAGCCGGTGATATCAAGCGTCATGGAGTTTTACAACCCTGATGCGGTTGTCTTGCAGTGCGGTGGAGATAGCTTATCTGGTGATCGGCTTGGTTGCTTCAACCTAAGCATGGAGGGCCATGCGAACTGTGTCAAGTTTGTCAAGAGCTTCAACCGGCCTACCTTGGTCGTTGGTGGTGGTGGCTACACTATGCGCAATGTAGCACGAACATGGGCTTTCGAGACAGGTCTACTAGTAGATGCTCATATGGACCGCACGCTTCCATTCAACGAGTACTACGAGGTAATCCACCTTTATTTTTATGTTTTTCTTTTGGAAATAAGAAGCTAACGCCTCCTTAGTATTACGGACCCGACTATGAACTTGACGTGCGGTCTTCAAACATGGAAAATGCAAATAGTCCCGAATACCTTGAAAAGATCAAGAACCAGCTCATTGAGAATTTGCGCAGAACAGCACACGTGCCGTCTGTTCAGATGCAGGACGTTCCACGGCAGTCGCTGGGTGCCATGACAGATGAGGATGACGCTGAGTTGGATGATATGGACGAGGACGAGAACAAAGATGTGCGCGTGACACAGCGCCAATGGGAGCAGCGGATAGAACGAGATGACGAATACGAGGAGAGCGACAATGAAGAGTTGGAAAAGGTGAACGGTGTGCACCGGAATGGCAGCTCTCGGCGAGCTTTCCTCGATTACCGCAACTCAGATGCAGAGGGCGACAGCGGCATAGCCACGCCCGCTAACGGCACAAGTGAGAGTGTCATCAAATCTAAAGAAACCGATGAAGTTATCATGAAAGACGTGGAGGACGTTACACAAGATGCTGCGGTCGAAAATAGCGAAGCGACTGCCGATGCTAAAGCTGTAGAGAACAAATCAGATGAAGGGATTGAGGCTGCGGGCATCGCAGAACAAGAAGAATCCATAGCAGAGATCCAGGAGGCTTCCAATTCTGTTAAAGCCACTGCCGAGAACGAGAAAGCCACGACACCTCAGGATTCCGCAGAGAAACAAGAGCAGGGTTCGAAAGATGGCGACGAGGTCATGGAAGATGTTGAGGACGACGCCAAGCAGTCGGACAAAGAGGCAGAGAAGAAACAAAATGCAGGGCCCGAAGCCGAAGCTATCAAGTCTCAAGAAGAAGTTACGAAAGACAAGGATGGAGACGTCGATATGGACGAAACCCTTACGGATCAGAAGCCAAACGACAAGGCGGTCAAGGCTGAGGAAGCGACAGAAGCGTCTTCGTCGACCGAGTCTGCCGAGCAGGCCAAAGACACGACTAGCAGCAGCTAGCGCGCCGGATAGGATGCGGTACCCAGTGTATATATCTGGTGTGTACTTATCTAATGGCATGGCTGTGTTTCGGGACGGAGGGTCATTGATTTTATGACGTTTGAATGTATACTTAGTCTGAGCGAAAGGCGTTCCGGACCTGGCACAAAGAGGGAATGGTGGACATATGCATTGACTTAGACATCGCGATTGCATTGCTCGTCTATGTACGGTTGATATCTTGCCGGATTTGTTTTCTATAGCCTCCTAAGCGAGGATCTCTCTCAACGTTGCGTTGGCAAACAAGAAAAAGCTTAAGAGCCTCTATATATGATGCGTCGCAAATGCTGAGCTAAACAACTCGAGCGGAGCTTTTGTCTTTTGGTCTGCGGATCCAGACTGAACCGAACGAAGCCATGAGCTAGTTAGTATGGTTAGCGTATGACGATGGACTCAATAAATTTACTATCTAATCTTATCGCCTATCAGACCCACGTGACCCCTTCTGCCCACCAAGTCGGCTAACCAAAATTATGGGTCCCAGAATTTCGCACACACCCACGCTCGTCTCCAAAGTGCGAGATACTCCAGAAATTTGCAGCAGTGACATCGACAACTCGCAGATTTCCCGCCAACAACACCACACCGTCCCGACGATACTCCCTACTCAACCTTCACAATGGCCAAGCTATCGTAAGTGAGCCTGTTTATTTACCAGCCGACAAGTTTTATTTTGGGGGAGCTCTCGCAGCCAGCGCAAGAGGAGGAGAGATGGCGGGGTCCAGGCAAAGCCGGTGTGCTGGGCAAAGAAGAAAAAGAAGAAGGAACACTCGCGATTGTACGAGTCTGTGCACCATATGTTATACGCCTATTATGCATTGGAAGACCGAAAAATTTTGGCTTGGGTGGTTTGGCACGGCTACGAGACAATGGTTTTGCTGGGCATCACATTGATTTGGACGAGGTGAACTGACAATTTTTCTATTACAGACGTGGTGCCCCTGGGTATGTACCAAAACCATACTGTCATTTTCCGAGTCGTACAAAAGATTGCCTGGCGAGAGCTGTAAACGAGTGTTCGAGAGTACGCGCCCTACCACCGTGACGACCTTAGGTATCCGATTATGGCGACGCAACTTGGACAAACTCAGTGTGTGGGAGGTTTTAGATGAGGTGGAGTGTCCGAGATGTCGTTGCCCCTGTTTTGCTATCGTTGGTCGTATTGTCAACAACGGCGAGGGGCGTTCGCCAGCGATGTCCTCTTGAGCACTCGTTTACGGAAGCTCGCCAATTCCAGTGCAACTCTCAACCTACTCAGCATAGCCGGATCAGGCCTCTTCTATTCCGGATTTGCCGAAATTGGTGTAAACCGAGATACGTTATGGGCGATTACTGACTCTTGTCTATAGTGGCAAGTTGAAGATGACACTCGGTCTGCCTGTGTAAGCGCCCACCTTGAATTCCGAAACTGCCTCTTTAATGCTCGCAGACCTAGCAATTAAAACAATTTGCTAACATGGAATTGCAGTGGTGCCATCATGAACTGCGCCGACAACAGCGGTGCCCGTAACCTCTACATCATTTCAGTCAAGGGTATCGGTGCCAGGCTCAACAGACTGCCTGCCGGTGGTGTCGGTGACATGGTTATGGCCACCGTCAAGAAGGGCAAGCCTGAACTCCGCAAGAAGGTCCACCCCGCTGTCATCGTCCGCCAGTCCAAGCCCTGGAAGCGAACTGACGGTGTTTTCCTGTACTTCGAGGACAACGCTGGTGTTGTAAGTGACAGATCTTCTACCTATCACCATTTTTGGAGGCACCATATTTCCCGAACGACTTGAATATTTGGAGCAGGAGCAGCGTGTCGCCCAAATTACTGCGTGTTAGAATTCACGAAAGCCTACACTAACTCTTATCGCAATCTAGATCGTCAACCCCAAGGGTGAGATGAAGGGCTCTGCTATCACTGGACCCGTAGGAAAGGAGGCTGCTGAGCTATGGCCCGTAAGTGTTTTATCTTGTCATTCAACTCCAACCGACATCTAACAAGTTATCACAGCGTATTGCCAGCAACTCCGGTGTCGTGATGTAAATGGGAGCGTTTCGAGCAGATCAATTCACCTGTTGACGACGAGTCACGATTTGGGACGATAAAACCAATATGGCCAGCCATCTCACATGAAAGATGGATGTCTAATCGGACTGGTTGCTTTGCATTTCGGCTTAGGGGCGTAAAGGAGACTACATACCAAAACATAGCATCCTGAACAAAACGAATGGTTCAGTTCCAAAAAACTCAAATGCTTGGCCACGATTGATGTATGTGATAACGCTCCTAATGCCGGAATTCTGAGAGCTTGGGACCTCTGGTGTGATATAAACAATCGAGCCACGCATTTAGCTATGATTTAATTATCTAGCACTACTAGAGCATCCCGTTATGATATTGAATCTAAAGCATAATACTCCTTGACTGGCTATGGCCATGGAGCTCTGCGTCGTGTTGTGCAGTCTAAAGTCGTGTAAATAAACGCCCAACGAAGCGGCATCGAGCTTAACACATGGCCATTTAATCTTCGAGGGTATTTTTTAGCGTAGGTAATCCATTGTATCGTATCACTTTTGCGCAGAAAAGGACCAAGTAAGAGCTTCATCGGAAGAAAAGGGGGGTAAACTTGTTGTAGGGCCAAGTGTTTATACAGCATTAGTGTTGTAGTTATCATGATACGCTATGTACGAACCGAACCGACATGTTTCGAGATAACTCGATGTTCAAAGTCGCGTTGTTCGGAAAGAAAAAACATTCAATACAAAACAAGGAAGGAAAAAAGACATCCTCATCAAAAGCGTCCCCGTGTCGTGTCATGAAAAAAAAAATAAACAATCAATCAATCAATCAATCCCTTGATTTTTCCATGTCCATTCCTTGCTCCTTTCCTTTCTAAAAAAAACAAAACAAAAAACACAAAATTCTTCGCTGAGTTCGTTTTTGGCCCGGGGGTATCAAACCGTATACTGTGATGACGATGATGACGATGATATCATTATGCTGCCGACCCTCGCTTGTTGCATGCAATGATGAGAATGCAAAAGGAAGAAAAACGCGTAACGGAAAGAATAACAAAGATAACAAGGGGAAGGGAAGGGAAGGCCATGTGCTTTTTTGCCAGCAGCCTTCTCTCCCTCGCCCTTCGCCAGCGCTCAAGGGCGACGATGAAGGCGATATAGGTACAAGAATATTGACGTGATCCAACTCGTATTTATCGTTTCAGAGATCCGAACTCATTATAGCCATGGAGAATATGTATAGGCGATAGAAGGGCGTAGCATTTGTGAGTCGATGAGGGAAATTGGTGGTATATACTATGCGGCTATTGGTCGTAGTAATAGCTCGTTTATCGGTTCGTTCAAGGCTGTGTCATAATTGACGTTGGCTCTAGCGGCTGACCGGGCTCGGTAGCCTTGACGGCCTGTTTCTTGTTTGCAAGGGTTGCGCGACGTTTCGCAACGGCTTGAGACATTGACCCGGATGCCCATCGTGCTAGTATTTCTGTTAGCAGGCTATTCTTTTAAAAAAGAGAAAGAGAAGGAGGGATACCTTTCATAGAGTGGGACATCTTCTCAGATTTGGTCATCTGGTTGTAGTCTTTGATATCGGCCGGATCCGTACCATTTACGGCACCATTGTTGGCACCATTGCTGCCGTTGGGAGACGAGGGAGATGGCACAGAGAACGGATTCGGAGCAATCACGGGTATAGCGGGAAGGGCTGGAACCGGTGCATTGTAATTCTTAAGCTTGATCTTGGTGGGTGGTTTCGGCGTTGGATGTGGCTCGACGGATGGCTGTTGCACTGACGGAGGGGAGGGTACGGGTACGGGAACGGGAGCAGCGGTTGCCGCGAAGTCCTCAACCTGGGTTTTCTTGGGTCGCCTGCCCCGTTTGGGTTTGGGTGGTGGTTCGTCATGAACTTCTTCATCCGGGTTTATGGAGAACTTTTTCTGCCGCTTCTCTCTGAGCTGGTAGTTTGAAGCCACAGTAGATTGTGTGGCGGTTGATGATGAAGTTGGAGGACGAGACTCATCTGCTGTATTAGCCGATTGCATAGACGACGTGTAGAACGAGCCTGTAGGAACTTCGGAGAGCCGCGAGTCGGTGCGACGTAGCCCAGCCTTGTTTGGCGTTTGTTGACCGTTCTTAGCAAGTGCCTCTTCATCCTCGGCGATTTGGGCAGCTGTTCTTCTACGCCGACGTTTTCGTATAGGCTTTGCTTCCTCGACCTGGTCGGGCTGTTGATGTAACTCTTCGGCTGGTGCAGGAGTATCCTCTGGAACCGGGACTGGTAAGGGATGTTTTCGAGGACGGCCACCCTTCCCTTTCTTCTTCGGTGGCGCTTGTTCAGTAAATGAATTCGTGGGGGTTGGTACCGCAAGATTGGTCTCGCCGTTTTCATCGGCAGTATGTCCGGCCCGCCGGCGCCGACGCTGCATGGGGACGGGAGTTGAGCCTCTGCTAGCGACTTCACTTCCATCAAACAGTGCTGGAGGCTTCCTCAGCCGCTTGCCGTGAACTACAACACCATCGTCGGCTTCAGCTGCTTTAGCAGTCTGCTTAGGTCGATCTCGTAAGCGACCTTTCCCGGAGCCAGTCTTTTGCTCCAAAGGGTCTTGATACCCGATCTTGCTGTCTCTATCGTCATAGTCGAAACCATAGTTGGTTGCCATTAATTTGTCCTGATGTCGGGCGTAGGCGATCTCCGGATTCGGTCTTTCAGCCCGTGTGCCTTTAACAATAAAATCTTTTCGTATAGGGTTCGCAATAGGGTCCTTGCTCGTAAGCATTTTAAGACGATGTTCAAACGCCGCCTCTTCCTGACGATATCGCACAGCATTATCTTCGTCGTCTGTAATCTTCCGCAACTCATTGTACTCATCCTGCCAGGCGACCAAGGCATGATTGACAACCTCCAACCTTCTCCACAGCTCTTCAGGCGATAAGGATTTATAATCCTCGAATAGGCTAATGAATTCTGAAGCATCTCTGGTCTTTTTGAAAAAGATTGGTCGCCTCGGTGGCTGAATATATGGCATCTCAACATCTGCTATGGGGGAGTTCGCTCTGGTATCTGTAGGTAAAGGCGACATCGCCGGTGTCTCCTCCATTGGTCCGTCTAGGGGGGTAGAGTCAGGCACAAGAGGATCAGTCATAGGAGTATCTTCCTGCGCGATATCTGCCTTCATGTTGTCTAGTTGAACACTATCGAGCTGGTCATCTGCCGTTTCTTCGGCGGTATCCTGCTGGAGCGGCTGCGACCCAGAAACGAGCTCAATTTCAGACTGTGCAGATGGCCACTCGGAAAGAGCACCCTCGATATATGGAGTGAGATGTTCATATGAGGGACGTGAAGGGGCGTCGACGCTATTCTTTGAATCATCTGCCAGTGACGTGCGGACGACCTTACGCAATTCGATGTCGTTTTGACGGCGGTCGTCGTCTGAACCTATGCGGATGGGGTTCGAGTGCGATGTACGGGGAGTCGGAATTGAATCAAATGAAACTGTCATATGGGATGACTTTAAATCTTCATTTGAGAAGCCAGAGCTCGTGTTGGAGCTTGTACGTCTGAGAGTAGACTCATCCGATTGCTCGCTTTGATGGCCACCAACTTCAATGGTGTCTTGGACCTCGACATCCTCCATCTGCTGATCAGATATGAGTGCTTGAGGTTCCATTGTTGATTTCCGTGCTTGATTGCGTTTACGGAAGGCTGATGGGGGTGGAGGCAATTGCTCTGAAGAGCGCCTCTTGATGTGAGGGACGCTGAATTCTGCCTCGATATCATCTATGTTGAAAGTAGCTTCAGTGCGCCGTCTTTTCAACACTCGCGTGGAAGAAGGCGTTGCTTTGCTGCTATCGCTCATATATTCATCGGCATGGTCGAACGTGTAATCCACACGGGCCCGCTTTCTAAGTGAGCGACCACCTTTATTATCAAGGTCATCGGATGAAGGCATGGTACCTTCGGCAACGCGAGCACGAGCACGTGTGCCTCTGGAAGCAGTGGGACTGGGGGTTTCAAAAGAAGAAGATGCAATGCTATCAGCTGGCGTGGAGGACAGGAGCTGGTCGACAGGCTCAGTAGCCGTCATACTTGTAGAATTTGGGTGTGAAGAAGGGATGGCAGGAAGTGTGTGGCGTTTCCGAGCAGAAGTACGACCTCGGCCGCGCGCTGCAGAGGCCGGTGAATCCATAGTGCAGAGGGCTGCAGATGCTACGGTCAATAATGGTGTTGTTGAACAAGTCGTTGATGAGTTATTAGTCTTGCTGTAAAGGTGCAAGAAGATTTCCAGATCGGAGATTATGTAAGTGGGGAATCTAGCATGAAATGTGTAATTGAGACCCGAAGAGCCCGCGATAGACGACGACGATGTCCAAGGGAAGAAAACAAAAGAGGACAGCAGAAGACAAAATAACGGCTTAGGTCAGATCCAGCAGCTACAAATTATTGTTGTCAGTAGGAGAACGCTGGGGATTGTGCGTGTCACGGTTCGGTAAGGAGGCGAGGAAAATTATGAAGCCAGACAGGCTAAAGTAGGTAAGGTAGGCAAATAAGACTTACAGTTGAAACCGTGAGGGACGACCGCACGCAAAAGCGAAAAAGAATAGAGTTACCTGAAATACCGAGTCGAGGTCAGAATCCGACGCTAGCATTAGGAGCGAAATCGAGAGATCAAGAGGTTGAGGTTGTTGTTGACACATGGACCGCGCGGTTGATAAAAGACACGGGCAGCCAACCTCTTGCGAGTGAAAAGAGAGCCGTTTATGTGCGTGTGCTGTATGTACCTTGCTGTATGCTGTGTGTTGTGTGCTTGTGCGCTGCTATGTTGGGGGTGTAAAGGTGTAACAGCCTTGGGACAGATTTTGATAATAGGTACCTACTTACACGTCCGGCGCCGAGAAATCTTGATCAACTTTTTTTGACGGGAAAATGCAGGATTTTAGAAATGCAGAGTCACTACTACTTGTCCTCTTCAAGAAGAAGGCTGACGAAAAGACTCAAAAGTACAGACGAGCTGCGTGGTCTTCTTGTTCCTCTGACACGGGCGTCTCGTTCAGGTCGGGTCGCCTGTTTCTGCGTTTTTGGTCAAGCTGCGCACAAGCCACAGGAACTGAGCAGACTAGAACTAGTTGGACTAGCCACACGACCTTACTTAAGTTAAACCTCTGCCAAGAATGTCTTCTTGGTAGAGATCCTGGCCAATCAGACAACACGCAATAGTGCCTGTCTGCTCCGGAACAGGATTAGACGAGCCAGGCAAATGCCTAATTGAGTTTCTACAGCGCTGTATCTACAGCATGCCCGTTCACTATTCACTACCTATTCACTGCTGGGGGTTCGTCATCCGCCCAAAGGTAACCCTGGTAACCTAACTACCTAAGTATTAGAGATAGACAGACCCGTGGACCCAAGTAGAGCATCATCATCCATCATCACAGGCAGTAGGTATTGTATTGTATTGTATCAACCACCAAGTCGGCTGCCTGCATGCTCATTACATAGCTCTAGGCGGGACAACTCTCCATTAGGTACCGGATCTGTCGCAACACGGCCATTGCATCAGCACAGTTTATCTCCCGCACTATTGATTTTCATTGTCTCATTCTCTTCGGCCATACAACGACCGCTACGTTACCTCTGTCTGCCGGTGTTCTTGCGTCAATCTGAACCCCTGTAAAACCTACCTGGGCCAAGCTCTTTGTATCTACAACAACAGCTACTGTTCAGCCCAAGACCTTTGCTTGTGGCGGTTGGTACTAATTATCTACACCAATTTGCAGTGACGCCCATCTGCACGTATAGCAAGAGAGCCTCAGGAGGCTCAACTGCGTACTGTGTGGTACCGGTACGTTTTGATAGCAATCACAACTGCCCGCAAGGCTTCAGCAACCAGATCAACAAAACTTCCCAATTCCGCTCTCGTATCACAACTACAAGTATAACCCCAAGCGTCTGCGCTCTATCTGTGTCGCAATGTCGTCGAAGCGCTCGAAAGCCACTACTGACGACGAGCTCGGCGAGCTGTTCGAGGGTATTGGCGACGATAGTGCAGTTAAGAAGTCGACCAAGGCCAAGGGCACTGCCTCAAAACCGCGAAGTGACAAGCCCAAGGGGAAAAAGGAGGATATCCTCGCCGAGTTAGAGAACGAGCTCGGCGAAGAGGAACCCGCACGACCACACACGCCTCGCGTCAAACGAACGAGCACAGCGACCCCGCCGCCCGCCGCCGCGGCCAGAATCTCCGAGGACAGATCCGCCGCTGCTGCCCGGAAGTCTGCCGACAGCACTCGTTCTCTCCACGCCAGCTTCACGCCGAGCGCAACCAGTTCTGACCTCCAGGATGCCGAGAAAAGGGGCCCGGTCGAGCAGACGGCTCCCGCTGCTGCGAGTGGAGGCGGCTGGTGGGGTGGTATCTTTGCTACTGCCACGGCCACAGCCAGCGCTGCCATGAAGCAAGCCGAGGCCGCGTATAAGGAGATTCAACAGAATGAAGAGGCTAAGAAATGGGCAGATCAAGTTAGGGGCAATGTTGGAGCTCTCAAGGGCCTTGGTAAGCTCGCTCTACTCTACGCAAACCCACCCTCGCAGTACCCCTCTCCTTGCACGAAGTTGGTTGAAGAACTGTGTCAAGGTCATGAATCTATACTAACAGACGATAACACCAGGTGACGACCTCCGCCACCGTGCAATGCCGACTTTCGCTAATATCCTACACACTCTTGCTCCGCCCATCTCATCTCACGAACGTCTCCTCATCCACATCACCCACGACATCGTTGGCTACCCCTCTTTAGACCCACTCATATACGGCGTCTTCAGCCGCGTCATGTCGCAAGTCGAGGGCGGTGATTTGCTCGTAGTTCAACGCGGACACGAGAACACCGCTCGTCGTTCCTCTGACGCCGCCCTCTTTGGTGGTTCCTCTAACTCAGCCGGCTGGCGTGACGGTCCCTGGTGGCGGCAGGTCGACTCACCCCGTGATCTTGGCTCTGTCAAGGGCCTCGTGGAAGGAACCAAGCTATGCCGTGCTAATGCAGAAAGCTACGCAAGCGAGTACCTTGCCCGCAGTGGCGGCGTGACCGAGGCCCAGAAGCGTGCGCTGGAACCCCTGAGCGAGGACAACCCCGTCCGGACCAGCGATATCTTTCTCGCCGTTCAAGCCATCATATCCGAAGCGGATTCCGCACTCTTCGCCGGCAGCTCAGCCAACGAGGCAGAAAAGGAGGCAAGCGCCGTTGCGGATGAAAGCACCGACACGCAGATCTGCTTTGCCGTCTACGTTCTCGATCCCGTCCATGATATCGTGTACAGCACAATCAGCCAAAGCATCCCACTCAGATGGATCAAGTGGATGGATGCGCCGACACCGTTGACGCCGGCTAGCGAGAGCGATCAGCCTACCCCCCTAGCTCTGAATGTTCCGGACGAGATCCGCGAGATCGTCGAGGGTGGCGGCGTCGACCCACGTGAATGGGTCGCCGAATGGGTAGAGGAGACCCTGAGCCTCTCTGTCGGCGTTGTGGCGCAGAGATACGTTGCCCGACGGATGGGTGTAGGCGACGGCAGTCTTGGTAAGGGCAAGCAGAAGATCGAAACCCTTGTTCAAGAGGGTGGCGGAGAGGCTGCTCGTGCTGGTCTAATCTAAAGGAAGGTATTGTTATCACTATAGTGTGTCCTTGTTTACGGGTGTTACGGTGTTGCTTAGGCCGACGACTCTTTCTTGGACCGGATCAACTCCCTCTTGATGTGTGTATGAAATTCGGCCTGGAATACAATGATATTCGATATGAAATAGGTGATGTTAAAATATAATTATCTGAATGGATAGCAAATTACTTGTGCAGGTTGCACTAATTATGCAGTTATGAGATGCGTAGATTTGCAGTTGATGCGGCGGTAGCTTCGTCACGATGCTGAGACACTGTTACGGGAGCGTAAAGATAGTCACATAAAAAGCAACCTTACATATAAAACAAAATCACAATAAACGGCTTTCTATTTGCCAATAGTTCGGGACTGAGGTCTTAGCATAATATCGTAAAATTAAGTCTATGCCGAATTTCGCATCAGAACCCTTTAACGGCATCTAACATCTAATGGCAAACTTCGATCTAAACGCCACAGATTCTGGCAGTCTAACAGACGGCTATAGAAAGAAATTTACTTCTGCACCCTCTCCTTCTTATCCCTAACATCCTCCAGACTGCCGACGACCTTCAACTCAGCCTTAGCCTGCCGACTCGCGCCCGCAGTATCGACGCGCTTGAGAGGGCGATAGACAGGATCCCACATCTGTTCACGGATCCATTCCTCGAGCTCAGCATCATTATCAGGGATGTGTTTTTCCGTAGCAACGCCCTCTTCGACAGCAGTCTTGATGACCTCGCGCGCGACGTGGACAGAGACGGTTCGCACCTCTTCGACGCCGGGAAGCAGCGGCGCTGTGTCATCTTTGAGCGCGGGACTGAGGTCCGCGACACCGCGCACGGCGGCGACGAGCATTTTATCCGTCAGGAGCTTGGCGCGGCAGAGCACGGCGCCGAGGCCGATGCCGGGGAACACGACGCTGTTGTTGCACTCGGCTACCTCGATGCTGACTTCCTTGCCGTCTTCGCCCCACGGGCCCTTGACGGGTTCGAAGGGGCTGCCTGTCGCTACTAGGGCCTTGCCGTCTGTCCACTTGAGAATGTCCTCTGGTACTGCCTCGTGGAGTCTGGTGGGGTTCGAAAGGGGGAGGATTACGGGCCGCGGGATGTGTGCGGCCATTTCTTTGATGATCTCTTCTGTGAAGGACTTTGGTACCGTCGAGGTGCCGATTAGTACGTTTGGATGCACCTCTTTGATCACGGAGAGGAGGGAGGGGTCCTTGTTAGACCATTCTGACGAGTCTTTTGCGAAGACCTTTTGCGCGTCGTCTAGCTCTGATTCCGTGGTTAGGAGACCTGGCCTGTCGATCAACCTATTGATTATTAGCAGCCGAAGAAAAATGAAAAGAACAACAAAACCCACCAGATCTGCTTCACTGCCTCGTCTTTACTTATCCCCTTCTCAGCGGCGATGGCATCGCGTACTTGATCCGCGATGCCGACTCCAGCAGTGCCGGCTCCGAAAACGACTAGTTTGACGTCTTTCAGCTTCTGTTGGCTTACGTGAAGCCCAGCCATGATAGCCGCAAGCGTGACACATCCGGTCCCTTGGACATCGTCGTTGAAGCAGGGGATCTTGGGTCTATAGTGTTCGAGAATCCGACGTGCTATCAAATGTATTAACTTCACAAGATCCCAAGCTGCACATAGGGGTATAGCAGGGATTTATATACCATTCTTTAATCCGAAATCCTCAAAATGGATGTAAGCCTTAGGAAACAACTTTCTAGCAGATTTGACAAACTGGTCAACGAACTCGTCATATTTCTCACCGCGGACTCTCTTCCGGCGAAGTCCGAGATACAGATCGTCGTTGAGCAGCTTCTCGTTGTCTGTACCGCAGTCTAGCACGACTGGGAGAGTACGGTTTGGATGGACACCGGCGCAGAGAGTTGTCAGCACCAGCTTTGCTACGGAGATCAGGATGCCCCCCACGCCTTGATCGCCTATGCCGAGGATCTCTTCGCCATCTAGTAACTATCAGTGAGTCTATCACAATTTCGCCTCGGTTTCATATTGTTTGCTTACCCGAGACGACTATGTAGTCTATATCTTCAGGTTTGCCCCACTGAGCCAGGTCGTGAGAAACTCTGTCTATGTTTTCAATGTTCAAGAAGCAGCCCTCCGGTCTTCGGAAGAGACGCGAGAAGTTCTGTATGGCATCACCTTCTGTTGGTGTGTAGACGACGCCAAACATCTCCTTGAGGTGGTCTTGCAAGAGCTACTATGTGTTAGTGATATTCATATCGCTACCTATTTTGCATCTCCGTGTACAAAAGTCGGCCACGGCAGACGACTTGAGCTATACTCACCCTGAAGTATAAGACTGCATTCTGTTCCTTCAACGAAGTCAGGAATGTATTCTTGGCGAGGTCATCATGCCTCGTCGAGTATTGCTCGTAAGCGCGGTTGACCTGCTGCTCAAGTGTCTGGACGCTCTGGGGTAACAAGCCGGTGAGGTTGAATTCTTCTCTTTCTTCGGCAGTGTGGGCAGATCCGCGATTGAAGTACGGCGTGTTCAGCAGCACGGTTCCATTGACAGCGCATTCGATTGGTCCACGAGTGCTTAATGGGAGATGGGAAAACTTGGATTTAGACATGTTTTTGGGATGGGGACTTGAAGTTGAGAAAGCTACGCGATTGCTACGACGCTTGAAAGACAGGGCTCGCCAACCAGGACGGAATCTATGCATGAGGGGAATGAGAGCTCATAAGCCTAAAGAAAACCATCTGTGCCAGTTCTGCAGTGACGACCAGGACGTGATTAAATTGACATGATTACAAGCTTGCGAGTTCTGATCTTCTAAGGTGTTTGTTTCAATTATACTTGGTTCGGTGAACGGTTGCTAACGTCGAACCCACATTCAAGTGGTGCCATTGATAGAATGAAGTTGGTGTGACGTCGTTGAAGGTTCACGTGCGAAAGGGGAACGCTGTGGGGGTACCACGTTCTCTATCAAGCTTCCCTTCCGTCTAGCCGTTAGATAGGGTACCTAACAGGTTTTGATGCGCCCAATTCATTACGTATTTCTCAGCTTGAACTGACGGCTGACTGCGCACAACATATACGACGTACAACAGGTAGAAGGTGAGGCGGTAAGCGTTATTATTATCGAATGATATACATGCAAGCCTGCAGCTGATAACGCACAGCAGGGAGGGGGCAATGGGGGCTTCAATACGAAGATGTAGGAGCTCTAGGAGCCTCGCTCATGTTGAGAATAAAAGACGCAGAAAAGCATCAGATGAGCGTGGACTATGATGGTCCGATATACGTTGATCTTGCAGCGTCTGTCAACGAACGGTACGAATACCATCCGTTGCCTCGAATCACCAGGCCCTCTCGAGACCCCAGCACAAGACGCGCCGAGGAATAAAGACCTTCGAAAAGAAGACTCGTAGGAGGTTTAGAGTGGCCGGTTCAAGGATGCTGCGGGTGCTACGTGGTACAAGTAATTAACAAGAGAGAACAAACCTATTTGTCGACGACTGAAGATTGGACGACGCATCTTCGTGACTATTTCTCGCTGGTACATCATCATGTTTTCGTGTAGAGGAAGAAAAGAATTTTGACACGGAGATACCTGCGATAATGGTTTCGCTCCACAGGCTCGTTGGATGGTCCGTGCGCATAGGCCTTGGGTTAGTCTAACCTCCTCAGTCTGTTTTCAACATTTAATCAATCCAGTTTCCGCAATGCGATAGGTTAGCTATGTTCGTAAGCCTTATCTGGGAAATTGAGCATTTCTGGGGGAAAAATACTGGGTTTTTTTCCTACATGCATTTTGAGGTCAACTGCTTCGCTGCTCACAATATAATGTACTGCCTATCCAAACGGCTTTGTTAGTGTTAGTGGTAAGCAAGGACATAAAAAGAACAGAACATGCATCAATTTCTTTCGCCTTCATTATCAATGTCACTTATCACTACTACTACAGCCTTTCACTAGTCTCTCAAGAATAGAAGCCAATGTACTGAGGAGAGTATCGCATTGCTCATTAGGGGTTCAGGAATCTAGTTGGCCAGTTGAGGTATCTCTTCTGACGAACTAACGAGGGATCTATATGCGCCGAAGCGAAAGAAACGAAACCTCAGTCTGGTTCCCCCATGCTTCTTATCCCATTGAAGACAATCCGAGTCAAGTTGTTCCGGAGAAGATTATCAAATCCACGATCTGTTTACATGGGCATGCCTTCCATGCCAGGGAGCGCATCCAGCCCTGGGAAGAGTATGTCAATACTTGCTGTCCAAAAACTAGGATATCTGAGTAAGAGGCTCACATTTATCACCGATGTCGACGCTAGACTGCTGGCTCTTGGTGCAAGCGATAGCTTGTGCGTCTGTCTGTCTCTTGAGCGGCGCACAGCGATCACCTGAGCATTTGCCATCCATAGCTTTCTGAAGGGCATCTCCTTGCCATCCGAAGAGATAATCACCATGCTATTTATGACAATAGAGTCAGTGATGTCCGCTTATGGTAAGAACCACCCGGGGCTTCGGGAGCTTGCATGATTAGAGAGTGCAGAATATGCCTATTGAGGCAATTCGTGCCTCTGAGACATGCCGAAAGGGGGAATAGAAAACTCCAGCGGACTTACCAATCCGTATCCGGTATTGTCGCCCATACTCCAGTACCAGGGAAGCGAGCCGTCCGCGGGCCACTCAGCCTTGTTGTTGAACTGGCGCGTGTCGAACATGATCTCGTACATGATCTGGGGGATCTTGACGGGGTGCGTCGAGGGGCAGGCGCCGCCGGACTCGAAGGTGCCGGACGCAGGGTAAGCGACGTGGCTCTTGTGGTCGACCGAATCCAGGTTCTTACCATCCCAGCAGCTGGGGAAGTGGACCGACACACGCCAGCCGCCGCCGCAGGGCTCCTTCGGGAACGCCTGGGTATCGGACCCCGTGCACGGCGCGCCGCCGAAGGGGTTTTGCTGCATATTAGCTTCGCAGCGGTAGCAGAGCTGCTTTTGCATGGTCGCCTGCTTGCGGTTCAAACTGTCGCCGACAAGCATACGGAAGCCCTAGTTCCCCGTCTTTAGCCCCTTCATTGCTTCATACGCGGCAGAAAACATATGGTGAACCTACAGGCTTGAATGCTGTAACCTTGGCGCTGGGTTGATATCCTCGGATGTAATAGACAGTTACACCTGCCTGGACGCCGAGACCTAGATTGGCGAACTGAGGAACACGCTTGTAGGTTCCATTGCGAGCTTTGAAGTAAAGATTCGCCGTCCTATCACAGTCAGAATCATGATTAGGATTGGGATTAGGATTCATATTACCAGTAGTTACTGAAATCTTCGCTGTACGTGCAACTGGTACAGGTGGAAACAGTCGGGGGGTCGTGGCTCGCCGGAGTCATGCTTGCGTTGAACGAGTTTCCACCGACGACCTGGTGCATGTGTGCAGACGGTAAGTTGCCAGGCTCAACTAGAGGATCAATCTGGTCGATGACGAGCTGCGAGCATCCAAAGCGCATCAGCTCTTGTGCTGCAGTGAGTTGCACCGCCAAGGCGGGCACAAGAGTCTTGAACAACATCGTTACTGCTGTTGCCGTCGACTGTCAAACGAGTTTCTTTTCGGTCCTCGACTAGCAGGTGGGGGAACAGCCAGGAGAAGTGAAGTAGGTGACGAGAAAAAGGAGCAAGCAAGAGAAGCCGGAAGACTGGCAGAGACTGAGTGGCCATACTATATCATGTCCTTGGGAGGCGTGTCGTCCGGATAAAACCAAACCCATCGCGGATGCGGTCATAGGACTTGGCGTTGATTGGCGAAAATAGCACGCGGATCAACTACCGTGTATTGGCCTCTCGGCGGTTAATATGAAATTCTAAATCCGGAGCGAATCTCGTGGAGCACCGATATTAATATGGTAGTCAAAGTCTGTGATCTTCGCATATCAGGCGGGGCAGGGGGGCTCTGGTAGGACATTAAGGTAGTCCAATATTATTTCGGCAACCTGTCACGGCCCTCTGATACGCCACCTCGTTTCGTTGTTTGGTTGCATGTACAAGGTGATTGGTTTCCAGTAGACATCACGCGAAGAGCCTTTTATGAGTAGCATCCAAACGCTAAAAGTGATGATATGGCTCACTCAGGTTAAGGCTGTTCCCAAGACCGACCTCTCGGAAGCATACCCAGAGATGTTGCAAAGGCAACAGCGACAATCTTACTCCCATATCTAGTTAAAAATACTTACCGCGAAGATTCCTATATCCACTAGGTTAAGCCCATAATAAAATATTTATCCCATATCGAGGCTGTCATATTCTAAAGTGAGCATAAAAACTTACGCCAATACGACGAGGCAAAATTTGCCGACAAAGAGAGGAGCACATGCGAGAAAATAATAAGCTAGTTTAATCATGTCTGATACGCCGGCAATGTCATCTGAAGTGCATAGTGCCAACGCGGCCATGAGTCCGATACGTGTTTTGTTTCCTTGTTGCTACTCGCCTATAGAACAAAGGAAGCGCCTTATATATGAACGAGAGCAACTGAACCGGATACTTGCCTCTCTCAACGCGATAGTAACTAATTTAATAGATCGGTTACCAGCATATCGGTATTTCTGACATTTGTCGTCATTTGAGATATGCCGAGTTGATTGTTAGACACGAGATATAGAGTGCTATATTAAGGTTGCATCGTGCCCTCTCTTGCGAAGCCTTGATTCTCGTGATACTGCGCAAATCTAGATATTTCGGATTCTATGACCGCTCGCCGCCTTTGCATACAAATGATTAAGAGTTTGTATGGAAGCCTCCAGGACCAAAGGTTTTGCGATCCGAAAATGGAATCTCCTATACTATCTACGATCCACGAAATCTATACAAAATTACTAATTTGAATCACTGTCATAGTTTTATTCAACTCCAGATAATAGAAAAGACACTGGGGTTATTTAGTATAACATAAGTTCAAAATCACCAATAGTTATTTATATAAGGCTTTTATAAATCAAAAGAAACAGAGCTTATCAGTCCCAAATGATATAGTAATACTGCGGCACCAGGAAACAGTATGAACAAGAGACAACGAGGTCGCCCGTGCTCCATGTGCAATCAATCGCTATGGTGTATGCTTTGTGATCTCGTGCCTCATTGTCCTAAAACAGAACTGCAGCTACTATATGTGTACCATGATTACACCTATCTCTGAACTGCAATTCTTTCCAATTCTAGCTGGAGCCGTACATAATCGTAACGAAGAAATTATCGAATCACGCGAACGGTACTCACTGACTGTGTCAACCGACATAGTGCCAGCACGAATATTCGTTCACTATATGGAATGCCTAAATTAGTCGCCCAGTTCTACAGTAGACTCAAACGCGCAACTTTATTACGTGACTAACTATTACAGAACAAAACCGCAGTACTATATTACAACACTACGTACTTAGTTTGAGGTAAGGTGGCACTAAGGGCCAGACTCTGCATTATCTTCACTGGAAACTTGAATAGCGTAGGCCCCGACCTTGTCGTGAAGAGGGCGGGCATCTTTTGGTTCCCCTGGACCCTCCCCTCCCTGTGGGGGTTGACCCCAGACCTTGTTTTCTTCATCCCAAAGAAGTTGAAACTCTTCCTCAACAGGCAATCCAAGCTTCAACTTAGCGAAGATATCCATCATCTTGACAAGATCGCACTTTCCAGAGGTCCAGAGATTGTGCGCATGACGAGCCACTCTGTCCTCATTGTTGATTTCTTGCATTGGGTCTGGGTTTCGGCGACATTTACATATGGACGGGTTCCCAATATGTCGCGTAATGTTGCTGAAGTCTATTCTTCCTTCCTCCATTTCCATCAACTTAGATTCAACTCGACAGCCCCAAGGGGCTTCCACCATAGAGGTGATAGTTTGCGGGGGCAATGGTGCTGGTGTCATAGTTTAGAGAAAATGGCTTAATGATTTTAAGATTCTAAAAAGGTACAAATGATTAAGATAAAAGCGCTACTAATTATTTATATAGAACCTCACATAAAAAGACCAAGTTTTCCTTGTTCAAAAACAGGCTTTTCATTCAGCTCTTATCTCATGGCAACCCCATTGTTCACTGTAACATTGCATTTTGTAGAAGGACAGTCCGTCATCGTTCAAAGAATATGACTATACTAAGACCAAAACACAATCTTAGCTATTTAAAAATTTCTTATAGCACAAATTAACAAATGTAACATATATGCAATTAACTTCTTAATAGCTTTAGTCTCCTTGTCAATAAAGTTTAGCATGCTCTCAACACTCCCGCTCAATAAAGCACGAGAATACCTGTGAATTAACAAGACGCAAAACCAAGGTCTAGGTCTAGCCAAACAGGTCGAGAGAACGATACTTAGAAGGCAGGTGTTCTAGAATATAATATTGGCCCTTAGCGTTTCTTACTATAATTGTCAAAGGAGAGCAACGCGACCTGATCCTATCTGAGAGTTGTCGCGGAGATGTGGACCTATATACCGTTATTGCCAACTTGACGATAACGGCGTCGTTTTTTCGTTACAAGAGTTTTTCATATTCCAAATCGAACACAATTATAAAGGAATACTTGACCACGAAACCTTTTCGGGGAGTGTAACGAGGATGAAGCTCGGAATCTGGTGTTCTATTTGCATATAATCATCTATGACCGCAAGGGAACCATACTGAACTGGCTTCCTCCCTTCAGCTCTGGCGGCAACTAGGTCTATATATACACGAAAGCTACGCCTTCGTCCATCTATTATTATTTCCCATTATCGTGCCCGTTCTCGTGATCAGGAGATCAACGGGTAGGTGAATATGTAGACCGCCGCGCTGCAGATGAATAATATAATCTAACCCCTGGCATCGGATATACGCATCTTCATTACCTTGGGTTATTCCGTATGACAGGGAGGTCATAAGCCAATAGTGAAAACCCTGCTGTTGTGATAGAAGACGCTGCTCACATTGTGCAGTAATAATGGATCAATGTTGAGGATCATTAATTAATCTAAACTATCACCCAAGCTTAGGCACTGAACAAATACTCTATTGCTATAATCAACGGGCTCGGGTATGATACTGTTGAGCTGCGCGTCGCAGACAGGGGCGAGGGCGTACTTATAGGCCGTTATTAGCTGACCGTGGGTGACGAGAAACGGTGTTATTAATGCAGGACTGCGATACAATCTCTGGGACCACCTCTTGCGTTAGTATCTCTAGGCTTGCTTCAGAAACGAGAGAGTAGGGGCGGACGATAAGAGTATATTTCCAACGTTTATGACACGGTGGCCGACTATGCTTAAACTTTGCTGAAATTTAATACAAGAATAGTATAGTTCTATTAACGGTGCTTTAAATTGCTGATCCACGTAAGCTTGTAGTGTAGAGTGCAAATTGTGCTATTGTCTAGTTTTATAAGAGCTTCTTGAACAACAAATATAACATTGT
Organism: Xylaria sp. 218_066; assembly: GCA_019843955.1. NCBI lineage: Eukaryota > Fungi > Ascomycota > Sordariomycetes > Xylariales > Xylariaceae > Xylaria > Xylaria sp. 218_066. The sequence continues at coordinate 21,279 of JADKYC010000034.1, read as the reverse complement.
AGAGTAGCATTATCGGTCTATATTACTACTCTCGTTTCGCCGTCCTCTTAATCATCCTCATCTCTGCACTCGTGCTCTCGTCTTCGAAAATCGGCTTCACAACTTCTCCTTGTAACGCCTTTAAGATCTTCTGGAATCGGATAGCATACTCAATCATGGGTTCGGCCCTTCGTTTTTTCCATTCCCACTTCAATGACAACCCAACTGTTATACATTCTGCCCATTCTCTGGTCTGTCCGTCTTTCTCATTTGTATTGGGGTTAGTGTTCATAATCCTGGCTTGGTCGGTATGACGATCGACGAGCAGCCGTTCCAATACTTCTTTGCTTCTATGAACGGTCACCGATGAGCCATCCTGAAGACTACTGTTATTAACGGAAATCTTCGCTCCTCGTCGTGCCAGATATTTGACACGTCAAGTTGGCCGTGAACCGCTGCAACAGCCAATGCAGTGCCTTCCTCGCCGATCTCGCCCTCAATATTGATACCGATTGAAAGTAGATCATCGACGGCTGCTACGAGCCCTGCGGACGCAGCCAAATACATAAAGCTGCTTTGGCCAACAGCGACAGATTCTAACACCACCAGGGGCTCTTCTCGCCCAAAGCATCGATGAATGAGACGGTACCTTCTGGTGATAGTAGCCAGCAGAAGGCGATGCGAAGTCCAGAAGTAACGAACCACAGGGGGAGACCATTGAATGTCTTGGATTCGCAGGGACAGTAGGTAGTTCCTAAGAAGATATCGCAATGACCAGTGTCTGGAGTATGCCATTACACATATACGTCTACTCGGTGAAGGTCAAAACCCCCGGGAAAGGAAATGGCGCACGATTTCGGCCTGAGTGATTGAGCTACCATTTCTATGCCAACCGAGTTCTCCGTAATAGTCCACCCAAGCCGTAGTAGATATTCTGTCACTTTGACGCAAGCAAGTATAAGAGGTGTGTCTTGTGTGCGTAGTGTTAGGGGTTCAATGTAAGCCCGCCGCTTTATAAGTAATATAAGCACACCGATCGAGCCATTTTGGTAAAGGCGTGAAGTCGTCGAAGTCTGTGAGCTCGAGGTTTGCCCCATGTTTAACGAGAAGCATTGCAGAATCAACATCGTCGTGGATTGCAGCCTCATATAAAGCTACTTCGCCGTAGGGTGTGTTCTTTTGATTGACAAGATCCTCGACATTGTAAGATACTTGGCGCAGCTCATCTATCACAACTCTGAGCCCCTCATGATTCGTGTTCCGTATAGCGACATGCAATGGCGTCCGTTCCAGAGAATGAAAACCGCCACCCTCCAAGTAGCGGCGTAGAATAACAGGCCACAGGTGGTTGTAATTTTGATAAGCTAAAGCTGCTTCCAGAGCAGTAGCATATTCCGGCATCTCCGGTCCTTTGAATACGATCGAAACTTTGTTCCTTTTTCAAGAAGCAATTCCTCAAACTGAGAAGGCATGTGCATACAAAGCGCAAGCATTAGAGGGGTGACAGGCCAAGGATTGCACGTCTCTGTGTCGATTGGCAACTCTTGAGTGACGAATCTGCTATAAGCATAAATATCGCTCTTAAGGCCAAATAGGATGCGTCTGCTATTTTAGCAGTACCTTTGGGGCTTGACTGATTCATTATGTCCCCTGAGAGCGTTGATGACTCTGAGGTTTCTAGCTCTATAGGGGTGAAAGCCCATGCGCGTCAACTTTAATCTCGGCGCCTAGTTGTAGAAGTTCTTTCACGGCATTTAGATGCTGTCTTTCAGTTGCCAAATGCAACGGTGACTTTCCGTCTCGTGCGGTTCGATTAATGTCGCAACCATTATTATGAAGAAATCGAATTATAGACCACTGTCCATGTAGCGCTGCATAGTGCATTGGTGTTTGAAGATCATCATCTGCGTCCAGGGAAGTTAGTGATGGGCAGATAATGGGAATGAGTTAAAAATTATAACACAACACACCGACTGATTCGAGGTCGTCAAGCCATTTTTCATGTAGATAGATTTGCATACAATCCGTAGAACCAAAGCTTGCCGCTAGATGAAACGCATTAGCTCCCGAGATGTGAGCATGATTGTCTTTCCAGGTTTGATCCCATACGGTCGCCAGCTTGCGGAATGCTGAATACTCTGCAATCCTTTCCAAGAGAAAAGTATTATTGATGATGATTGCAGCTAGGGCAGCATTGAACCCGTCCACGTCAGTGAGCCATGGATCTGCTCCAGACTGAAGCAAGACTTCTGCCGTTTTGAAACCGTGTTCGATTATGTGTCGTCCCAGCGCAGGCTCGTGTCTGAAGTCAGATGTCACAGCGTTGGCGTTAGCCCCTGCCTTGAGGAGCCGTTCAAGCTTCCAAAGAGAGTGCACTTGGAAGGGACTGTGGATCCCTGTGAAATGGATGATAGTATAACCATTAACTCGTGCATTATGCTCGTTGAGTCTCCCTGACTTAGAATATGAAAGTATACATCCGAAAGTATCCTCAGAAACGGCCACTACTGGTAAGCAGGCTATCTCCAGGGCAGACAATGAGTCTACTCGTCGATGAACATCAACACCATTGTCTAACAACCACTTGACTAAGCAACAATCGTCATGGAGTATCGCTAGAGATAGAAGTCGAGTGACAGAATCATGTTTGATGGCACTGTTACTAAATGCTGTTGTAGATGCCAGCTCGAGTAGCATTTGAGAAAGATATGCCCAATTTTTCAGGAGTGGTAATTCGCTGTGATCACGGCTCCAGAGTCGACCTTGACGTATGGCTAGCCATCTAGGTAGCAGCATAGATGAGACCTGGTCAAGTTCGGTTGCAAATAACACTAATGCCGACGTTTTGTGCTGCTCTTCAAAGCAGCGTAATAAGCCCGCATCAATGATGTCAGTGAGCATTTGCTTGACCCAACTAACTTCTCCTTTTGCCTTTGGGATATATTTAATAACGGTCGAGGAAAAGAAAGACCACGTTCTAAGCATTTGTTCAACTGCTTGTTCAACCAATCCTTTAGGCTGGGACGTGTCAACAGTTGGAAGCAATTCTCCCAAGGCCCACGGTTGTATTTCTCTGTCTTCCTCAAGGGCTCGTGTTAAAAAAGATTGACAAGGGATCTGGCCATCGTTTCGTTGTCTATGGCGATGTGGGAAAATGTTAATCAGAAGTTTTACACATTGCACCGATGTCCTCAAGTTAATGTCATGGATTGGACTCCCCAACTCATCGTCAAAGTCGTCTGGCTGAATGCCCATATCCAACAGCTTCTCCACGACCTTCAAAGAACCTAGCCGTGCTGCTTGTCGGTACAAGGGCATGTTACTTTTCCAGAATAATACTGTAGGGCAATGCTCCAACAGGAGGTTTACAGCATCTTCGATTTGGTTGTTGAGGGCGAAGCAGATTGGAGTTTGTCCTGAACCAGAGATGATCTGTAACGCCTCGTTCTTGTCGGAAGCTAAGCTAATGAGAAGCTTCAGTGCCTGAATATCGCCATTTTGGATGCTCAAATGCCAGATAGTAGTTAGATTGGAGTTCCTTGCCGTCGTTGAAATTTGATGCTGTAATAGAACTTTAAGAGTTTCGCCCCCATCTTGTTCTGCATGGCTTAGATGTATTGGCTTCGTACCTCGATGCGTCGCAATTTCAGGGTCGATCCCAATTGCCAACATCAGTTCAAGGACATTTGATGAACTGGATTCACAAGCCAGATGAACTGCTGTCCATTCCTCATCATCAACATCAAACCTAGCCTTCTTGAAAAGCTCATGTCGATCCTCGCTCACCACCTTTTCTAAGGCAACAACGTCATTGTTCACGATCATTGACTTGAGAATATTCCGTCCGTCGCCATTATTGAATAACTCATCATCTATATTCTCAGGAATTAGGTCACTCAGATCCAACCGTTCATCAAGGGCGTATTGGTATAATATAGAATCAAGACGCCTGACGACGGCATCATTTTGACCATTGGTACTTTTGAGACGTTTTAGTAACGACAAAATGATAAGATTATATTGGTTCGTTTCACCAGTGGTGTACGGTCCAATTTCTAAATTGTCGTGGTATTTCAATCGTGATTCCATTAACTCTAAGTCTTCTTCCTCAACAATCAACCCAGCTTGTATGAGGTCGGGAAGCAACGCAAAAGTGTCGAAACCGACTGGCGACAAGTGCATCGTTCCAATGAATGTTATCTGTTGGAAAGGTGTTGAGAGGCACGGGGTCGCACTTGCCCCGGCGGCAAGAAGAAGGCGCACAGTTTGATTTTGATCTATTGGTATTCTCTGCCTTTGTATATGGTATCTTAGGATTGAGCGGCTAACCACAGTGCTTTGACGAAGAAAGACGAGAATTCCGCCCAGGGCGCAGTGCAGCGGAGTACCGAAGCGGCTTTTAAGGTTTGCTCTCGCTCCGGAATTCAGTAGATATGCACAGAGGCTAGGCAGACCGAGCACTGATGCCATATGCAAAGGTGTAAAATCTGGTCGGAAAACGGCAGTCATGAATTTGATGAAATCTTGTTTTCCTTCTGTACCTGATTTTGAGGTGGAAACACAGTCCCAAAAAAAGAGTCCAGAATGGTCAGACCCCCAAGAGTCCACATAATCAACAGCCCATTGACAAAAGCTAGCTCTTTTTCGGCTCTCAAAAAGTCTCTGAATAAGCTCCGTCGTCGTAGCGTCAACTTCGGTGCCGTTTTCATCAGACATCTCATCAATCAGCTCTTTAACGCACTGGACCCATCGAATCGCGCAATATCGGTAGAACGGTCGTGCTTGAGTACGTCCCCGAATATATTCAATATATTCCGCATCTTCGCGAGGCCGGTTTTCGAAACCTTCTAACATCAAGTATTGCAAGCAGACCTGAGCCAGTAAATTCTGAGCATTACAGTAGGAGACGCGGTATAGATGTAGAGTTGCATGCATGGGATCGATGTTCTCAAGGAACTCTTGGACAGTAAAATGAGAGAACTCGAATTGTGTACCATTGGTCGACTTTCGAATGAGGCTACTACACCATAACATAATTTCGTACTCGTCCACCATGTCTTCTTCGGTAAGAGTGTTTGAGTCATCTCGGATTGCAAGAGCTTCACAGAGGTAATCCACATTGCTAAGGGAGGCGCGGATTAACAGTAGGGTCTTCTGAACCAGTCTGCGAACTTCTCTACTGGACTGCTCAACTTTCGTGAGAATGCGCTCATAGGTCGCTGGTAGCGTAGGCGGAAGTTTGGATAAAGCGTTCCGCCGCTCTCGATCGCTTGGGAGCTCGCCAAGATAGTCCAATTGACAAGTCACCCACCGAAACCTTCGTTCCATAATTAGATTATCTTCACTATGTCTGAGTTCTCCCACTCACATTCCCTTGGCACCATGCACGAGTCTATCCACAATCTCGGCCTTTAATTCAGGGTTTCGTAATCTAAGCTGTTTCGACTCGATACGCTTTTCCAACTCGGCGAGAACATAAAGCTGTATATCCTCTGTATGAGCTTCGATCTCAATATGGTTGAAATCTGACTCCAATCGATCGCGAATAGGAACAACATCTCGACTGAGCAGTAGCGGAGTGATTGAAGCACTGTTATTTCTCCATGACAGTTGTGATAGACTGTGAGCAGCCTCATCTGTGTCGCATTCATCGAGACCATCCACAACGACAAAGACTTGATCAAACACTCGGCACATGTTATTGAAAACGGTTGAGAGCCTTTGAAGTGAAGGCTCCGCGCCCTGTGAGACTATTTCTTGGTAATACTTTCCCAATAACTGGAATGCTTCCTCATTTTGTCTGGCTAGCTGTGAGACCAGCGAAGACAGTATGTTCCTAGCTGAATGCGTGGCTTTGTTCCTATAGGTGCAGAAGAAATATGTCGTGGCTTTTCTATTGTCTGCCGAGCTGAGCTTTAGGCACTCGTGGAGGATCAGCCCTGCGAGAACTGATTTGCCGGCTCCAGGAATGCCGGTAATCCATAGCTTTGAGCCTGGCACCGCTCTCCATTCCTTAAAATTATCCGACTTGATAAACCACAGGCCTGTTGATGGATGACGCAGACTTTGTACCGTTTCGAAGTCAGGCCAAGGATTAGCATATTTGGTAAAAGAATCGAGCACCTTTTCCCGGTTTTCGTCTAAAAAAACCTTTGTATCAATCTCCAGAATCTTTTTCACGGTATCTTGAATGCTGCTTAGGTATCTTTCGTTTCCTTCTTGACGGGACAAGCATATTGCCAACCGGCTATATGTGTTCGCACTCAAGGCTAAATTGATTGTCTGCTTATGGCGTTGAATCGTTTGTATCATCTCTTTCGTATCACCTGACGAAAAGGGCCACTTAAGGTGACTTCGAATCTTCGTGAGGGTTGACGAGGATTTCAGGCCTTCTGTAGCTCTGGTGAGCCCATTTTCAACACGATTCAAGATTGTTTGACAATCATATATGTGGTGCCATTGCAAGTTTGGAGAATCTTGTAGCGCCTCTTCGCCGGTCTTTGTAGTAATCTCGAGTTCACGAGCTACCAGCGACAAGTGATGAAGAAGGATTGAGAACTGCTTCACCTCGTCTAGAAGATCTTTGGCCTCTTTCGGTGCTTCTTTGACGTCTTTGATGTACTTCGCCGCCATTGAGAAAACGGTGCCAGCAAGCGTTACTAGGCCTGCAACAGAGGCGGAAACCGAGAATGGATCCATGCTGGAACCTACCACTGGCCTTGCCGAGATGCTTCTGACAGTGTGACCCTGAATAGGAGAACGGGAGAAATAGAATAAAGGATGACAATGATGACCAGTAATGCAAAACTAACGTAGCAGTGCTCAGATTTATAGTTGTTGTGAACAAGCAGGAAGAACTGAAAGGAACTTGGAGTAAGATACACGCGAAGGCGTTACTCTAGCACAGGCGCCTCAACTTGTCGATAGGCAGACTTTGACAATATACAGGGCATTTAGATGCAGCTCTCCGTACGTGTCACATATAATGGATGCATATGGCCAATATATGTTTCAATCAGCAGCCTTCGGAGACCCAGATACCAGAGTTTCTGAGCCACGTTGGTTGAGGTAATCCGTCAAATCACATCAAAAAGGGCCCCAAGGCCCCCTGTTACTCAAGTCTTGCGTCCTCAGCTCAGGTAGGCTGTGGGCCAACCAGTTTGATTTCGCAAGCTTTATCATACGAGTGCGCCTAATCTGATGCGACGTCGGAAGACTTAGTGCAAAACGTCCGACGGACAAAACGACGACGTTCTATTCGTTTGAATGATTTCGGTAATCCCGTTTGGATACAACTATCGGCCCTAATTACTCGACGCCAGCAAACCACGATTGTCCCTATTTCTGTCTTCAATATTTCTGATGCCATTTCAAAACACATAGCCCATGATATCCCATAAGAACGAGTTGATCGACTTATAGCCAATCCTGCTGTCACCAAAACGCGCAGGCATACGAAGGCTCTCATATTTGCTTAGGAGATGATAGTATCCATGTAGGCCACAATGCCAACTCATCATTCTTTTCCATTGGTGGACAACTACAGACATAGCCAAGAACGAGCTTTTATATAATCAATAAAGAGGAGATTCTAGCAGCTCAGGCACCTATACTCCTTCAATTAGTCATCGACTTTTTTAAGTCAATTCAACTGCGCTCTGTTTGATTAAGAGATTTAAAATAAGAAAGTGTTTAGATAGAGAAGTTGGGCTATAAATTTCTGTTTTTAGGATTGCACTGGTATTGAGTAGAAACGATGCACCGAAGCGTGGATGGAATTGGGTGGAATACTTTTATTTAGGGCTTACTTTTCTTCCTTTGCATTAATTTAAACACAATAAAACACAATAAAACAAGTAGAGTTTATATAAAACTTAAGAATGTAAAAGACCTCAATATAGCATGGGCAGCCTAAGTCTTATCGTTAGATAAGCCTAGGCGCCGAAGGTGTTCGGGGACACTTTGCGCAGCACTACGTGTTCAAAATTTGTCCCAGGCTTTTCGTACGAGACTGGAGGAGTCCTGGCGCTAGTTACTTGATATAATGGCGTTACATAGAACGTGTGGAGGGCGGCTATTCAAGCAAACGAATACTTTGGGGTAATTCTGGCCCCTTCGAATCACCGCACTTTGTTTTCAGTCTCACTGTGACACAATAATTCTCTGGTAATCTATTCGAGTGGTTTGTCGTACTATATGGATTGTGGGAGCTTATCGGCGGCTCGTAGCTATCACATGGTCTTGCATTTATATTCCCCCTATTGTTCGTGTATAAATCACACGAAAAACGCCTGCGGTTATGTCGAGTTTTATCTCAGATGATTGGGCTGGCCAAGAATAGTCACTGAGGGGTGGGGTTACAAGTGACATTGTCAACAGCATAGATATCGTCTCTTGTGACGCAAGCTAGAGTTCGCATTATTATATATAAATGCTTCCCGACCAACACTCCCCCCTTCTGACTTCGCTCGAGTGACTTCATCACCGACCATACCCCCTTTTGCCTCTCATCTTCCTACGGAGGCAAAGTTACTCACCAATAACACCTTGTGACAGTGTTGAGTCCGTTCGACGCAGCCAAAGCAACGGAAATCGATCATTATGTGCTTCACCCAGCCTTTCACACCAGTCACTATGTTACGTCCAACACCGGTCGTAGTCGTCGCACCGCCGCCACCACCTCCGCTTCCCGTCTTCATTCAACCTGCAGTTCCTATGGTACCGGTGGCCGCAGCGCTCCCAATGGTGCCGATGACTCCCATGGTACCCATGATGCCAAACGGTGTCTTGGTTAGAAGATGGCAATGATATTAAGTCGGCTGCCCGAATACAAAACTGATTATGACGATTGAATGGGTGAGAAGGACTGTAAGGATCGTCACACCAAGCTTTGTTTGGCGTCTGGGAAAGTTTGTGTATCATCAGTGCTGTATGCTGGTTCGGCACAACACCGTTACTGTGTAGGGGTATGTGGTCTAAGATCAGCTTGCTCACATGCCTATGAGATCAATGTCTGGGACAGGATGAGGGCGCAGTAGGATAAGTGATATTGGCAATCTTCTTATTGGAAACAATTTTTGATATTCCGTACCGATGCATTACACACTTCTTAGTATCAGATTCTCAAGCAGTACGGACAATTTAGCTTTTCACCGGATGCCGCATATAGCCATTTTTTTTTATTTCTGTAGCACTGTCGGCGAAATATTGACACTTAAAGAATGAAGTTTCAAGGTCTCCTTAATAGTCCTACACGCGGTATCTCTGTAGAATGTATAATAACTGCTATATTTCCACATCACGCATTATTATGAGGTCGCAAGAACCAGTTAGGTTTACTAGTTCAATTTGCGTAATTTGAGCTCGAAGTTTAGCCATCCAAGATCTGCCCTGGCGTCGGTTCACCGAAATCCCGGCTTTCGGGGAGAAGTCTCCAATACTCCGCCCTGTGATCATAGCCAAGCTTCACGATACCATTCGATCCCTGCAAACCCCGCAGATGTTGCTGCGCGTATAATTACAACCAATGTCGACATGGGAGCATTGGTTATAGCTACCAAGTTATTGCATCGCGATCTATAGCACACTTTAGGGCGCCAAAGTAGTAGGTTGTAGTACTTGTATTGAGGGAGCGTGAGCGGTCTAGGTTTATTTTTGCAGCGTAATTGCGGCTTTCGGCAAGACTATATTAGTACGTAAAAGCTATAGAAATACGCTTAAACTAGCTTATACTAAAGTAAAAAAATAAAATAGCTATTTAACTATTTAATTATTTATTAAAAATAAGGATAATAAATAAGAACAAAAAAATTTATGTTATAACTATAGCTTTTATGCTTTAAAAATATATTATAAAATAAAAAGTTATATAATAAATTTTTATAAGCTTATAAAACTATTTATTTATAGTATATTTTAAAGCGCTAAAATAATAAGTTATAGTATTTATATTAAAAAAACGTAAGTAGTTTAATGTAAGGTATGATCTGGGTAGTAAAACAAAGTATAAATTTCAAAGGAAGAAGGAGAGTAGCCTGCAGCTAGATCCACGAAGTGGATATAGGTGCAGGCACTCTCTGTGTGCCAGGTGGCATCTAATCTACAGGTGTTGCCAGATGGTATCCCAGACAAGCAGGGATAGCCTCTGGCCGTGCTGCCCCCCCTGGGGGTTCCCATCATTTAAGTTTATTTTTATAGCATAATTATAGCTTTTAATAAAACTATATTAATATATAAAAACTATAAAAATATATTTAAACTAGCTTATATTTATATTTTAAAATTATTAATTAATTTATAATATAAGTTATTAATAAAAAAACAGGTTAAATAATATATATAAGTTTTATTTAAATAAATAAATAGTAAATAATAGCAATATTTGCTTTTTTATTAAAATATAAATAGCTTTTTAATTTTTTTTTTTTTTATTTTTTTTTAATAACTTTTTTATTATTTATTATATATAAACTGTTTTTTATAAGTTTTAAACAATTTATAAACGTTTTATTAATATTTTATAGTTTTAAATTATTTATTATTAGCTTATTTTTATTTTATTTTAGTATTATTAATTTTTATTTTAGCTTTATATATTATTTGTGCTTTATTTATACTTTATTAAATTTAGTTTTTTTTTTATTAATTTTTACTAATTTTTTATTAAGTATATTTTTAAAAATTTTATATATTATATATAAAATATAGCTAATTTATAAAATAAATAAATATAGTTTATAAATAATATAATAATATAGTTATAGCTACTGCTATTTTGCTTTTTTTTTTTTTTTTTTTTTATATACGCTTTAAGCCCTTTTTAATAAACTAATAGCTAAAAATAAATATTATTATTTTTATAAGTTATATATTAGTTATAAATATATTATAATAAGTTTATTAACGATTTATTAAATTAAAATTTTTTAAATTTTAATAAAAAAAAAGTTATATATAAAAATTATTTTTATTAAATTATTTAAATATATTATTTTTATAAATCTTTTATAAAGCTTTTATACGTTATTAATAACTTGTTAATTTTAAAATATTAATTATTTTTATATTAAAAATATAAAGTTTAAGTTTAAAAAATATATTTAATATTATAAATTTTATAAAAGCTATAAAAATAGCAGTTATACTTTTATAAATACTTTTTTAACTTTTATAAATTATATTGAATTTATAACTATTTTATTTATAAATTGTTAATATTTTTATTTTAAATTTTTTTTAAATATTTTAAAATTTATAAAGTTTATAATATTTTTAAAATAGTTTATATTTAAATATATTATAAATATAATTTTAAATTAAAAAATATTTTTAATAAAATAAATAATAAATCTTATATTTTTTATATATTTTATTATTATTTTGTTAATAGTTTATTAAAAAAATAATAGAATAAACTGGGGTGTTATAGTAAAATCAAGATAATATATTAAAAAAAAAGGAACTTTATATTATCTGCTCCACAAATAATATACACTAGTTTATAGGTTATATAACTATTATATAATACCCCTCCGGGGGGTCCCTAATAAAACCTATATCCAGACCTAAACCCTTTAAGGGTTTTTATTAAAATGCTGGGCATAGAATAAAAGCTGCTAACTTTAGCAGAAAATATATATAATTAATTTTCCTTTTATAAATTATTTTTTTGTAATTTATCTTTTTGCAAATCTTTTTTTTTACGAATTTTCTTTCTATAAATCTTTCTTTTATAAAAGATTTATATCCGCTTTATTTTTTTTTTCTAACTGTATACTTTTATAACTATTTTTAACTTTATTACTATTACTAGTATTTTTTATAGTTTTTTATAAACGAATATTATGTTTTATTGCTGCAAGTATTAGTAATTAAAGATTAAAAATATTAAAAGCTTATATATTAATAATTAGTATACTAAATATATTAGCAACAGGTATTTTTAAAATAAATAGTTTAATTTTACGTAGTTTTTTTTTTCGCTTAAAAACTGTTTTAGTTTTTTATATTATTTTTATAGCTTTAGTTATTTTAGTTTTTTATATTATTTTTATAGCTTTAATATATTTTATAATTATAGTTTGTTTTATAACTTTAAATTTTATACTAAAGTTTGGTTTAAAACTATTTCGCTTTTAATATTTGTTAATTAATTTTTAAAAATAATATAAATAGTTACGTGGTGGAGCCTGGAGGAGCCTGCAGAGTGTGTGTGGCTGGATTGATGGCTGTGCGTTACACTAGCCACTTACCTGATTACCCGATTGGGAACCCCATTTACTGGGATCTGCCCCACCACGCACACACATAAAAACACCACCCTAGATAGCTGTTTTTCTTTTTCCTTCCTTTCTACCTTATCTGTAGATTTTTCGTACCAATACAGCACTTATTGTTGGAGCCTTGCCTTCATATGTGTGCCGAGTGCAACATAAATAATATTTGGTATACTAACAGTTATATTTATATCCCTATTTTTTCTACTTAATAAAGTAGTTAAAGCTATTTTTTTTTTAATTTAAATAATATTTAAAAATAATTTTAAATTTGTAAATTTTTTTTTTGTTATTATTTAAATCGGAATGCTAATTTATTTTAACTAAGCTTAGCAAAAAAATTGTTTATTTAAACAGGTTTTCGTTATTTTTTATTAGATATAATTAAGTAATAAAAATAATAAAGTATATATAATAATACTTAAAAAAATCTAATTTATACGCTAAATTTTCTATTTTTTGTTTAACTATTTATAGTCTAGCCTATTATTATAAATATTTTTTAAAAAATTTATTTAAAAAATAATAGCTATCGTATAGTTTTAGAAAAACTTTATCTTTTAAAAAAAACTTTAATATTTTATATTTGCAATCGTATTATTACTTAGTTTTAATTGCAGTAAAATTTATAGCTAGCTTAACATTTTAATATAAATAGTTATAAAATAATTATATTTCTTTAAAAATATATATATTTATTTGCTTAGTTATAATATTTAAAAGTTTTAATAGTTTAAACCTAAATAGCTACTTATATAAGGTAAATTATATTACTTATAAATACGCAAAATTTAAGTTTTATTATAGAACAAAAATTAGTTCTACTTAATTTAATTTAAAATATATATAATTATAGTAATATATAACAATTTTAACTGTTTAATTTTTTTTTTTTAAAAGCCTATCTTTTTAAAAGTAGTAAACTATTATTATAAAAAGCTTTATTTTTAAAGCTTTTTATATTTTTTTTAAAAAATTAAAAATAAACTTATAGTTATAATTGGAAATAATTTTTTTAAAAATTCCTTAATTATATAGTAATAACTGTTTAATTAAAGCTATAGCTTATTTTTTAGCAATATATTTTTTGTTACTAAAAATAAATAATATCCGCTTAAACATATAATATAATATTATTATTATATAATTAAATATTATATAGTATAGTTTATTACCCTATAATTGCTAAAATATATTAACTAATTTTACTAAAAGTAATACTATTATAAAATTAATATTAATTATTTATATAAAAAAAACGTTTTTTAAGCAAATTAAATATAAATTATTTACTAGTTTCTGCTTATTTATATAATTAAATTTATATTTAAAGTAATATTTAATATATTTTTTTATAAGCTATAATTTATAATAAATAAAATAAAGTTCAAAGTTTTATATTATACGCTTTAAACTAAAATAATACTTTTTATTATATACTATTTTAAATATTTATTTATATATAACATATAAAATATATTGTTGCTTAACTTTTTTATATTTATTATAAATAAAACTATTTAAAATAATAAACAAATATTTAGGCTTAAAAAAAACTACAATATTTTTGTTATTTTGCTAATATTTTTTTTTATATAACTTATCTAAAACTTTTTAGTAGCAATAATTTATTTTATACGCTAACAAAAAATTGCATTTTTATTTGTTATTTATTATAACTTGCGCTATATATTTAATAATATTTTATATTAAATCTAATACTGCTAATTTATTTAATTGTTTTAACTTATTTATTTTATTTATAATATTTATAATAATATAAAGCAAGCTTAATATATTTAATATATAGTTAAAATAACTAAATAAATAATAAACTTAATAGCTATATTATAATAAATAAACTAATAAGTTTACTAATTAAAAGTTTACTTTATTAATAGCTAAAATATTTAAAAATATTTAATCTATAATGCCCTTTATAACAAAATAATTTATAAGTACAACTATAGGTTGCTTATTTAAATATACTATTATATAAAGCTTTTTTATATATTATATTAAACAAGCTACTTCTAATTTTAAAAAACTATATTAAGTTTTTATTAATAAAAAATGCTAACTTAAATATATAACAGGCTATATTTTTATATAAAATATAAATTTTTTTAAATTTTATTTGAAATTTTTAACTATATAAAAAACTATAACTTTAAAACTTTTTTTAATAAAACTATTTATTTATATAAACAAAATTTAATCAGAATTATAATAATATAAAATAGTTTTAATATAAATAGCGTTTTAAAATATTTAAAAAAACGTTAGCTTAATATTTATTAGCTTATATATAATAGTACGTACGTAATATTTATAACGGCCTAAGTTTCCGTTAATTATTTTACTTTCTTTACAGCTTTTAGCTAATAACGCAGTTTTTTAATCCTATAAAAGTTCTATAAAAGTTGTATAATAAAATATAAAACTACGGAAAAAACTATTTATACCTAAATATTTTTTAAAAGCTTAAAAGCTTTTTAAAAAGTCCAATTATTAAAAAGCTTACATACGCTTTTTAATAGTTAATAGTCCTAAAGAGTTAATATAAAATTTAAATAATTTAACAAAAAAGTACTTAATAAAATTTTTTTTTAGAAATATTGCAATATTCTTTAACTAAAACAGACCAAATATAATGTTCAGGTATTAAATATGCTCCTTATATAAAGAACTTAAACTTTGCCCATTTAGTTAATATAACCTTACAGTCGCCAACCGTGGTAACATAGCTTTCCCTATTTTTTATTATATGTTCTAAAGTCTATAAGTACTTATAGCCTATCATAGTATTACCAGTACCTAAATTAGCGGAAACTTCTATATCTACTTTAATAAAAAAAAAACATAATTTAAAATAAAAATATATATAGCTTAATTGCAACGCTTTATTATACTTATTTACGCTAAATATTTTTATAACAGGGACTTTTTTATTAAAAACTTTATTAATATCGTTTTTAACCTTGTTTATAAAATTTTGCTTTTTTTTAGTAAGCTATTATATTACACCTTTTTTAGCTACTTAGTATTTAGTTAAATATTAAAAAAGCAAATTATAAAAAAGTAGTTCTTAAATATAATATTTATAAATATATTATATAAAATTTAATAATAAAAAAATATATATACTTTTGTTTATATGTTTAAGTTAAATATTTAACTTATATTATTTTAAATATATTTTAAATATAGCTATAAATTTATATTTATTATAGTATTTATTATAAATAAAAGCTTTATTTAATATATAATAAAATATACTGCTGCTATAATATTTTTTATTAGTTTTATAATCTGTATTATTTTTTTTAGCATTAAAGCTATTAATAAAATATATTTTGTTTTATTTATTCTTTTAACGCTTTTTTTTAAAACCTTAATTATAGTTCTTTCGTTTTTTATTTCGATTATAATTATAGTTCTAATCCTAATTACGTTTATAATCTTTATTATTATTTTTATAGCCCTTTTTATAATTGTTATTATAATTATAGCTTATATTATAACTTTAACTTATATTATAACTATTATTTCTATTATAGTTGTTGCGCTAACGGTCTTTATAATTATAGCGTTATTAACAATTATTTTAATTACTATTATTAAACTAATATTCTTTAAATTAATATTTTTTTTTAGATTAATATTTATAACGTTATTTAAAATATTTATTATATTAAAATAAAAACAAAAGTTTATATAAACAAAAGTTGTATTTTTTCTTTTTAAAATAATTTCTTTTAGCTTATATATTTAAATATTATTTTTTTACTTTATGTTTTAATACATGCTATACTTTTTTAATTTTTTACATATAATTATTTAAAGTTTCTTTATTTTTCGGAAGTTAAATTTAATTTAAAATTTAATCGTCTTATTAATTATATATATTTTTTATAACTTTAGCTTAATTAAAATTATCTTAAAATAAAATATTATTTATATAAATATAACATAGTTTATACTATATATATTAAAAAAAAACGTTGCAATCTTTAGCAATATTATATAAAGTAAGTTTGCCGTTTAAAAACTATTTTATTATATAACTAGTTCTTATTTTAAAACGATTTTTTAGCTTAATTAATATTTTATTTAAACTAGCTTTTTGTTAAATATACCGATTATCTAAATTAACTTCGTTTATTTACTATAATAAAACAAATTTTGCTAATAAATAATTAAATAATTCTATAATTTATACTATATTAAAAGCTTAAATATTTTTGTATTTTAATAATATTTAAATATAACTAATAAATATATATACGTTTATATATATAATATTTTTTTTATTAGCTATTACTTTTTAATTATTTAAGTTGTTTTATTTTAAATTTAAAATATTAATATTATTATATTTAATTTTATACGTACCTCCGTTTATAAAAGCAGAAAAAAAAGTACTAAAAATAACTTTTTTATAATTATTATAACAATAATAACCTTTATTGCTATTATTAAGATTGTTTAAAAAGTTATTTTTTAAATTATAATTTAAGTTATAACTATAGTCTTTTTTATAAATATTAACAAAAAAAACAAAAAAAACAAAAAAATTAAAAAAAAAAATATCCTAAATTAATAAAGTTTTTTAGTACACCTTCGGTAACAAATAACATTATACTTTTATATATTCGTTAATTAAAAGCTTTTTTTAACTTAATATTATTAAAAATATAATATTATTATTTTTAATAAGTTATAAAAGCTTTTAAATTAATATTTATTTATAAAATAAAGTTAAAACGTTAATTAATTTATTTTATTTTTTTACGTATTAAATTTATTAATATATCTAACTTTATAACTTTAAATTTTATAATTTACTATTAGTTCAAAATAAAACTAATAATAGCTTAGTTTAGTTTAATTTTAAAAAGTAGTCCTATAACATTTAGTTCTATATTTATTATTTTAAATAGTTCGCGCTTAATATTAAACAATAAATCTATTATATTATTTAACAAAAAACCTAGTATATATAGTATAAATTAAAATATACAAATAAAGCAAAATAAACTATATACGAACTAATAAAGCAAACAAAATAAAATTTTACTTTTTGCGCGAGCTTTAAATATTAAAATATTGCTTTTGCTTTAATATTTAATAGAATTATATAATTAAAAAATTACCTCCTACTTAAACAGCAAGTACTAAGTTGCTATATTTTTATATTTAGCAATATTTTATAACATACTAAAACGTTAGCTATAATAAAATAATTTGTAATATTTATAAATAAAATATAAAAATATTTTGCTAAACTTATTTTTAACGTATTAAAACGTTAGCCTACTAATAAATCTTTATAAAATATATAAATATATATAAAAAATCGGTATTAAAAGTCTAATAGCGTACTTTAGCAATAATAATACTTGCTTTAATTAGTTAGTATTTTTAGTACGTAGCATTTAATAATATAGCTACTTTTTGCTAAAACGGATTATAAATTGCGCGCATATAATCTGCCGCTATAAAAAAACATTTTTTAACTTTAAAAAATTAAAAAACAATAAAACAATAATTTAGTATAGTTTTTATAATAAAACTATATAATAAAGCACTACTTTAATAAAATAAACTAAAGTATTATAATAAAATTAAAATAATATATTAGAAAAAAAAGAACTCTATATTATTTACTCCGCAAATAATATATACTAGTTTATAGGTTATATAACTATTACGTGACACCCCTCCAGGGGGTCCTTAATAGAACCTATACCCAAACCTAGACCCCTTAAGGGTCTCTATCAAAAAATATTTTATAAAGCTATAAAAATTTTATAAATTATTAATAATATTTTTATAACTTATAAAAAAAAACGTTACTATTTTATTTAAACTTTATTAAACTAATTTTAATAATAATTATAATAATAAAAATAATAATAACTTTAAGTTTAAAAAAAATAATAATAAAGGTTTTAATAACTAATAAATTTTATAACTTATTTTTAAGTTATATTTAAATTATTTTTACAATATTATAGCTATTATATAGCTAATTTATTAAATAAATATAATATATAATTAAATTATTTTTAACTTATTAACTTATTAATTTTTATTAATTTCTGTATTATAATGGTATAATATAATAGCTAATTAACTAATTTCTTTTTTTTGCTTAATAATTTTTTTTTAGCTTAATATTATTTATACTATTTATAAACTATTTTTATAGCAATAATAAGTTTTTTAATAAAGTTTTATAATATTATTTTATTATATTTAATAATTATTAACTTAATAATTTAATTTTATTTTTATTTATTTTTATATTATATATATATTATATTACGCTTTTTTTAAAGCTATATTTTAAATATATACTTTTTAAAATACTAATATTTGCTAGCTTATTTTATAGTATTACTAATATTTTTATTTTTAAAAAAGCTTTAAATTAAAATTAAAATAAAAACGTTTAATTTAATATATATTATAAGTTTAATTTTTAGTTAAATAGTTTTTTTATATAATATATTAAATAAGCCGGTTTATTAGTAATTTTAAATATAATATTTATTTTAGCGTAATTATAATTTATTTTGTTTATTTTTAATAGTAAGCAAAAATAGTTTTTTGCTTTTAAAAGTTATATATAAGCTTTTATTAGTTTTAACGTTTTAAACTTATAATTATTTGCTATTTTTTTATATATATATATTATTTCGCTAAACTAAAAAAAACTATACTATACTGTTATAAACGCTATATTTATAACTAGTATATTTTATAAGTTTTTATTTTTTATTGCTTTTTTTAATATTAGTTCGTTTAATAATTAAACTAAAATTAAATACTTTTTTAATATTTATAATAAATAAAAAAATAAATAAATTGTTTTTTAAATAAAGCAGCATAAATATAAACTTTTAAATATTAACGTATTAATAAAAAAGTTAATATATATTAAATAAAAAGCTAATAAATATAATAATAGCGTTAAACTTTAAATATATTTTTAAATATAATTAAAAATATGTTTAAAAATATATTAAGCTAATATTTATTTATTAGCTAGCTATAATTTAATATTATATTTTTAATATTAGTTTTTATATTTTAAAATTGCTAATTTATAGCTTTAATATATTAATTTTGTTATTTTTATTTATAATAAACAGATATAATTTATATTTTAAAAAATTATTGATATTTTTTTTTTAAACTATTTAAACAAATAATTTATAAAAAGTTCTGCTAATAAAAATATAAGTTAATAATTATTATTAAATTAAACTAAAATAATATATTTGCTAAGTTGTTTTTTATAAATAATATTTACTAAACTTAAAACTTAATATTTTTGTTTGCTGCTAATAATAAAATATTTTATAACGCTTTTAATAAAAATAAGTTTTTTATTAATATATTTATAAAATTTGTTTTAGCTATTATATTATTAATATATATTATTATTATATTTAACGTTTAACGTTTTTTTTAATAGCTAAATATTATTTTAATTATTATAGTTTTAGCTATATTTATATCTATTAATAATTTATTTAATAACTATAGTTTGCTAAAAGCTTAAGCTTTTAAAATTAAAAAGTTATTTAACTATTTCTTTTTAGCTAGTTCTATTTTATATTAAAAACTTTTAAAGCTAACGTTTAAAATATTTATAAACAAATAAAATAATAAACAATTTACGTTTATTAATAAAATTTTTTTATTAAACTTTTATAAAAAATTACGCTACTACTATAAATTTACTGCTATTTATATAAAAAGCAAATAAAACGGAGCATATTTATATTAAGCTAATAAACTTTAAAAGTTTATTAAAAATATTTATTTTAACGGAACTATTATTAAATAAAAGCTTAAATAGCTTATTACCTATTTTATATTATAATATAATATAAACAGCTTTTAAAATATTCTTTTTGCTATTATAATTATTTTACGTAATTTTGCTTTTAATAGTTTTATTATTATTAAATATATATTAATTTTAATATTTAATAGCTTAAAATATATATTTTCGCTATTTTTTTTTAAATTTTTAATAATTTTTAGCGCTTTTGCTAGCTTGTTATATATAATATATATAGTTTTTGTTATAATATCGGTGTTAACTGTAGGTAAAGCTATCGTACAATAGAACAGTTAGCCTGCCGGCCTACTTGGGCAGGCGGTATATATAGGCAGAATTCCTTTGCTACAGAAGAATTTTTTGCGCGAGAGCTTTACTTTTGCGCAGAAAATATAGAAGATAGATTAATATATATAGCTATTTATTTTATTTACTTATTACGTACAATATTATACTTTTAGCTATTTAATATTAATTAATATTTTCGGCTAAAAAATATAGATTAGCAAAAGTAAAAACGGAATTTTAACTTAATTATATAAATTATATATTTTATATTATATTTTAATCTTTATAAAAATAGTTTAATAAAATAAAAAAATTAGTTATTTATTTATATTAGAGCTTAGCTTTTATATAAAAGCTTAATTAATAGTACGTAATTATATTATTTTAACTACTATTATATAAACTATATAAAAAGTTTATTTAACAATTTTTATTAATAACTATATTTAATGCTAGCTAATTATATAATAGCTATTAAAAATAAATTTATTAAAATAATAAAGTTTTAAAAAAATAATTTTTAAACTTTTTTACTAATTTTTCGTATAAGTTTATAATAAAAAAGATTTTTTAGTTTATTAACATTTTTTTAACTATTATATAAAAAATAATAAAACTTTAAGCGTATAATAATATTTTATATAACTTTAATATAATATTTTAAAAAAAAACAAATATATAAGCTATATATTTATATATTAAATATAACTAAAGTTTATATAAACTAAAAAACTTTTAAAAAATATTAACAAACAATTTTAAGTTAGCTAAACTTTAAATTTTATAGCTAATTAATACTAAAATTATTATAAAAATTTATAATATATTTTATATAAAAAATATTTTAAACTAAAAACTTAAATTATATTATAAAAAAAA